>VZTE01001275.1:249533-269589 GCA_013397775.1 Eulacestoma nigropectus
GGGGCACGGTGCCGTGGGGAGGAGAGCGGGGCGCTCCGACAGCGGCCGGGAGCGGCCGGGCCGGGGGACAGCCGGGGAGGGAGGCCGAGGCGGGCGGGGGCTGGGCCGGGCGGCGCGCGGGGCGCTCCGAGCGCCGTGTGGGCCCCGCCGCCTCCTGTTGCCGGTCCCGGGCCTCGGGTGCGCCCGAGGGGTGAACTCCGCCGTGGGGGTGTATCCCGGTATCCCTACGGTGTCCTCGTATCCCCGTTTTGTGCGTTGAACGGCCGCTGAGCGAGTAACGGGCCCGCGCGGAGCCGCTCCGCGCCTCGCGGTTTGTGACGTTATTGCTCAGATCGGGCCCCGGAGAGGCCCTGAGCGAGAGGGAACGGCCTCAGGCTGGGCCAGGGGAGGCTCAGGGAGGACAGCAGCAGGAATTTCCCCGTGGCAAGGGGGCTCAGGCCTTGGAACTGCCCAGGGAGGGTTGGAGTGCCCATCCCTGGAGGTGCCCAAGGAATTCCTGGAGGTGGCACTCAGGGCTCTGGGCTGGGGACAAGGTGGGCATCGGGCACAGCTTGGACTCGATGGCCTTGAAGGGCTTTTCCAAAGGAAATGATTCCGTGATTCAAACCCAATCCCGGCACAGCCACGCTGGGCCCTGGCAGCGCCGGCCCTGCCCCGGGTGGTTCCAGCAGCGCCTTATCAGGGGTGTGAATGGAGCGTTCTGGGCAGAGCTCAGATAAGGATCCACATTCCTGCCCCTGCTCCTCTGCACTTTCCCTGTTTGTTTTCCATTAGTTCATTCACGTTTATGAGCGGCAGTTTTGTGTACAGCAGTCTTTTGCTGGTAATAGGCTGAGTAGTACCTGTTGGCATCAATTATTTAATACCAGTATGTGTAGCTGTCTGATACTCTGGTTCGGTTATTTAGCCTGCATGATATAAAAACCCCCGGAATTAAGGTGAAAACCCCGGAATTAAGTTTCCCTGGTGTTGCCCCAGCCTCATGCCCCCCCCCGGAGTTTGGTGGCCTAGGCATGGCCTGTTGCACTGGCTGGTCTGAACCATGCATTGCTGTCAGATTTTGGGATATGCCAGGGATGAGATGGGCAGGCCTTTGGCTGGAACAGCTGTCAGACTTGGTTTTGGTTTGAAGCCTCGTGTGCAGCTCAGACCTTGTGTGCTGATCCGTACTGCTTCTCCCTCGTTCTCTTTTCCCTCCTTATCTGAAGACAGCTGGATTTGGAGGGCTGGTTTTTTAAGATGGAAAATGTCTTCTGCATCAGCTAGAGGGAGAAAACATCTGTTGGACATCAGAATAAGTTTAGGTCATAAATTACTGCATTTCTAAAAATGATAGAATCCATGGAATCGTTAAGTCCAACCATTCTCCTCCTGCACAGCCAAGGCCACGCCTGCCCCATGTCCCCAAGTGCCACATCCACGTGGCTTTAAATCCCTCCAGAGATGGGGACTCCAGCACTGCCCTGGGCAGCTGTGCCAAGAGTGGAAAACGCTTTTGGAAAAGAAATTTCCCCAATATCCATCGTGAACCTCCCCTGGTGCAACTTGAGGCCGTTTCCTCTCGTCCCATCACTGGTTACCTCTGTCACTGGTTACCTCAAATTTTAGAGCTGTAAGTGGTGCTGGGGCTGCTGTTTGTGTCACTCCCTCATCTTACCCCTCGATTTTAGAACCTGCACGAGGTACCCCCTGAAGTGCAGCAGCCTTTGAATGATCCAGATCTCTGCCTGTTGCGTGGGTAGGGGCACAGCGATGCTCTTTGGTACTTAATGTATAACTTAATGTTACAAATGATGTTTTTTCTCAAAATTGTAGAATCACAGAATGCTTTGGGTGGGAAGAGGCTTTAAAGCCCATCCAGTGCCACCCCTGCCATGGGCAGGGACACCTTCCACTATCCCAGGCTGCTCCGAGCCCATGGCTGCCAGATGATGGAGAACAGAAATACATTTAAAAAGCAGTTATTAGCAAACTTGCAGGGGAGACCACATGGACTCTTTAGCATTGTGCCGGAGTTCCTTAGCTTGGTGAACTCCTGGGAAAACATGAACTGTTATCCCTGAAGCTGAAGCTGCTGAAGATAAGGGAGAGGGATTTTTTCTTTCTGGCAAGAACTTCCCCCCAGTATGTAGTGGTGTCTTACCCATGTCCTCATCAAAGTGAAAGCAGTGGTCTGGGTGCTGTCCCTTCAGGCTTTCAGTGTGAAAGAACTCTGGAGAGTTCTGGGGTGGGGACTTCTTCTTTCTTTTTTAAATCCCAAATGCATTTGCCACCTGCTCCGAGGAGAACGGAAGCCACCGGGAGTGGCAGTGCAGTGCGTGAGGGTGACAGTCCAGCACTGTCCTTCATCCCAGCTGGACTCACAGCTGGGAGCTGTTGTATCCTGCAGGGTGGTGTTCCCTAGGATCCCTGAGCTGTGAGGGGCATGGAGAAGGCTGGGCTCAGTGCCCCTGCTCCGGCTCCAGGACGGAAGGCCGGGATCAGCCGAGGCAGGGTGGCATGCAGCCAGGTCAGGCTGGCCTGGCGCTGGCACAGCAGGGCAGGGCCAGGCAGTGGCTCTTGGCAGGGACATCAAAGGAACAGTGGGAGGAAGCAGGAGTCTGTCCCAAGGGCCGGGAGGAAGCGCCTGGCACTGGGTGTGGGTGGGAGTGAGGGGCTGTGGGTTCGGGGCAGCCAGAGCATTCCTGTGGCCCTCTGGTGCTGCTTGGTTTTCTTGGACATCACTGATGGGGACTGAGTTGGTGCTGACAGTAATTCTTGTCTTTGATTTAGCCTGGTGTTGAGGGCACCTTTTAACAGCTGTTCGTTTCACAAAGGAGTTACTGACTTGTACTAAGTAGGAGAACTGAATGAATTTAGGGACGTGGGTTAGTGGTGGCCTTGGCACTGCTGGGGTAGCTTGGACCTGATGGTCTCAGCTTTTCCAGCCTCAATGTTTCTGTGGAATTTGAGCATAATTCTTTATTTAAAATAAACTTCCACTGGACTCCTACAGGAAAACTGTGAGCATTCACTTTTATACCTCGATAGCTCCCTGTGATAGTTTATTAGCAACCCACAATGATTTCTGTGTGCAGATGTGAAAATCTGTGACTGCTGTTGATATTTTTTAGTTTTGAACAAGGGTGATGGGTGAGGCAGATGTAATCTGGGCTGTGGTGAAATACAGGGATGCCTGAAGCACCTGGGACACTTTGAGCTGCCGATTCACACCCAAGCTCTGCTTGAATCTTGCTACAGGAGTGCTGAATCCTTCTGTTCCCACAGGATCCAGTCCCACAGCGGTGCCATGGAGAACTCGGAGAGCACGGAGGAGGAGCAGCCGACTGTGGGCAATGAGAGCGCAGAGCCCGGCGCCGAGAGCGCGGCCGAGGAGCAGCACATGGACTTCAGCACCGAGATCATGAGTGTCACCGAGATGGAGCAGTCTCCGGACAGCTCCCCGGACCTCAACGAGGATAACACGCAGGAGAGCGAAATTCCAAACATTGAGAGTTTACAGACCACAGATATCGAGGCTGGCTTCCCTCCGGATTTTGACAAGTTTTGGAAAGTAGTAGAGGACAATCCGCAGGATTTCACAGGATGGGTTTATCTACTGCAGTATGTAGAGCAGGAGGTTAGTACTTGCCCCTTTCTCCTCAGTCTCCCAGAAATAAATAAACAAAGAACTAAAACAAGACGTGGAATTCCAGTGGCAAATGCAGAATGGACATCAGGCTGTCACAGATGCTGATTTAAGGCAGTTGTCCTTGCCACTGTTGTCATTTAATCATAAAATGCCAGGATGGTTTGGGTTGGAAGTGATCTTAAAGCTCATCCAGTTCCTCCCCCCTGCCGTGTGCAGGGACACCGTCCATGAGCCCAGGTTGCTCAGTGTCAAAATAACACCAGGCATTTCTAAGACACTGTTAATAATTGTCTGTAAAATAACCTGAGGTTGTTCCTAAGGGAAGAACTGATTGTGCTCACTCTGTGCTTCCCACAGAACCACTTGCCAGCAGCCAGGAAAGCCTTTGACAGGTTTTTCACACACTACCCCTACTGCTATGGGTACTGGAAGAAGTACGCGGACCTGGAGAAGCGCCACGACAACGTCAAGCAGTCAGACGAGGTACGTAGGGCCCGGGGCCAGCGCTGCCACCAGTCCCAAAGCCAACAATGACTGTCCCACTGCGAGTCATTGGGCTGCCAGTGCCTGCCCTGCACGGCCAGGGCTCGAGGGACGTGTTTGCACGTGTCCCAGCTGTGGCATTTGGAGCTAATGTTCTCTCTCTTTGTTGGCAGGTGCGTTAAACCTCTACAGTTTGTCAAGCTTTGCAGTGCAAGCCTCTGTATTACACTGCAGCTTAACAAGTAGGGCAGGGCTTTTCTGTCACTTCCATTTATTACTCATTTTCAAAACAATATAGTTGGTTTGCTGGTCACAATTGCTCCATCTTATTGCATTTTTGGTCAGACGCTGTCAATGATGCTCTAATGGGTCTGTGCCCTATGGTCTGTACCCCAAAGCCTGCCCACACAACCTGGTCAGAATGCAGGGACCGCTGCGCTTTGAAGATCAAGACTCTGCACGTGGAGATCAGAACATTGCCATGTTCTATCCAACCTCCACCCGAATGGTAATGGTAGATTATTTAAACAAAATTCCAGTAATTAGTATTTCTAAGGTTCACCGGATAACACAGTGTTGCCTCTCTCTTAGGACCCCATTAAGGATTTGAAGTACAGTTCATGTTCTCTTCATAGGTCTATCGCCGAGGGCTTCAGGCAATTCCTCTTAGTGTTGATCTTTGGATACATTATATAAACTTCCTAAAGGAGACCTTGGACCCTGCTGATCCTGAAACTAACAGTACCATCCGGGGGTGAGTTGGGAGCAGCCTGATATCCATGCACACCAGTGGGGCCAGGTTATTGTGTTTTGAAGATAAAGAGCAAATTAACAGCAGCCTGGTGTTGCTTCAAGGCCTTTGAAGAGATGATGGAGCCAAATTCCCTAAGAAAGGGGAGACAGTACAGTGTGGTACAAATGGCAAAAGTTGTGGCTTGAGAGCTTCAGACTGGATGTTAAGAAGTACTTAGTGCAGCATTGGGAATCTTGGAATTTAATCCTTGGGTTTTCCAGGGTATGGCTAGGATGTGTCTGCTCGCCGTGGCTGGCAGTGGGCCTGGTTAAAGGGTTGGACTAAAGTTCAATCAGAAAGCTTAATTGAACTGGGATTGAATCTGAATCAAGCTGCAGAATTGCTGCACAGCTTTTGGGTGTTAGGCTGCTGCACTGGTGAGTTTGGAGTCTGTACAAGACAGAAGTGGTAAAGGTTGTGTATTTTCCTAGTATCTTGTGTTCTGCAAGTGGCTTTTGCTGTTGCCTTTATTTGTTCTGTTGTGGTAGTACAGGAAAAAAATGAGTGTGAGCTTTCTGAGTCTCTAGACACCTTGCTGCAGATATCTAGAAAACACTTTGCAGAATGTAAATAATTAATATGTCTAGTTTCAAATAAATGAGGGTGCTCATAACCTTTAACAAGAGCCAGGACTTTGCTTCCTTGTTCTGTCCTGGCATCCAGAAACCAGTGTAAAACGATTTCCTTTTCCAGAGCCTATGAACATGCAGTGCTGGCTGCTGGGACAGATTTCCGTTCTGACAGACTCTGGGAAATGTATATAAACTGGGAAAATGACCAGGGAAACCTAAGGGAAGTTACATCCATCTATGACCGCATCCTGGGAATCCCAACACAGCTCTACAGCCATCACTTCCAGAGGTAAAGGGAAAACAGGGACTTAATGCCATGTGGAAGGTGGAAATACTCAGCACAAGAACTTGAAACAGTTCTATGTAGTTATTTACTTATATACTCAGACAGTTGGGTTGATTGTTTTAAAGTACTGATGCACATTTGAGGGATTTGGTTTTAGCTAAACTCAGAGGTTTTGTTGTGGAATAAGGACAGGCCTTGGAAGTGTGGGGAAGAAGAGAGGATGTCTTTGAGAAATCAGAATGAGCAGTTTTGAGTGTTAATTCTGGTGCAATGCCCAGGTGTGCTGAAGCACCAATTTAACTGACTAAAGAGGAATCCTGGTTAAGTTTTAGGTAGTGGAATTCTGCGTTGGTAGGGAGAGGTGAGCAGCCACCTCAGTTAAATTGCACACAGTCTGCCCCATAACTTCTGCAGATCTCCTGGTGTGGGAAATAAAGTATTTCCTTTACAACTGGTTTTGTCCTTTGCCATCTCTTTTCCATGGCAAGGATTCTGTCAGCCTGCCACGCTGCCCTTTCCCTTTGACACGTGGCACTTGTGAGGGTGATGGGTGCTGGCAGTTGCATTGTGGGTGTGAGCTGGCAGCGCTCTCGGTGTCACTCAGGAGCCACGAAGTAAAGCAGAACCCTTGGGATTTACAGTTGTGCCCCGTTGGGCAGCAGTGCAGCATGAAACAACCCCTTTGCAGTGCCTGCTTTGTGGCTCTCGTTAGGTTTAAAGAGCACATCCAGAACAACCTGCCCCGAGACTTCCTGACCACCGAGCAGTTTGTGCAGCTGCGCCGGGAGCTGGCGGCCGCCAGCGGCCACAGCGGCGAGGACGGGGAGGAGCTGCCCTGCGGCACCGAGGACATCACCGACCCCGCCAAGGTACCTGCCCGGGGTGGGCACGGGCACCCTGGGGCTGGGGTTTCACTGCAGCCAGCTCAGTCTGCTGTAGCTGGGCTGTGCCCAGAGAGCTCATGCACATCAGTGCCCTGCGGCACCGAGGACATCACCGACCCCGCCAAGGTACCTGCCCGGGGTGGGCACGGGCACCCCATCCTTCCCTGGGGCTGGGGCAAGGGTTCCACTGCAGCCACTTTGGCTGTGCCCAGAAATCAGAAATCTCCTGCATATCAGTGCCCTGCAGCACTGAGGACATCCCTGACCCCACCAAGGCACCTGCATGGGGTAGGCACAGGCACCTCTACCCTTCCCCAGGCTGGGGCAGGGCTTCCACTGCAGCCACTTCAGCTGTGCCCAGAGGGCTCCTGCACATCACTGCCCTGTGGCTCGTGTGGTAACAGGACAGCCCCTTCCAGTGCTGGCAGAGGTGTTAAAGAAATGAGGGAGAAAATGAAAAGAAGCACTGTACAAAACCTTAGGAGCAAACAGTAATTATTGCAGATCAGCAGATTGGGATCTGTGGTCTAAGAAAGCTCCTCATCAGCAGTGGCCTGGGCAGGTTCAGAATGTTACAGGCCTAGGAAAGCCTGGAGCTGGCCAAAGGAATTGCTGATACTGAAAACACAGACACACTGAAACTGAGGCTGACTTGGATCCAAATCCATCCTTAATCTCCAATCAGCTTTAGCATGAGATAAAAACCAGTTCAGCTGTGTGTGCCAAGGGCCAAGGCTCCATCAGTGTCCCGGCCCTTGCCTGCTCAGGGAGAATCCATGCACATCACTGGCACAGGAAGCAGTTACAAAGGTGATACCACGTCTGCCTGTGTTACATTTGTTAAAATTCTGTTCTAGCTAATCACTGAGATAGAGAACATGAGGCACAGAATCATTGAGATCCATCAGGAGATATTTAACCACAACGAGCACGAAGTCAGTAAGAGGTGGACGTTTGAGGAAGCGGTAAGTGGGGTTTGTGTGAGGCAACACGAGCAAGTGGTCTGGAAACAGGACTGGGAGCTGGGAATTCTGTGAAACAGCCTTAACTTCAACTGTTGGGGGGGTTTGAACAGAGACTCAAAGTTGGAACAGTTTCACTTCTCTGCCGTTTTTCTTGTGAAGAGGCACCTGGCACCTGATGATGTAAAGATCTCTGAGCAGTGTTTGGAGAGAGGCAAGGTGCTGTAATGTTTGCTAAGCCAGTGAGTCCTGAGAGTTAGTGCTGCCTCGTGCATCTGGGGTGGTGCAAAGGCATGAGGGGATGGAGGGGATTCCCTTTGAAAGGTAAGCCTGTGCTCAAAGGAGAATGAAATTCCTGTGGTTTTATATTTTAACATTGCACACTTAACCAGGTAACTTTTGGTTTGGACCTCCTGTTTATAACATACTAAAAGTAATTAATTAAACTAATAATTTGATCACTGCAAATATACAGCTTTTGCTGTAGAATTAAGTTGGATTACATTTGAAAAAAACAACTGGAGGTTTTCATTCTCAGTTTTTATCATTTTCTTTCTGGCAAACACGGTCCTTGTTTTAGATTTACTTCTTATTTTAAAGAGTCTATTTTTTTACCCAGCTGGGAGATAGATTTTCAGAGACTCTTTAATGGGGTAGGTGATGTCAGAACTGGTGGGTGATTTATTGCACTGGCTTGGACTGGGCCAGGTGCCTTGACAGCCCAGAAGCTCACAGACAGAGTGAGGAGCCAGTGTCAGTGAGCTCTGTACCAGTGACCCCTGGCAGGAGGGAGCAGAGCAGGCAGAGTGTCCCAAATTCCTGCCCTGGGAAGCCTTAAGCTGCAAACCTGTGGGACTTGGGAGAACACTGGAACTCTGGGCATTGGGCAGGAAAGGTGTGGGAAGCTGAGTGTCCCCTTGCTCCTGGCCACAGCGTGCTCTTGTTACCGAGAGAGAGTGTGTTCTGGAGCACCAAGGGGCTGGGGCTGGGAGGAGCTGCACAGGGAAAGTTCAGCATGTGTTTATAAAGGACAGCAGTGAGGTGGGTGGGCACAGGTCCCACCCAGGCTTTGGGGATTGCTTAGAGCTGTTTGTAGCAGGAATGGGACTGTGAGCTGGTCAAAATGGCCACAGAGTGTTGGGTTCCACACCAGAGATCAGTGAGGAGCATGAAGGGTGGGATTGGCTTTAAATTTCAGCTGGCTTTGAAGAATTGGATGCTCTTTAATTACTGTAAGTTCTTCATCCATTTGTGTGGGTTTGGATCTGAGAGGGAATTGCAGCACAGGAGAGACATAATCAACTGCAATTAAAGATGGTGAGGAGAAGCAAAGGATCTCTGGCAGGATGCCAGACAAAGCAATTTGGATTTAAACAGAGCAGTGTTTACTTTTCTGTGCTGAGCTCTGTCCCACCCAGCCCCTCTTGCAGCCATCAACAACAACATGATGGTGCTGATTCATGGTTTTGCTATAACCAGCTCGATGTAAATATTTAATAGGAACTCCAGCTCAGTGCTCTGTCTTTCCTTGTCATGATTCTCAACCAAGTTCTGAGTTTAATTTGTAGGCTGGGTGTACCACAGTGAGCACTTCACTTGTGTGGATGGATGTGGGCAATGTCCAGCGTGTCCGTAATGTCACTGGCACAGGGCTGCCTTGGGTCCTTCCCCAGCATCTCTGCACTCCAAAAGCTTTCTAGGAAAGGAGGTTTCTAGCCTGGAATGTCCCTGCAGTAAATCCCTTGATCCATACCTGGGTGACCCCGGTTTGAGGAGATGAGGAGGTGTCACTGGAGCCCTGATCATTGAAATGGCAGTAATTCGATATTGGTTGTGTGACTGTTGATTGTTTGAACCCCCTTGGTGGTGTGTTTGTAATCACCAGTTGCATCCTGTGACTCTTGCAGATCAAGAGGCCTTACTTTCATGTAAAACCTCTGGAGAAAATTCAGCTGAAAAACTGGAAAGAGTACTTAGAGTTTGAGATAGAGAATGGCACTCACGAGCGAGTCGTGGTCCTCTTTGAGAGATGTGTCATTTCATGTGCCCTCTATGAGGACTTCTGGATCAAGGTAAGGGAGGCAGCTCACGGCTCTGCTGGTGCACACCTTGACCTGGTGACTAACCCTTGTACCCTGTGGAACGTTGTTCATCTATAACTATATCTGTTGCATTAGGAGATGGTCTGCTTGCAACCAGATTTGACTGCTGCATTTGCCAACTGCGTTGCCTCTCTACGTCCTTCCTTACAGAAACTAGTCTAGTGGTTCCATAAAGGTGCTGAATGGGTTTAAACAAAAGAATTTTATCGTTCTGGCATGTTCTTAGAGACAAATACAAGCTTTAACCTGGCTGGTCTCTGCTCTGTTTCCAACCCTAGTATGCCAAATACATGGAGAACCACAGCATCGAGGGCGTGAGGCACGTGTACAGCAGGGCCTGCACCATCCACCTGCCCAAGAAGCCCATGGTGCACATGCTGTGGGCAGCCTTCGAGGAGCAGCAGGGTAAGGGCAGCCCTGCCTGAGGGGGGCTCTGCTGGGGGACCTCTGGGATCTGCCCTGTCCTAAAGCATCTCCCCGCTGTTCCAGGCAACATTGATGAAGCCAGAAGGATCCTGAAGACGTTTGAGGAGTGCATCCTGGGGCTGGCCATGATCCGCCTGCGCAGGGTGAGCCTGGAGCGCCGGCACGGCAACATGGAGGAGGCAGAGCAGCTGCTGGAAGATGCTGTCAGGAATGCCAAGTCCATCAGTGAAGCCTCCTTCTATGCCATCAAACTCGCCCGGCACCTCTTCAAAGTGCAGAAAAACCTGCCAAAGGCAAGAAAAGTGCTGTCAGAAGCCATAGAACTGGACAAAGTATGTGTTCCCTCTTGGCTGTCTTACCCAAAACTCAAACCACCCTGGTGTCTCTCTCTCTTTCTGAAGTGTTTTGTAAAACATGGCAACAGTGATGACAGGAGTTGTAACTGGATGTAATGTCCCATTACTGCATGGAGACAACAGTCCCTCTAAACTGACGTTGCCAGGGTCCCAGCTTGCAAATCTGGAAGTTTGCACTCTTTTTTCCCATCAGAAGCGCAATGTGCTTTGCATCTTTATTTTAATTTTTAGAATCTTAAATGTTCTTGGTGTGTTTGGTGTTACTGCTGTGGGCAGTGCTTGGCTGTTTGGTGTCAGCACAGAAATACCTGGCACTCAGATGCTGCCAGCAAAGTGCAGCACCTGGGTTTGTGGTGTTGGTCACTGCTGGTCTGTTGGTGCAACAAACCAGCCCAGGGAGAAAGGAAAATCCCTTCATTGCCTGTTGTGTGTGTATTTATGGGGTGAATTGTGGTGTGTAACAGTCAGTGTTAAATACCTGCTGTGAGGGTCAGGTGTGCACCTCCTAATGCTGTTTTGCACAGGAAAACACCAAACTGTACCTGAACCTGCTGGAGATGGAGTACAGTGGTGACCTCAAGCAGAACGAGGAGAACATCCTGAGCTGCTTTGACAAGGCTGTCCATGGGGCCTTGTCCATCAAAATGAGGATCACGTTCTCACAGAGAAAAGTGGAATTCCTGGAAGATTTTGGGTCTGATGTGAACAAGTAAGATGTCCTGGGGGCAGTGGCCAAACTGGGGTCACTGGGAGAGTGCTGGAGCAGTTGGGAAGGGGTGGGGTCAGTGGCGTCTGTAAAATTGTTTCCTATTTGCCATCAGCTCTTTGCTAAGGAACAGCTGCTTTTCTAAACCAACCTCCTGGTGTTAACAGGAATAGATTTTTACACAGAAATAGATTTTTAAATTGGAATCTCTTTTCAGATAATTACCCCTTTTTATCTGCAGTGCCCAACACCTCACTGAGCAGAGCTTTGCTGCCTGCCAGGTTTTCCTGTGGTTTCCCCTTGCTAAGCCCTGTGAAGGCAGGTGCTCCCCAGGGCAATGGGACAGGTCTGTGACTCAGGTGTCCTTTGAGGCTCTGTTCCCTGGAGCTGCTGTGTTTCCAAAACTGCACTGGTTGGATTTTTCTGTGTTCAGCACTATTCATAAGTGTGCACTTATGTGGGAGAATACACCAGAAATGCACGTTTTCAATTCAGTACTACAATACTTTTTGCCTCTTAATTGTCTGTTGTTTTTGTTTACATTTTGCAGCTAAATAACCTGGAGGGATTAATGACAAGTCAGTTTTTCTGCTTTGTATGTTTTTAACAATAGCTGTCCTTAAATTCTGCTGCCTCTGCATGGCAGCCAGTCAGTGCAAGTTTGGGATCCGAGACAGATCAAACACAAGGAATTCTGCAGTTCCCAAATAATCCCAGAGCACAGAATGAGTACAAGGAACTCTTTTCACCCAGAGCACACTGACAGAAGCTGCAGGTTTTGTGAGATGCTGCAGATGAAGGGGTATTTCAATATTTGTGGGAATTTTAGCCAGGACTCTGCTGTGCTGCATTAACCATGCTTGTTCTTCCCTGCTGGATGGGCAAAGGCTGCAGGTGCTGCTTTGGGATTGGAATAATTTCCAGTGTTTAAATATTGATTCCCACATCTCTCTGCTGCTGTGGGTGGCATCACCAGCAGGCACTGAAGGAGCAGCTGAATCACGAATCACTTCTAGAAAACTTCTTTACAAAGGAACTTGATAAAAAGTGCCTCAAGTGTGAGGGAGGTTCAGCAGGTTGGGAACTGGAGCTGCTGTGAATAGAACTGAGTTGGCTTTCCCCTGTCTGTGCTGGGTCACTCGTTAAAATTTATTCCATTGCAGTTTGCTGTATGGTTACAGTTTTGAATAGGCATTGCTCAGGTGTTTCAGTTGTTTGCAAGGCCTGACTGGCTGTGCTCTCCCCAGGCTCCTGGATGCCTACGACGAGCACCAGGCGCTGCTGAAGGAGCAGGAGACGCTGAAGCGGCGGGCGGAGAACGGGTACGGACTGGGCCCAGCCGCCCTGGGCAGGGCTGGGAGAGAGATCCGGGACAGCTCCGGGGCAGTGCAGGGAGCAGCCTCGCTCCGGGAGGGTTCTTTAGTCTGTGAATGTGTATACAGGTGTTTGTCAGCTTTGAGCCTACTGATGTGAGAGTAGAATCACTTTATTTTAGTCCTTTGGAGTGTGTACTAAACAGAGCTGTGCTGCTGCCTTATGGAGCCACAGAATGGTTCACATGGGAAGGGACCGTAAAGCCCATCCAGTGCCACCCCCTGCCATGGGCAGGGACACCTTCCATAGACCAGCTCCATCCTGCCTGCCCTTGGACACTTCCAGGGATGGAAACATTTTTGGAAAAGAACTTGTTGAGTTGAGCCAAACAGTTCTGGTAAAATACCTCAGTCTCTAAGCAGGAACATGCCTTTGCTGTCTCAGTTTGGGCAGCAGCTTTAAACCCAGCCAGTTCTGAAGCACGACACAAACTGTCCTTCCCTAACCCCGATTCCCTCACCCCGCTGGGCCAGGGCACCCAGCTGAACACAGTTTAACCCGATCCAACATTCCCCACACGAGGACGTGCCCAGCATTGCTCCAGGGTGCCAGTACAAGGCTCTGTTCCCTTGCAGCTCGGAGGAGCCGGACGAGAAGAAGCTGCTGACGGAGGACCCGAGCCTGGCGTCGGCGCAGCTCATGGACGGGGACATGCAGGTCAACCAGGCCGCCTACAACTACAACGCCTGGTACCAGGTACGGGGCAGGGCAGGGGCAGCCTGGGAACAGCCGGCTCCTGGAAAGGAAAACTCGGCTCCTGGGGGTTGTCGATCCCTCCCGGGCCTGCTCCGCGAGTGTAAAACGTTCCCGTGTGGAGCGAGGAGCAGTCTGGTGGCTGTCCCGTCACACAGGGAGGGGACAGGGGAGCCCAGCAGGGCTGTTGTGTGTGGAAGTGTTTTGCCCAGAGTGGCCTTGGGGCGCCCCTTTCCTGTGTGCCTGGATCGTGACTGTCTCCAGGCAGTAATTCCTCTAATGCCTTGGAATGGGTTCTGCTGGTACACAGCACAATCAGCAACATCAGCTTGTCCTCTGGGGCTCTTCCTGCAAGGCATTTCAGCTTGGAATAGAGTTGTGGAGGTTGGAAAAGCCCTCTAAGACCATCCAGTCCAGCTGTTGTCCCAGCGCTGCAAAGGCCACCACTGACCCATGTCCCTACTGCCATATCCACGTGTTTTTTAAATCCATGGAAGTTTTGCTGAAGTGGTTTAAGGAAAAGTGTTGTTTAGACTGTGCAGAGCCCCCAGAGCTGGGAGAGCAGTGCTACAACTGGGGCACAACCCCTGGGTCGCCCTGGTTTGGGATTGCCTGCAGCCAGGTCGGGAATTCTTTCCAAAGTCAGGCAGGGGGAGGAGTCTCATCCAGCACAGAGACTGCCCAGTGCTAGGCCAGGAAAAATGCCCCGGGTTTCACACACAGCACTGCAGGAATGGCAGCCTTGGAGCTGTGCCAGGGAGGGTCAGGCTGGAGATCAGGGAAAGGCTCTTCCCCCAGAGGTGCTGGGCACTGCCCAGGCTCCCCAGGGAATGGGCACGGCCCCGAGGCTGCCAGAGCTCCAGGAGCGTTTGGGCAGCGCTGCCAGGGGTGCCCAGGGTGGGGTTGTTGGGGGGTCTGTGCAGGGCCAGGGGTGGGACTGGATGGTCCCTGTGGGTCCCTCCCAGCTTGGGGTATTCTGGTGCTGTGACTTGGCGATGAGGATCTGTCCCTGGCTGCACAGCACCTCCACCCCTGCCTGCCTTCCCTGCCTTCCCCAGGCTGTTCCAGAGGGAACGGCACCATTGTCCTGCATTCCCAGGGCTGCTGTGCTGGGCACAGTGGGGCTGGGGGAGCTGTGTGGGGTGGGCTGTGCTGCCTCAGGACCAGGGGCTCCCTGTGGGGCAGGGACATCCTGGCTGACGCTGCTGCTGTGTTTGGTTCCAGTACAACTACCAGAACGCCTGGAATTACGGACAGTATTACCACACAACTTGATCCCCGGAGGGAGTGGAGTTCACTGTGCTGCAGTTTCAACAAAAATGGAATTTAAAAAAAATCTATTTTTCTAATTTTGGGCTGTGAAAGAACTGTTGTGCCACCTGCTTTTGGTCCTCTGCATGTGAACCGAGCTGCTGCTCACGGGGTACGTGTGAAGCGAGATTCGTGTGCTGGTAACTGATAAATGGTCTCTGTACAATTCTCATTTACCATAAATGAGTTTTTTTAATTCCCTGCACTAATTTATGGAGTATCTGAAGAATTCTCGTCAGTCTCATGATTCCATAATTGAGTGGGCAAAGCTGTGGGGGTTTGGGTTGGTTTTGCCCCAGAGCTGCTCTGCTGCCCAGCCCTGGCCCCGGGGCTGGAGCCAAGGCTTGTCCTGCTCCCAGCCCAGCTGTCAGGGCTGTTCCAGGCCCGGGCTGTTGGGACTGGGGGCCTTGGCAGAGCTGCCACACGGGTTCTGTAGTGTGGGAGGGGGCAGGGATTAAAACCACCTTCGTTCTTTTTTAAAAGCACAAACTGTGTTTGGGATGAGTTTTGTATTTAGAGTTTTTTCATGTACACGGTGTGAGCAAAACTTTTTTCATTTTGATCAAAGTGATCATTCCCATTTTTGTAATAAAAGCGAGGAATTCAGTAGTGCTCTGAGCTTTCTTGCACTGCCTCATTTGAGCCAGGAGGGAGAACAGAATGCCTGAGTTCAGCCCTGGTGCTGTTCACGGGAGGGGCTGTGGCACAGGGACACCTCGGGAGCACCTGTGGAACAGCCGGAGCTCTGCGAGCAGAGCCGCCCTCAAACAAGCCCTGGAGTGGGAATTCTGTGGGACTGGGCTGCACAGGAGGGAGGGAGCCTGGGCTGGTGTGGGGGCCCTGCTGCTCCCGGGGCTCTGCAGTGCCCCGGCAGAGGAGCAGGGGGAGCACGGACACAAAGAAGGGAGGCACCGGCAGGTACAAACTCGGTTTAGTGGGGAGCTGTCACTGTACAGCAGCGGGGCAGGGACAACACTCAGCACTCATCTCCAGAAAGGCACCGCTGTGACCGGAGCCAGGAGTTACAACAACGCCAGCGGGAAGCTCTCTCTGGCAGAAATTATTCCCAGCAGCACAGGGAATTCTTCATTCAATATCCACCAGCTCCACCTCAAAGAACAGCTTTGCGTTTGGTGGGATCCTGGGGCAGGGGTTAAGGAAGCTGAAAGGAAACAGCCCCTGCAGTGACCCCTCCCGGGGCAGGGAGTCCCCAGCTGCTCCCCGGCCTCTCCTGTGTCCCTGGGCTGTCCCTGACCCGGCTGGACACCCTGGATCCAGCAGGGAGCCACAGCTGCTGCCCAGCAGGAGCTGTCAGGAGCCAGGGCCAGCTCCATGGATACACCTTCAGGAACGCTCCCTGCTCCTCCTTCCCATTCCTGGCAACAGAGCAGCCCAGTCCTACCTGAGCTGCCCCAGCCTTGTCTGCAGCTTTGGGGCAGCGGCTGGGGAGGTTCCACTGTCCCACGGGAGAGGTGTCCAGGCAGCCCCTCAGATTACAGGATTCCAGCACAGAACGATCCCTCCCCCTCCTCCAGAAGTGGTGGAAAAAACAAACAGGGCTGCAGCAAACGCTGCAGGATCACTCCTCCACCCCCTCCTTCAGCTGTATCCCAGAACCAAATGTAACTCTGTCCCTACAGCTGCAGCAGGTAACTCCCCTCCTGTCTCCCTACACTGCCTAGGATCCCCATCAGTCACAAGCACTGGGAAGCAGCTGGAATGAAAACGCAGGTGGAAAACAGCAGCAGGTTCCCCCTGCACGAGTTTTTTCCAAAAGAAAAGGGCAATTGCACACTACAGGAAGTGCCCTGGATTCCCTGAGTGGGAATATCCTGAGCCTGCTGCGAGTAACGAGTGAACCCCGCTACTGTATCCCTGTCCCCAAAGCGCCTCACTGCCCCCAGCATTCCCAAGTTCCCTAAGGAGGCAGAGGTCATGGAAGGATACTTGGCATCGGGCTGCCCCTTCTTGCCATAGGCCCACTCGGGCTCGATCTCCAGCTGGGCCTTCTCTCCTTTGCTCATGGTCAGCAGGGCCTCATCCCACTGGAATGACAAACAGCAGCTCCAGCCAGTGATGGAACAGCAGGGACAACAGCCACCGCACTCCCCAGCTTTTCCTGTGGCTCCTGGGAATTCCCACACAGCCCCAGGCATCCTCCCCAGGCCTGTGGAGCACCGCAGGGAGGTGCTCCCTGCTCCCACACCAGTTCCACAGAGCAGATCTGTGCTCCGTGCTGGGATGACACCGGGGAGCAACGGGAACACGCCTGTTTCCATCAGCATTCCCACGTTCAGAATTCCCTTCCCAGCAGCCTGCCAGGAGTGCCCAGGGCTTGGTGCTGTGTCCCCATTGATGGAAGGCTCTGGCAGCCACAAACCCACACAGGGATAAACACAGGGATAAATTCGGGCCACTGCTGCTCCTGCAGCGCTGCCCACTGCCCATGGACACAGCCCCTTCCCAGCTCCAATCCCATCCCAACACCAGGACTTTCTCCTGCTCAGCCGGGAGAAAAGGAGGCTCAGGGGGGCCCTTGTGGCTCTGCACAACTCCCTGACAGGAGGGGGCAGCCGGGGGGGGGTCGGGCTCTGCTCCCAGGGAACAGGGACAGGAGGAGAGGGAACGGCCTCAGGCTGGGCCAGGGGAGGCTCAGCAGGAATTTCCCCATGGAAAGGGCTGTCCAGCCCCGGCACAGAGTAAAGCCCAGGGAATGCAAACAGGGATGTAGAGAGCCCTGGGATCCCAACAGCCTCACTGTGAGAGACTGACAGGTCCCAGGGAGCAGAGCCTGTGCTCCGTGCACTGCCTAAGGAGGGGATGACTCTCAGGATGAATGTTCCACCCTCCCAGGGAAATCCCTTCCAATTTGCCTCCATGAGAGACAGAAGAGCCCAAAAACTGCACCCCAGTCATAAATCACAGGAAGAAACTCCCTGGGGACTCTGAGGGAGCCCTCAATGCTTTACTTACGCCTCGGATCACTTTTCCTACGCCGACTTTGAAACTCAAGGGCTTGGCTGCTTTTTTCTTCTTTGAACCTGGAAAACAGTTTTAAGTTCATTTGCTTCAACATCACACCAGCACATTCCACACTTCTGTAGAAAACTGCCTTTACAATCATGCTTTGTACAAATATCTGTCCTTATAATACTATTTTTAGCCCAGTATCAGATTTTCAGGGGAAGTATTAGTGCTGTGCACTAAAAACGTCATTATATGTTCAAGCTGCACCAAAGCATCTTTCAAACCCCACACACTCATTCCTGAATTACTCAAGTTGACTGTACCAGTCATGGACATGTCAAGGAACCGAAGGAAGTCAACAGGGAACACACAATTATGAGGAAACACAGACAGTATTCCAGTGACTCTGGAATACTCTTCCTGAGCGTGGGACATCACTGCTGGGAAAGCCTTTCCAGTATTGCACAGTTTCATACCCCCAAATCCTCTGATTCCTCACAAAAACACCAGCAGGGAATGTTGCACACTGGAGTACTCAAATCCCTCTCAGTCCAGTGCCTCCATATTTAAAGATTTGCCACAGAAGGGCCCCGGGACGTGTTTGTTTAGAGAAATTCAGGACTGCTGCTGGTGCCAGAGTTCTGTAGGAACCACCTCCCGCCCATGAAGCAGCTCCAGCCCGGATTGATTCCTGCATTCCACATTCCCCAGGCCTGGAATGCCAGAAGCCAGGGCTGGCAGGATGCAGCCGTGTCACTTGACACCAGCCACTCCTAAAATACTGCCCTGCCGCTACCTCATGGAAAATCGGGATCTGGGAGCTGCAGGACACCCGGCAGCTCCACACCACCACGATGAAGCTGTTTGTCAGGAATGCCCCCAGACACGCCTTCCAGAGGCAAACCCCTGCTCACATTTGCTGGAGGAGCCCAGGTAATTCCCTTTAGGAGCACTTGCAACCAACCCAAACAGTTTATCTGTACATCTATACACCCATAACCTTACTTGATTGAATATTGGTATCGAAGACCGTCCCATCCTGCAGCTTTCCCGTGTACCAGCAGTGGACAGTGTCTCCTTTCTTCGGGAAGTTGGTTTTATCGCCCTTCTTTAAAATGGATTTTGTGTACTTTGGTGGCCCCTGAGGTTATAAAAAGAGAGTTATGACTGGTGGCTTAAATAGTCTCAGATGTATTCAAGACTGAACAACCACTGAGTTTAAGGCATCAAAGAAGACACTGCTAGTGAATGATGTGTTCGTGCTACTGCAGGGCTGCAACATTTGGGGAAAATGCAGCAGATTCAGGTTAAGGTGGGGTACAAACACCAGACTTTTTGCTGTAACCAGGTTTTTGAAGACTGAGAATCACACAATCTCCTGAACTGGAAAAGACTCTCAAGGATCACCCAGCCCCTGTCCCTGTCCCTGCCCAGACACCCCAACAACCCCACCCTGGGCATCCCTGGCAGCGCTGTCCAAGCGCTCCTGGAGCTCTGGCAGCCTCGGGGCCGTGCCCATTCCCTGGGGAGCCTGGGCAGTGCCCAGCACCTCTGGGGGAAGAGCCTTTCCCTGAGATCCCCCCCAACCCTCACCCCGAGACAGGTGACCGGGATAATTTGGCTTTCCACGCGAAAAACGCGAGGTGAGGGCATCACACAAACCTCCTCCACAGCCTCCTCAGCCTTCACCGCCTTCCCCTTGGCCTCCTCCGCCTTGGCCGGCCTCGCCTTCTCCGCCGCCTTCTCGGCGCCGTCCGTGCCCTTGAAGCGCTGCGAGGGGAGGGATGAGGAGCCGCATCCATCAGCCCAGCCCTGCCCGGCCCCGGCTCCATCCCCGCCGCCCCCTGCCCTCACCTGCGTGTGGAAGAGCTGCGTGTAAGCCGCGATCAGCTGCTCCTTATTCGCCGTCTTCGCCACGTTCTTCACCTGCCCCAGCAGCTTGTGCTCCGCCAGGAACTGCGGGACACGCGCGTCAGACGGTGGGGGGGAGAAAAAAAACCCCAAGCCTCCCACGCGCAACTCGAAATTATTTATTATCCCACGCAATTACCGCCTGCGCCGCGTGCTCCTGCAGGAATTTGATGATCTCCTTCTTGGCCAGCGCCTCGCTCCGCAGCTCCTCGGCGCTCCAGGGCTGCGCCGGGCCCGCGGCCGCCGCCATTTTCCCACCCACCTCCCGCTCCTCCTCCGGAGAGGAGGGCTGGGAACCGCGCGGCAGGGAGAAGGGGAGGGCCGGGAGAACGCCGGGGGCAGAAGGGGAGGGCCGGGAAGCCGCCTTCAGACCCTCCCCTTCAGCCTCGGCGCCGCCGCCCTGAAACCTCCCTGGAGGCTCCGCTGAGGGAGGGACAAAATGGCGCCGCCTCGTGGGGGCCGGGGAGCGCCCTGAGCGAGAGGAGCGGCGGCAGCAGCGGGATTTGCCTCGGGCTTGGCGGCCGCCTCAGGGCAGGGGGAGGGCCGGGACGCGGCCGGGGGAGAAGGGGAGAACCGGGAGGCGGCCGGGGGAGAAGGGG
>VZTE01001275.1:269678-289054 GCA_013397775.1 Eulacestoma nigropectus
AGGCGGCCGGGGGAGAAGGGGGAGGGCCGGGAGGCGGCTCCCCGTCCCTGTCGGCGGCGATTTCAAGCGGCGGCGTTGGGGCGCGGCTGACATGGCGGCGTGCGGGCAGCGGCGCGGGGCAGGATGAGCGGCGGCCGGCAGCGCACTTTGCCGCAGGTCTGGCGGAGCAGAACCGAGCAGAGGGACGCGGGCGGTGACAGCGATGACGACCTGCTGCTGGCAGCCGCGGCCGCGGCCGACCCCGGCCCGGTGGAGGGGTTCAGCGAGGCGGCGGGGTCCATCTGGATCTACCCCACCAACCTGCCGGTGCGGCCGTACCAGGAGCGCATGGCCGGCGCCGCGCTGCTGGCCAACACCCTCGTGTGCCTGCCCACGGGGCTGGGCAAGACCTTCGTGGCCGCCGTGGTCATGTACAACTTCTACCGCTGGTTCCCCTCGGGGAAGGTGCTGTTCCTCGCCCCCACCAAGCCGCTGGTGGCTCAGCAGATGGAGGCGTGCGGCCGCGTCATGGGCATCCCGGCCCGGGACATGGCGGAGATGACGGGTACGGGCTGCTGCCGCGGCCGGGAGGCTGGGAGGTCTGAAAAGCCACGGAGCAGGGGGAAAAAAAAGTAAAACTTGCGAGATGTTTGAAGGGTTAGCTGTTGGCTGGGCAGGAGTGAAAGCCCCCGGTCACCTGTATAAAGGGTGAAGCGCTGAGGCGCAGCTCCGTGGCGCACAGCCTGCGGGTGTCTGCACACAGAGATGGTGAAGCCAAAGAGTAATGGCGCTTTTTATCCTTTTTCTAGCTTTTCCCCTGCTCCTTGCCGCTTTCCTTTCCCCTTATAAAGTTTTTCAGACCCCCTGGGCTGCAGTTTGTTACTCACTGAAGCAGTAGCCGAAATGACTGAACCCATAACCTGTTTTTAGACTCAGACCTTTCCCAGAGGTGTTTTAAATGATGTTTAGGGCAGTGGGCAGCTGTGAGGCATCTTGAGCTTCCCAGCCTTGATTACCATGGGTCTGGCTTTAATTTTTAGTGCAAAAACCTCTTCCCAGTCATTGTATTCAGTGAGGGTGGGGAGGCCATGGCACAGGGTGCCCAGAGCAGCTGTGGCTGCCCCTGGATCCCTGGCAGTGCCCAAGGCCAGGCTGGACATTGGGGCTGGGAGCAGCCTGGGACAGTGGGAGGTGTCCCTGCCCTGGCAGGGGTGGCTCTGGGTGGGATTTAAGGTCCCATTCCAACCTAAACCATTCCATAATTTTATGTGTCTGCCAGCCCTGTCCCTCTCAGCTCACGGGCCATACCTTATTCCCAGTAAAACACTTCCCTGATGTTATTTCTTTTATTTCCAGGAGGAACCCAGGCTCTGGGCCGGCAGGAGCTGTGGAACACCAAGAGAGTCTTTTTCCTCACACCTCAGATAATGGTCAATGACCTTTCCCGTGGGACCTGTCCTGCAGTGGAGATCAAATGTTTGGTTATTGATGAAGCCCACAAAGCCCTTGGCAATCATGCCTACTGCCAGGTAGGGCTGGAGCCACCCCAGTTACAAAAACTTTCTCTCCCAGTTACAAAAACCTTCCCCAAAATTAATTATGGATTAATTAATTGTTAATTAATTATTAATCTCCATAAAGTGTCACTGCTGTGGAAAGATTGTCCTTGAGGTCCTTAACTTCGTTTGAAAGAGATCCAACACTCCTATGTGTTGTCATTGCCTAGTAATACCTGTAAGGTATTTTTTTAATGGCTACATTAAATTGTAATTTTGGTTTAAAAATACTTTTGGCTGGGCAGTTTAAAAAAAAAACTGTAAGGTTTTTTTTTGTAAGGTTCTTTGACAGAGTAATATCAGTTTGAGATTTCTTTTTATATTTGGGGTTTGTATTGATTAGCCAAGAGTTTGTTGCATTATCATGGGTTAATCTCCTCAGAGCAATAGGTGACCTAAGAAGTTACTTTGATACACTGGAGGAATTTACTGGATATTTGTGGAGTTCAGATTTCATGGGATTAATCATCCTTGATTTACATTTTTTAGAGTTTTTCTTCAGACTCGCCTTTTGGCAGCTCGCCTGAGTTAGTGGGCTGTCAACAGTTTTGTTAAATCAAGTGAGAAATCATTTCATAATTTGCCAAGGTTCTTCTTGGTACATTTCCAGGATGCCCCTGGATCCCTGGCAGTGTCCCAGGCCACGTTGGATGGGGCTTGGAGCAGCCTGGAACAGGGGAAGGTGTCCCTGCCATGGCAGGGATGGGGCTGGATGGGCTTTAAGGTCCCTTCCAACCCAAACCATCCTGGGATTCAATATTTTTAGAGTGTTTTGTTAAGCCTTTCCTACTTAGTGGGAATTCTCATTGATGGAGCTTGTACGAGCAAATAATCTCCTTTAAGGGTGTTAATGAAACTTTCCCGTTCTTAGGTTGTGAGGGAACTGAGCAAATACACGAATCAGTTCCGGGTCCTGGCCCTGAGTGCCACCCCAGGCAGTGACACCAAGGTGAGCCAAAGCTACTTGTAAGACTTAAATAATCAAGGCTGAGTGGAAGCTCTGTTCTTTTGCCTGCAGCCTCTGCAGGGTCCTGAAGCCTGTTAGAATTCCACATCAAGGCTGAGTCTCTTTACGATCCATTACTTGTTAAGGCTTGGTGCTTTTCATGCTCTAAACCTTGTATTATTTATTTCTGAGGGTGGGGAGGGGCTGGGCTGGAATTCCCAGAGCAGCTGTGGCTGCCCCTGGATCCCTGGCAGTGCCCAAGGCCAGGCTGGACACTGGGGCTTGGAGCAGCCTGGGACAGTGGGAGGTGTCCCTGCCCTGGCAGGGGTGGGAATGGATGGGATTTAAGGTTCCTTTCCACCGCCAGCCAGTCTGGGATTCTGTTTCCTGACCTTCCTTTCATTTTTCACCATAGGTAGTGGGTGCCTTTTCGTTACAATTTTGTTTAAGCCCTGCTAAAACGTGGAAAGAGTTACTTTGTTTTATGGCTTCTCTACCAGGCTGTGCAACAAGTTATCTCCAACTTGCTGATTGCTCAGATCGAGGTGTGTGCTGAAGATTCTCCAGAAATCCAGCCTTATTCTCACGAGAGACAAGTGGAAAAAATTGTAGTTCCACTTGGGGAAGAACTGGTGGAAATTCAGAACACTTACATCAGGGTGAGTGCTGCATTTCCTTTTTGGTCCGTGGCCAGTGACAGTAAATGTTTTCTCATCTCTGTCTAGACTTGCAGTGGTTCATAGAGGCAGCACTTTCCTATGTAATTAACTTTGATTATAAGGTAAATTAAGCAACATGGTTTCAACTCCAGCAGCTGCTGTTTCACTTTGCACCAAGGACGCCTTTTACCTTGCAGTAACTTGAAAAGCTCAGGTGGAAAACTTGCAGTTCAATTGGTTTCCTCACCCTCTTTCAGGAGGCTTTGCAGAATTGACACCAGACCTAAACTGAGGTTTCTGCATTTGGCTGAATTCAGTAGTATTAAGATGTTGAGAATGCCTTGAGGAATCAGTGTGTGGACTGGAACATTTTCTCTGCTTAAGAATATTCTTTAGAGCTTTAAGTCATCTGTGAGTGTAATTAGTTCTCCTGGAGGTTTTTTTTAAATTGGTTTATTTTGGGCCTATTTCGATGATGATGACCATATCTTTTGCATTTGCTTTTTATCTATCTGTAATGCCCAAATAGAAGAGGGATTTTTGGGGGCCAGAGCTGTTTGTCAGTCAGTTGTAGCTTGGTGATCTGTGCCTTCCCAGTAAGGTACTGGTAGGCAAATGATGTTATATAAGATACCACTTTAAAAAGTTCAGAATATCTGCTCTTTGTTTAGTGAGAGGCATAAAAAAGTTAGGATTAAGTTATATATCAGACTGTTGGCCTCAGAGCATGGTTTTGGTTAAAGGTGATTGATTTTGGTGTAGTTTTGTGAGGAGCACTGGAAGGCAAACTCGTGAGTGCATCAGCTGTTTTCAACCCAGTGACCTGAGAGTGTTTAAATGAGGAACTTCCACTGATAAAGAGAAACTTTAAAGTAGTTTTGCATCACTGCAGGTGCCTCTGAACGCTCTGTCGAGTGCAGGGGTTTATTTTGGGGGGTTTCACTTGGGATTTAACCTGCAGTGAGCACATTTGTTTGGCTACACCAGCCTTGCCTGAGCTGGCCCTGTGGCTGCAGTGTTTCTGTTTCCTTTCTCTGGTCTGGTATTTGCATTTGAATTGCTGCTGCTTTACTGGAGAACACAACTTCTAGTAACACACAGGGCTGAAGGGATGGTTTGCAGTGTGTGCCAAGGCCAAGCCTCAGCTTTGGAGGCCTCAGCACTTGGGGAAGTGGCTCCTGGACCTCATGTTCTGCTCTTGAGGTGACCATTTCAAATCTGGGGCTTGAATGGCTTTTGTAAAATCAGAGCAGCATCCAAAGGCAGGAGAGCGAAAGCACCTGTGTCTGCTCCAAGAACGAGAGCCAGGTGTCCTGTGCACAGTAAAATCATTCTCTTTAATTGTGACAAACAGTGCCAGTAAACAAGACAACATTTCAGTGTGAACGAAGGACAGTGTCAAACAGCGCAGCGCAACAATGCCAGAGGAGCTCTGCTGAGATGTCTTTACATACAATAAGCAAGGCCCTGAGTATCACAATAGCTGGAATAAACTTTTTAGGCACTAACTCTTGTCTGGAAAACACACAGTATGCAGGATAACACTTATCTGTTAAGGCTACATCATTTAATCTTCCAAAAATGGGGGTGAATGCTGTTTTATTACCTCCTTCCATGAGTGGAAACCTAATACCTTCCCATTAAAACTGAAAATCCATGAGTGGCTCCCAAAGTAGAGCCACGGATGGATAACAGAGTACCTGTTCTAGGTGACCATGCTTGACATGATGTTTTCAGATCTGAGTAACAGTGATGTTTGCTTGGCATTCACTGGTGTCACAACCACATAAAGTGTATTGAGTGTCAGCTGAACACTGGAACTGTTGGTCCCCGTGCTCATGAGGGCCAGTGACAGCTGCTGGTACCAAGCCATAAAGGGTGTCTTCAAGCTGGAGCTGAAGCAGTTTTTTGTCTCAGCAGCAGAAGCCATCTAACAGGAGTCAAAATAAATAAATACTATCTTAGAATTCACAGTTTGCCATAAGCAGCAGGGAAGGCCGGGCTGCAGGTGGGATGTCAGCACGCTCAGATCTGCTCGTGGCTCAGGGATGTTTCTGGAACATCACCCACGGGGAGCAGAGTCACAGGAGGGGCTGGGCTGCCTATGGACAGGGACATCAGACACAGCAGATGCTTTTGCAGGGGGGGGGTGTTGAAATGGAAATTATGTACAAACACTGGTGCTCTGTGGTGAGAGGATTTCACTGCTTCCAGGAGCTATCCAACATCTGTTGTGCCAAAGCATGATGAGAATTCCTCTAGCTGGCAAAAGCAATCAGATGGCAGAAACTTCTTTGATTTGCCATAAAATCTTGTCAAAGGTGAAAATTGCTTTTATTTGCTCTCATAAAAATCTGGGGGAGGATATGAGAACAGAACCTTTTATTTAATGCCTCCCTGGGCCCTCTATTCACCTCAGGTTTTAAAATATTTTTACTGTTTTTCTTTATTTAAGAGCTTTTAGTTTAATACTGGCTGGCATTTTTAATTTTCCTTTTCCTGGGCTGTGACACTGTATTGCATTTTAGTTGATTTGTTGTTTTTTTGTTTTTTTTTTTTTCCCTCCCCATAAAGACTCTGGGTTTGTTTGTGTTAAAACTAAGGCTTTTGTGTCTCCTCTATATTTTCTGTTTCCTTTTTCCCTCTCTCCTTGCTGCTTCCCAAGGAATCTCCGTGCCCAGCAGGCACCAGAGGGCATCTTGGTCCCATTTAAGCCAGGGCCACTCTGATCCTGCTGCTCAGGGAGAGGTTTTGGGTTGAGCACAGAGCCCTGTGGGACCAGGAGGCTTCAGGTTCTTTCAGAAATCCTCCACAAATCCATTTCTGGAGTTGTTTTTTCACCCTGCTGTGAGTTAGCAGCCACTGGCTCTGCTTGCTGGTCTGTGTGTTGTAATTAAAGAGCACAGAAGCTCTGTTGAAACCCTAAACCCTGTAATCAATAAATAATGCTGGTGATGTACTCAGTGAATTTTATACAAAAAGACATTTACTTCTATTAAGAAAAAACTCTACCATCATATCAGTAAGGGGAGACATTAGGGAGGGATTTTTGGAGAGCAAAATTGTTTGCTACCCTGATTCTAAAGTGCAGTAGGTGCTTTTGGGCTGTGTGGGACAGTGGGAATGCTGCTCCCAGACCTTCTGGGGGCTCTGGAATGTGGGAGCTCGGCCTCTGCAGCCAGCCAGGCTGGCAGCTGAAGGGTTATCATAGGGGGGAAGGGCAAAACAAACAACAAATTGACATTAGGAAAAAAACCAACTCTCACAGTGAGGGTGGTCGGACACTGGGACAGGGCTCCCCATCCCTGGGGATGCTCAAACCCAGCTGTGGTGCCTGGAGCAGCCAGCTCTGCCTGGCCCTGCTCTCAGCAGAGGTGGCTGCCTGAGGTCGCTCCTAGCTGGGATTTTCTCTGAATATTTGTGTCCTTTATCCCATCAATAGCGTGGGACTGCCAGAGCAGTGTCAGAAGTTCTGAACAATTTATTCCAGCTGCAGTGTTTCAACACCCAGCAAAGCCGTGAGGATAAACTGTTCAGAAAACTGGAGTTAAAAATACCCAGTGTCTCCTTAGGAATGCCAGAGCCAGTCATGGGATTCCTGGGGGGGTGTGATGAAGGTAACCTGTAATTTTGCTGTCAACACTTGAATGAGCAGTAGGACTGGGGTGTCTTTTTGGTCTCTTCTCCAGACTCGGGGTGCTTTGGTTGGGAGCTTTCTGAGGTAAGCCGTGGGAATCTCTGTGTCACAGCTGTCAGCATTGGCCTGTTCTTACTCCGTGCTTTAATCCCAGTGGGCTGAATCTGGGAGTTCTCCAGAACTGAGACCTGGACATTCTTTCTCTGCCTGTGTGAGGTGGGTTTGGTGTGTGTCCCACTGAAAGCCCCAGTGGGGTCTTTGTGCAGCACCAGAGCAAGCCAGGGCTCCAGGATGTCCCCAGGGACCATCCCGAGCCACAAGCAGGCTAGGGATGCCAAAAACTGGATGAAGGAAGAGGTCTCTGCCTCCCTTACCTTGTAAAAAAAAAATATATATATAAGGAACTAACTTTTAAAGTGCTAAAACCCTCCATTAAATTTGTGTAAAAGCTGTCAGAGTTGCCGTAGGGATCTGTGTGTGGGGCGTGACCTCGAGTTGGGGCTGAGCTGGGCTGATTCTTCCTAACCCAGCTGAGACCCCCATTGCTGACCTGTTGAGGGGGGACACTGGGCTGCCCTGGTTCACCTGTGAGGCGGAGGCAGCGGGGAGGAGGCTCCGTGGGGCAGCAGGAGCTCAGGGCCGCTGCAGGAACCAGATCTCGTTGTGGCGGTTGGCGGCGGCCGGGTTGGTGTAGCCGGCGATGATGAACGTGTCCCGCAGGCACAGCTCGGGGCTCTCCAGGATGGCTGCCAGCAGGTTGATCTCTCTCATGATGGAGTCTTCGTTGGTGATCCCTCGGAAGCTCCTGCAATGGTCACCTCGATAGCAAGTTCAGATGGGCTACAGCTGCATCCGCAGCTCCCTGACAGGAGGGTGCGGCCCGCTGCGGGCGGCTCTGCTCCCAGCCGACGGGGACAGCCCTAAGCTGCACCAGGGGAGGTTTAAGCTGGGCATTAGGAAAAAGCTCCTCGCAGAAAGACTGATTGAACATTGGAAAGGGTTGCCCAGGGAGGTGGTGGAGTCACTGGAAGTGTTTAAGGAAAGCCTGGATGTGGCACTCAGTGCCACAATCTGGTGACAAGGTGGTGTTAGGTCACAGGCTGGACTTGATGATCTCAAAGGTCTTTTCCAACCTAGTTCATTCTGTGATTCTTTTTAAACCCACTGTTTTTTCCAGAACTTAGAAATGCCTTCTGAGTTATTTGGTTGTGTTTCACCAGTGGTACTGACTGTGATTGATCCCAAACAATTTTTTCTTAATATTTTCTGTGCCACGTCAAATGCTTTGTTCCTGACTACTCAGCATAGTCTGAGGGTGTTTTATCACACATTTACAGATGCATCATTTTATCAAGTAATTGATATAAGCATAGAATATCCTGAGCTAGGAGGGACCCTCAGGGATCATCCCAGCCCCTGGCCCTGCCCAGACACCCCAACAACCCCACCCTGGGCACCCCTGGCAGCGCTGCCCAAACGCTCCTGGAGCTCTGGCAGCCTCGGGGCCGTGCCCATTCCCTGGGGAGCCTGGGCAGTGCCCAGCACCTCTGGGGGAAGAGCCTTTCCCTGATATACATTGGTACCCATTATTTCCTGACCATCCCATTCATAAAACAGGCAGCTTTTACAACTCCTGGAAATTAAGTTTTACCGTTCGTTACCTTTTTTTACAAGGTCTAAAAATCATGACATGCCCAGATTGAGAACTGCACCTTTCTCCTGTGTTTAGCAGAGCAGAGTTAAAGCGTTTCTCACCTGCTGTAGACGACGGTGGCAGGCCACTCCTCGATGATGATGTCGGAGTCGAAGGGGTGTGGGGGCTCGTCCTGCAGCACCTCGGGCAGGTAATAGGCCACGGTCACCGCCTGCGTCATCGCCGACTGCGCCTCGTCCGTGTGCACGATGGTCACGATGGGGACGGTGATCCCCAGGTACAGCCCTGGCCGCGCACAGGGGGTTCGAGAGGATTTAGGAGACACAGGAGAAGGTTTGCACACCGTGCTTTCCTGCTGAATCCCTACTGAATTGTTTGAACGAGTGCCACGGGGTTCACGAAGGGATTTCGCTGGGATGGTTTAGACAGTGGGGGGTGTGTTCCAGGTTGGGGGTAGCATTTGGAAGTACCAGTGTGTCGCCCTGGGTTTTCTACTGTTCTGTGTTTTTACTTTTGTAGTAGAAGTTCTCATGCATTTTCTATAAACATAGCTCTTGTTTTTCTAACCGGCCTAGAATGTTTTCTGAACTTCTGGATTGTTGTTCATTCCTTTCTCCAAGGCGGAGAAAGATGATAGACTATGTTCCTATCCTGTAAAATTGCAGAGGTGTTAACCTCATCTACCAATGTGTGGTTGTTTTAAGAGAGGTATAAAAAGTGAGACTAAAGGTGGGCAGAGTCCTTCGCTCTGCTCAGTGGTCCTGACCTGCTGTTTGAATCTGCGTGTTCGTGTCCGACACTGCGACACCAGTGGAGCGCTGGCACAGGGTGCCCAGAGCAGCTGTGGCTGCCCCTGGATCCCTGGCAGTGTCCAAGGCCAGGCTGGACATTGGGGCTTGGAGCAGCCTGGGACAGTGGGAGGTGTCCCTGCCATGGCAGGGGGTGGAGCCAGAGGAGTTATAAGGTCCCTTCCAAACCATCTGTGATTCCGTGATTTCACTGTGCTTTGTAGTTTGTATGCGTGTGCAAATGTTTGTGCATGCGTGTCCGAAACAGAGTATTTGGTGAGCTCTCCCCTCTTCATGCAGGGCAGGGAGTTTGCCTTAAGTCCTCTCCCCCTCCTAAAAGAGTTGTGTTTATCTTCAAACTGACCTTGTGTCATGGCTTAAATATTTGGGAACAGAACTGCAGGCGAGAGAAGGGGCTGCTTTGTGAATTCATCGAGGATTTGCTGTTGTTAAAAATGCTGCAGTATTTTTTTGCACTGTCGTGTGTTTGGACGGTGGGAGGCAGAGATGGCTGACAGAGGGAACTTCGCTTCTGTACAGATTGAAAAAATCCCTTCAGTCCTAGAGCTAAAATTACTTTTAAACCATGTTAAAAGAATGGGGAGAGTGGGGAAGGTACCTGAGGAAGGAAAAGCTTTTGTGATCAATGCTTGTATTTTGGTGGAAAGACACTTAAGGGCTGACTCAATTACGGCACAGAGCACTGGGCATGGCAAAACTTTGTAATAACTGGAGGATGAAAAATACGAGAACTGATGTCTGGAAGTGAAAACCAGATTAAATTGGATTGGACACCAGGTGCACATTTTACAGGCAGCCACAAGCTCTCAAGGACATGGTGGATTTGCCATGATTTTGAGTTAAAACTGGATTATCTTTGTGGAAAACATGCTTCAGCCACAAGCTGTCCGTGTCCATTGGGACAGGGACAATTTAATATCTTGAACAAAAGGGAAAGAGGCAGAAAATTCTGGTCCCTTTTGGTATCACACTCTGATTTCAGTGCTGCTGGGAGAATTAAACCACTACAATCCTGTAGCAAATACCAGATTTACAGGGGAGAGCTTGGAGCAGCCTGGGACAGTGGGAGGTGTCCCTGGCCATGGCTGGGGGTGGCACTGGCTGGGGTTTAAGGTCCCTTGGACCCAACCATTCCATGATTTCTATGATTTTCCTGGAAAGGCTGTTTTATGGAAAAATGTCCCTGTAGGGTGGTATATTTGGGAAAAGCTAATCAAAGCACCTCCCTAATTAGGAGGAGCTAGTGCGGAAATACAGTTTTCTAACTCTACTGTAGGATTGAGGTGCCCATTACCTGAGGAGTTCTGCTCACAGATGTACCTCATGAGCTTCATGAACCCGAGGCAGATGCTCTGTTCGTACTGCTTCTCTTTCATTTTTATACAAGCCCACTTGGCTTTCCCGTACTGCCTTTTCTCATAGAGCAGATCTCCCAGCTGCAAACACAGAGAGAGGAATCTGGGGGTTTGATTCAATCATCAAGCAAACAAATACAAGTTGAGCACAAGAGCTGCATCTTTTTTTCAGCTCTCAGTGACACGATCTTGAAAGAAACAGGAATTTTAATCCTTCCTCCCGTAAACCAAGGAATACACTGCTGAATTTGGATCAAAACTGACTTCAGCAAATTTCTAGGTAGTTCTCCTTTAAAATAAGGATCTGTCATCTTTTGGACTGGCACTATTTAACATTTAGCTCCAATTAACACTGAATAACCTTTTTTTTTTAGCTGCAGTTGTTACAGTAGTACTGAGAAATTGCTTTCAAGCTTTTCATTACACCATAAACAGTCAGGAGTCCCAAACTGTTTAGATGAAACACACTCAAATGATGGTATTTATAAATGTGAATTGTATAAATCTATTTGAAAGAAATGTGAGCAAGAAGCCCTCATAGATGGCCAGCAAAGGTTTTCATGGTTTGTTGATCGAAGGTTAGACATTTGTTTGCACATTTCCTGAGCTGGAAGGAATTTGCTGTACATGAATTTCAGTTTTTTATTAGAGGATAAGATGGATTTGCACACTACTGCTTTGTTTGATAATGATCCGTGATACAGAAGTACATTTTTGGTTTTAAATTAAGATATTCATCTCTTTCAAGTAGTCTTTGCTAAGGTTTTATCAACATGATTGTAAAGGAGTAAATGCACCGATTTAAATGAAGAAAATGGGCATTTTATCTCAAATGGCAAAGTCAGAGGGGATTTTGTTAAATTGATTATGTCACACAGGCTGTAATTCCTGGCCATCTGCTGGCTTTCCTGATAGTTTCTACCTTGCAAAAAAGAAAATTACACATGCACAAGGGATGAGATGTTCCAGATGAGAGGGAGCGGCACAGTTACAATGCTTGGCACTTGATGTTCACAATCCTAAACAGTTAAAAGAACCTTCTGAGGAGCCCCTTTCCTGAGAGCCAGGAATGCCAACCCCGTTTGCAGCTGGGCTGGGAAGGGCAGCAGTACCTTCTCCTTGCGCTGGATCAGGGTGAAGGGGATGGTCTGTCTCTCCTGGGGGTTGTTATTCCTGGTCAGCTGCTGGATGGGCTCTGCCATGTCTGCAACAGAACCACACAGTTCCCACGTGAGACTCCAGGCTGCAGAAACAAGGCTGAAATGTGCTCCCTTCCTCTGGGGTCTTTGTGTGACTGGTTTTGTTTGCTCTCCACTAGGGAAGGACAAAGCTTTTCCTAGGGGAGGTTACCTGGGTTCTGCCCCTGTGCTGTTAGGAAAGGGTTTCCCTCTCCCATTCCCTGTGTTTGCAGCTACCCAAGTGTCCGTGGAAAGCTTTGGCTGAACATTCCCAATTTCAGCAACTCTTTTGCTGTTGGACTCAGGTGTATCCACGTGAAGTGACTTAGGTTGGCTGCTCTTGTTCACAGGCTCAAGGAAATACTGCTGTGGGAATTGATTTGCAAAGGATGTTTCATGTCTAAAGGTGTATTTATAACTGTGGTTGCCCTGACATCAATTCTAGCTGAAAGTCGTAAATAAATTCTGCTTAGGAGTTGATCCCTGACAGACAGCCTTGGAAACCATGGATACAAGGTCAGTCTCAGGAGTGGAAAAGTCTCTTTTCCACAAGAGTTGGTCCCTTGCCTTCCAAAGCTGAAGCGATGAAGGCATTTGTGCACTTAGAGGATTAGAAACTCAGTTTTATGTGCAGTGTTTGACAGTCTGGATGTGAATTCCTGCCCTGCTGCCTCATGGTGTGTACTACACATGCAGGAAAAGGACGAGTTTCAGCTCCCAGAGCCCTTTTTCTGGGAGTTTGAAGTGCCTCAGGGTCGCAGTGGAAGAGGCAGGATGATGGGAGAAGAGAGTATTACCCATGTTTGAGAGGAGAATTAAGATGCAGGAGAATTAACTTGACCGAGGTCACTCAGTAAATCTGTAGCTGAGCTGGGAATCAAACCTGCATCTCCTGGCATCCAGTCCAGGGCTTTAGCCTTAAGACTATTTGGAATAGTAAAGGTCCTTAAAACGAAGTGGGGGGGGGAATAAAGGGGAGAAAGCTACATCGTAGTTCATTGTAAAGTTTCTTTTTCTTTGAAATATGTCACTGGGAAACGTTTAAAATGTAACTAATAACTGACATGTAAAATTGATCTCTTGGGAGGCTGAGGGAAAAATAAAAGTAGATTAGAGTTCAGCAGTGAATTTGCCAAGAATCAGGAAAGCTTTCAGGACTCTAGAAAAGTTCACTCTATTTTTAGATTACTTTATCAATAAGTGGGAGGGGTTATGTTTTTTTCATTCCATATTAATGCAGAGGATAGGGATTACAACTGATTGAAGTCCTTTGGAGTTTTTTCCTCCAGTTTGTGAATCTGTGCTTTGTGTTGTCCTGCTCTGGAGAGCTCCACCTGCACAGGGCCAGGCAGCAGAGGGACAAGGACAGTTGTGTTTCCTTAAGTCATGGTTTCAGTGATCCACAGGGATCATCCAGCCCAGCCCCTGGCCCTGCACAGACACCCCAAATCCCACCTTGGGCACCCCTGGCAGCGCTGTCCAAACGCTCCTGGAGCTCTGGCAGCCTCAGGGCCGTGCCCATTCCCTGGGGAGCCTGGGCAGTGCCCAGCACCTCTGGGGGAAGAGCCTTTCCCTAAAATCCATCCCAATCCCCCTGACACAGGTCCAGCTGCTCCCTCAGGTCCTGTCCCTGGTCACAGGGAGCAGAGAGGCAAGGGGCATGGTCTGCTCCTTGTGACAGGGGGATTCCTCCTTCTTGAAAATCCCCTCCCTTGCCTCCCCTCCTCCCTCAGCCCTGGACAGGACCTGAAGAAAAATCTCGTATTATTCTGTCTTGATTTTTGTAACGTGTGCTGAGTGCCACAGAGCAAACCTTCCGTAATGCTCTACAACCAAAACGTGGTCAAACGCTGCTTTTGACATATTCCTTAGGCTTTGTATCCCTCCTCATGGATCTTAGGAATTCCAATGCCAGGCATCAGAACAGCAGATAATTCTGTGGGAAGGGCTCTGCTTTTCTGGCGCATAGAGCTCTCTTAAGGAGCGCTCTGCATCCGAGCATTCACACTGCACTCGGGTGTGTTAAATAGGGACCCCCTGCTCTCCCCTCCCTCCGTGCCTTGGGCATCCCGGAGCTGTCAGATTCCAGCATTCCAGACACAAACCCGTGGCTGCTGGAGTGAGTATTGAAACTCTGGGATGGCACTGGGCATCCAAAGACCCCTCCGAGGGGGCAGTGAGAACGAGGCAAGGCAGGGAGCTCTGTTCAGACCGATCTTACCCTTCTTTCAGCACGTTAATTGTCATTGTTAGAGCATTACAGAGTTAAGATGAGACTTCAAGGTGTGGCTGGAAAATGAAGATGGACTCAATTTGCTGTGTTGGAGTATAGAAAGAGTTTCTAAAGAACGGTAATTTCATACTGGCCACGTGCAGGGCAGTCTGGGCAAGGTTTGGCTCTCCCCACCAAGGAAGGTGAGTTCCCTGCACGGCAGAGATGCTGCGGATCTCTGCTCCTCCGGGCAGGACAGGGCAGAGTTAAAGTCTGTGACCGTAGTGACTCTCTGCTGCTTGTTAGGAGTTCTCTGACTCCTATCAGTCTTTCAGAGTCTCCAGTCTTTCTTAAAATTGAAAACAACCAATTTCTGACTAAGGTGAGCCTGGGAGCCTCGCTGTCAAAAGCAAATCAATCCTTTGCTTGTTTACTCTGTGCCTTTTTGAAATACAGCCCTCTTTCCTTAAAGAACTGACTTTTCGGATGGGTATAGGGGATATTCTTAGGAAGAATGCTTTTGAAGGTAGTCAGCTCAATATTTAATTAAGTCTGAAAACTCGCACTGGTTCTTTTTAGTAGGAATAGGTCCCCCCAGTGCTGCTGCAGCCGCTCCTCTACATTACGGAAAGCTTTGCATCGCCCCGGGTGAAGCTTTAGCTGCTTCAGAGCCGGACTTTGGCGTCTCACACTCCCGCAGGACTTTGCTGGGTGTTTATTGCTGGGTGTTCACTGCCGTGTCCCGCAGCCCCAGCCCGATCCCGGGGCCATCCCGCGTGCCCGTCCCTAATCCCGCATCCCGGCGAGCGGCTTATCCCGGCCTTACCGCGGGGCACGTCCACCTGGTGCCCCCGGCCCACGCTCTGCCAGTAGCTCAGCAGCCGCTCCTGCTCCTCGTCGTCCGTGCGCTCGGCCGCCTCCTCCTCCAGGCTGCTGCCGTGGCTGTGGTACGCGGAGTCGGGGCTCTCCTCGGCCAGCCCGTCCAGCTCCTCCAGCGTGATCGCGGCCGGGCCGCCGGGCCCCGCGCCGCCCATGCGGCACCCGCCCGTCTCCATCCCCGCTCCGCGCCGCGCCGCCGCCGCGGGGCTTTATACCGGGCCCGGGGGCGGGGGCACCGGCGGGACCCGCCTCTGCCCGCCCAGCGCCGGCCCGCGGTGGAGAGAGCCGGGGATGGAGCGGGGGCTGCCCGGTCAAGGGGCTGGGGCGGGGGGAAGGACCCGTCTGTGCCAGCCCAGCGCCGGGCAGCGGTGGAGAGAGCCGGGGATGGAGCGGGGGATGCCCGGTCCAGGGGCTGGGGGAACCCGCCTGTGCCCGCCCAACGCCGGCCAGCGCTGGAGAGAGCCGGGGATGGAGCGGGGGATGCCCGGTCCAGGGGCTGGGGGAACCCGCCTGTGCCCGCCCAACGCCGGCCAGCGCTGGAGAGAGCCGGGGATGGAGCGGGGGATGCCCGGTCCAGGGGCTGGGGGAACCCGCCTGTGCCCGCCCAACGCCGGCCAGCGCTGGAGAGAGCCGGGGATGGAGCGGGGGATGCCCGGTCCAGGGGCTGGGGGAACCCGCCTGTGCCCGCCCAACGCCGGCCAGCGCTGGAGAGAGCCGGGGATGGAGCGGGGGATGCCCGGTCCAGGGGCTGGGGGAACCCGCCTGTGCCCGCCCAACGCCGGCCAGCGCTGGAGAGAGCCGGGGATGGAGCGGGGGATGCCCGGTCCAGGGGCTGGGGGAACCCGCCTGTGCCCGCCCAACGCCGGCCAGCGCTGGAGAGAGCCGGGGATGGAGCGGGGGATGCCCGGTCNTGGGCAGCGATGGAGAGAGCTGGGGATGGAGGGGGGGATGCCCGGTCAAGGGGCTGGGGAGCGGGGGGACCCGCCTGTGCCCGCCCAGCGCCGGGCAGGGCACTCGGGAGCCCGAGGATGGCTGGATCCAGGGATGGATGCCCGGTCCCGGTGCTCCGTGCCTTCACCCCGTGCTGCAGGGACCGAGCAGTGCAGGACTTGCACAAGTTTGTGCTCTGTCTGTTTTCCCACTCATTCCCTCCTTCCCAGCTATTCTCTTCATCGCGTTTCCCCCACTGCTCTTCATGTCCCGTTAGTCCTTCTTTGTTGTGATTTTATTTTGCTGCTTTCAAACCCCACTTTGAAGACACATCTTCCATTTTATTCAGTAAGTCTGTGAGGTCTTTCCAAAATATTACCAGTGCAAAAACTCTGGGATATTTTGTTACTGAAGTCCAGCTTTGAAAGTTTTCAGCTGCGTAATTTTGCAGTTGAGACAAGCCTTTGTGTGAGCGAGGGAGATGAGCAGCCCCGTTATGGGGTGGATGTGGCAATTAAAGCAGGATCTGGATTTCAATCAAGAGTCTGTGTGGACTCTGTGTAGTTGTCTTTCATTCCAAATTTAACATGAAATGACTGTTGTGGCCCTTTTTGTGCAGGCAGGAAAGGGGAATCTCGAGGCATTTAGGGGTTTAGAGCAATAGGAAAACAGTCCTTTCCTGTGCACTGTTGCTGCTTTCGGGAAAAGCTGGAGGTTGGGGATGTGACTGTTGTGATGCTTAATCTGCCCCCTCCTTTTTCCCTTTTTCTGGTCAGTCCCTTTCTCCAGGCTCAGCTGTGGCTCCCCAGCCCCAGGGGCTGAGCTTGCTGTGGAAATGAACCCTGAATTGCCTTAGCAGCCGAGATGTGCCAGTCCTGACTGTGCTCCTGACAGGACACACCGAGATCCTGCTGTTCCTGGGCAGTGCTCCTCGGGGGATTTGCAAATTGGGGCGCAGCTGCCGGTGGGAATGTCCTGAGAGGGTTTTTGGGATGCAGTGGCTGCGGGGAGTGAAGCACAGGCCACTGAGGGGGTTTGGCCTTGCATCAGCACTGCTGGCTCCAGAATTCACTGGGAAGGCAAATCCTGGAGCAGGGCTGGATCCGATGCCTGTTTGAGTGTCTGGGTGGGTGCTGATCCGATTTCACAGGCAGCTGCCCCGAGAGCAGCACCAAGGGCTCCCTCGCAGCGGGGAATTTTCTGGCAGTGACCACATTTCCCTCTCAGACTCGGCTGAACCCTCGGCACCTGAGGGGAGGCACAGTGGGAACCCATCCATGCCCCAGGTAAATCCCACTCATGCACTCCAGTGCTGAGGGGAAGGAATTTTCCACTGAATTTTGGCATTTGGGTTTATCAGTACCGAGGGAGGGCATCCTGGCTCTTGGAGATTTCTTCCAGGAACTGGCATTCCTGTTTGAGGCAACATCTGGGGGTTCTTTTGCTGCCCATCCTGTATAAATAATCCATGGAAAACAGTCCCATCTCTTTCGTTCAAGCATTAATTATGTGAATTAATAGTTGCTTAAATGAAATTATTTCTGTTTTAAGTATTAAGCATCTTTGCCGAAGACGAGGAAAAGGACAAAGAAAAACCAACCAGCAGAAAAATAGTTTAAAATCACAGCTAAATTTCTCTATATGTGAGAAATGCCACAGAATGTTGACTGTGAGAAAGAGGCTGTGAGGAGCTTAAAATCCAGTTTTAAAAATCCAGCTGTACCAATTACTCTGTATTTAATTTGTCTTTGATTCCTGATGAGTTTAGTAATTACTGCATTTGATAGAGTGCTGAAGATGTGATGGTCTGTGTCTGGATAGATAACAGAGGAACTCATTCTTACTGTGGGTGAAAAAAGCTGATTTTTGTTGTATTTGTTGGTTTTTTCCCCCCAAACTTACTAATTTTGTGTGTAACTGCTGGCTAATAAACAGCTACTCTTGAGATAACACGGTTTTGGTAGTGCTGTGCTCTTGGTGCTTTCCTGGCAGGTTCTACCTCTGAATATGACAGAAAAACTAAGATTCAGCCTTGAAAATTTAGGATCCAAAACGTTCTCGGTGGGACGCTCCTTTCTGTCTGACAGTCACTCACTGAGTGGCAGGTTGATGTGGGAAAGCCACTTCTTTTTCAAGTAAAAAAGTAGAATTGTTCTTGGTGAAATTAGTTGAAAAGTAAAATCTGTAAGTCTTGTTTTATAAGCTTTAGGAATTGAAAAATGCTGTAACAGGAGAAAACTCAGCTGTTAGAAAAGGACAAAGTGTTGGATTTTTTGGATGGATCCCAGGTTCCAGGGAAGAACTGTGGGTTTTCAGTGTGTCTTGTGTCCCTGCAAGACTGGGAAGGGTCTGAATGAGTTAATACAAACTTACAATGAAACTTTTGGTGCCAAGGTCATTACTGGGCTGATCAGTATTGGGTTTGGAGAGTGACAATATCAGCTAAAATCCACCCTACCCTGCTGTGTCCCTGCTGCTTTCCTTCCTTTATTGGCCAGGTGAGAAAATGTCAGGAGGAAACTTGCACAAAATGCACTTTTCTCCCTGGTTTAGAGTTTGTTTGTCAGGACTCTGAAGTTTTGCAAGAGAATAACTAAAACTGGGTGCCAGCCAGAGCTCCAAAGCCTCCCCCAGCTGGCAGACACTAAACATGGTTTGCTCCTGGGACTTGCTTCTGGAAGTTACTTTTAGGAATATTGGTTACTGCATGGACACTCCTCAAGGGATCACACCTGGGAACCCAAACCTTCCTGGCTTCAGTGCTGGAACGAAACAGGGAATGCTCTGGATCGTGCTTTGACCTTCCCTGGAGCAGTGAGGGCTCTGGCTGCGTTCACGCCTCCCTGCAGGATCTCTGCCTTAGGACAGCCTGGCCACACCCCTGCTGTGGATCCTTGGGATGGAAACTCTTCCTGAACCCGATCTCCAGCAGGGCCCGGTGGGCAGAGTCTCCTTTTGCCCTGCACTGCCTTCCTCTGCTCTCTGCCTTGAGACTGTGAGGATGTGGAGCGGAGGGCGGGAGCAGCGCGGTGTCCGTGGCCACAGCCCGGGCCTGGGTTTGTCCTGGAGCTCTTGGTTATTCCCTGCTCCTGGTTTGGGGGATCCCCTTAGGATCAGTGTGTTGGGGTGTGGTGGGACCTCACTGGCACTACCTTGGCTCGTTTCCTTCTCACCAGCTCAGCCCCAGCATGCTGGGAAGGGATCCCTGGAAGTGTCCATGGCCAGATCAGACACTGGGGCTTGGAGCAGCCTGGGACAGTGGGAGGTGTCCCTGCCATGGCAGGGGTGGGATGGGTGGGATTTAAGGTCCTTTCCAACCCAAACCAGTCTGGGATTCCATACTGGGCATTGAAAATATGGAGCCAGGGGGCTTAGGAGAGCAGGGGAAGGGTGGAGGGAGGTGCAGCTTTTTCAGCCCAGTGTTGTCGCTGTTGTACCCGGGACGCTGAGAAATGACACAACCGAGATCCGGAGAAAATGGCTTATTTAATTAATTATAAATCGGTTTATATAACTGTCTTGGTTTGAAAGACAGGTGTCTGTTAAGGAAGGCAGGAGCCTCCCTTGGAATGGAAAATGCAA
>VZTE01001275.1:289589-321614 GCA_013397775.1 Eulacestoma nigropectus
AAAAGGCAGAAGTCTGTAGTAGTGGCGAACTCTCTCCACAACGACAGCAGCTCCTCTCCCCCTCGAATGCCGGCAGGACAAGAGAGCGAGGGACCCCACCCAACCCCTTTTATCCAGTTCAAATCTCGCAACCTCTCTGCCCCACACGAGAAAATCCCAGGTAAAAGAGGCTGGCCAGCTAGACCCCTCCCCCTGTGGCCAGGTCTTTTGTCTCTTTGGCAGCTTGTATGGGGAAAAATTCTTTGAGAGAAAAAGAAAACAAAAGGAGACCTCCTAAAACCCCAACAATAACTTGATTCGCAAGAGTAGCACGGTACTATCGGTCCCTTGGTCAACCACCTCCTAGAATGATTGCTGGAGGCTGTACAACACCCACTTCAAAATATTTTCCTCAGTGTACCATAACAACACTAACTGAACAACAGCAGGTGCAAAGATAGAGAATTAGTTTACAAAAACCCGTAGCAGTGTTTTGCACAGTTTTCGTGAGAGACACAGAGTTCTCACAGAATGCTGCAGAAAGCTGAAAAATCCCTCCACTAAAGCTTTTCAGTGTCCACACAGTGTGACCCTGTAAAACCCAGTCAGGGCTGTCCAGGGAGGCTGGGAGCACTGTGAGGGCTCCTGTGGAGGGGATGCACCTTTGGAGTCCTTGTTTGTGGAGGTCCTGTCTGCTTGGCAGCTGGTTTTTCCTAACCCCTCCTTCTCCAGTGGGAAAGAAAAGCCACACTAACAGTTATTTATGGGTGTTTTTCTTTGCTAAAAAACCCCTGCAAATCTGCACTAAAATAATTAGGTTAGTTTAGGGCGTTAGTTTAGAGCCTTTGTTTTTTATTGTGCCAACAGAAAACAGATTAGGAGCGGTTTTTAGTGAGGTGCAGCTGGCACAGGAGCAGCTCTTTGCCCTGTACACAAGTCCTCAGCTCCTGGCAGAGCTCCAAAAACAGGTTCTAAGCTCATCGTGGGTACAAGCTCCAAGAACTCGTTGTGGTTTGCTGTGGGAGATACCTCGGAACAGAGAAAGGCTTTGTGTTCTTGGCAAGTTCAGTGCGGGATGGGATAACTCTGCCAGTCCCCTTTTATCTGCTGGCTGTAAATCTGTCAGCCCTGAACTCCAGCTAGTGAGCTGGAGAAAGCCACAAATGCTCCTAAGTGATTAATTGGAATTAATTCTATAGCTGTGTTTGGGTAACACGACACTGCAATGTTTTGGAAAGGCCGAGGGGACTTTTCCAGAAGTATTATCTTTTTAATTAAAGACAAGGCATGGAGGCAAGGTAAATGCAATCAGTGAGCAGGGCCCGTTCTGAGTCTCTCCTAAGTAGGTTGTGTTTACTGTTCCCTGTTAGTTCTGAAGCTCCAGGTGACTGCATCCTGCTGTCTTTCATAACAGTGCTGGGTTTGTTTTGCAGAAGGTGATTAAATCAGACAGGGGTGTACATTGAGCAAACAGGGACAATATCATTTTCTTATGTGTTAGAAACCGGGTCAAGGGATGAAACAGAAAAGTACATGTAATGGAGATTTCTTTTTTTTTTTTTTTAAAAAAAAAAGAGCTCTGCAACAAGTATAGGGAATAATAAACCAGTGCTGAAATATTAGATCTTGTGGCCAGCACTTTTTAATGAAAACATTAATTTCTTTTCAAGAGGAACATTTATGAAAAGACTGACTCCATTTCCATTACTTGAGACTTAGTTTAAGCTTCGTCTTCAGCACTTCAGGTGTTCTCATGCCCAACTGTTTGGGGTTTGACGGGAGGGTAATGAGCTATTCCAGTGGTATCCATTCAAATAAAAAGCACTGAGTTCTTCCTTCATGGTCAACATTTTGGTTTATTTTGTAAATACCTTTTCCTGTAACTGGCACAGACATCTTTGTCTCTGTCCTTTTACAGAGACTCGTCAGGTACAGCCTGGATTGAAAACCAAAGAACAGTAACGAACTCTGTGATAGAACACAAAGTTCTGAATTTTAAACCCTTAAAACTAAACTACATCTTTAATTTTGTTCTCACTAATATGAGAAATGAATTCCTTGTGCATTCAGCCTTCCCAGTGGCTTGGTGAATGGTTTTGGCTGTATTTTAAGAAAACAACATTTGATTTCTTCATTTTCCCCCCGCCTTTCCTCCAGAAATTCCTGGCACTATTGTAGCTTCCAGTTGGTGTTTGCTTGTTGGTGGTGTTAGAGGTGTTAGTGGTTTATTTGGCTTAATTAATCCATGAGCCTTAATTAGGAGGAATGCCTGGGGCTGGAGTGTCCTGCCTTGCTTTCCCTGGGAGCTGTGTGAGGCTGTGACCCAGCTTCCCTGGGGATAAAGGAGAGCTGGGCAGGGCTGGGAAAGGCCCTGGAGCCCTTTGGCTGTTCAGTGCCCACAGCTGGGCTGACCCCAGGTGCCCCAGGACACTCGGAGCGGGCAGGGAGGGGCTGCCCCAGGCCTGGGCCCATCCCAGAAGTCAGGGAATGGTTTGGGTTGGAAGAGACCCTAAAGCCCACCCATTCCCACCCCTGCCAGGGCAGGGACACCTCCCACTGTCCCAGGCTGCTCCCAGCCCCAATGTCCAGCCTGGCCTTGGGCACTGCCAGGGATCCAGGGGCAGCCACAGCTGCTCTGGGCACCCTGTGCCAGGGCCTGCCCACCCTCCCAGGGAAGAGGAGCAACCCAAAATGCACCAAAGCACTCAGAATTCTGGCTCCATTTCTGTGATTTCCCTTTATATCTGCTGTAAGCTGCTTATCCTGCTGGATGCAGTCGGCTGGTTTGGAGTGAGCTGTGGGCAGGGATGGGCAGGGTGGAAATTCCCCAGCACGTCTCCCCCAGTTCACCTGGGGCTGTCACAAGTTTTCCTTCGCCCTTCCAAATTTCTCCTTGCATTTTTGATTCTTTGAGGGATTAATGCTGCTGTCATTGATAATGGCAATTATTCCCACTCCTTTTCTTGCCCAGAGAAGCTGTGGCTGGCCCTGGATCCCTGGAAGCGTTCCAGGCCAGGTTGGACAGGGCTTGGAGCAGCCTGGGACAGTGGAAGGTGTCCCTGCCCGTGGCAGGTGTGGCACTGGATTGGGATTTAAGGTCCCTTCCAACCCAAACCATTCCATTCTGTGCTTCTGTTTTCATTTTAATGCCACACAAGTTCTGCACACAGAGGAAGAAGGTAAAAGAAGACCTATAAATAAACTATATTATAAACTAAATTATCAACTAACCTGTAGCAATAACCAAAGCAAGCAGAGACAGTCGAACTAAGGCGCCCCTGCAGTGCCTGAGCACGAGCAGCACGTGCTTGTTCAGGATATTGGTGCATCCTCAGAGGATCTGGGAACCCAGCACAGCAGCAGTGCCTGGAGAGCACAGGCGGAATGTTGTTACTCAGGGATAAACACAGCTTGCATTTTACACGTGGCTTTCTTTACCTGCCGGGACATTTTCTCCCCGCCAGCTCCAGGCCTGCTGGGATCAGTGTTTGAAGCCTGACTTAGGCCTGGCTTTACTGGTTTAGTTCGAGGCTTTTCAGTGGGCTGAGGGGACGCTGAAGGGACTGAGCATTTGTTACGCTCTAGCCCTCTTAGGGCAGGGCAGCTGTGCTGCTGCTGCTGCTGGAGCGCCTGGAGAACTCGGGAAACGCGGCCTGCGTGGAAGTAGCGACAGGGAATTGCCTCAGCCTTTGGAGCAGCCTGTTCTTGTGCACTGGGGTGTTTTCGGGGCCCTCAGCCAAGGGGGCCAACAGGTTGTAAACAGTGTTTGTAGGACAAATCTGATTACTGCAGTTATTGGCAGAGTTAGCGCTCAGGCCAAGCTAAGTCTGTGGAAAAATCCTGACCACCTAAGGCTGGGAAACAAAGAGGAAAAACAGGATTAAGATGCATTAGTGCAGGTTATTGTCCTTGCTGCACCGAGGTGGAAAGCAGGTACATGTGATGTTTGAAAACAGGCTGTGTTTTGGGGTGGGTTCTGAAGGAAACGGGACACGCTGCTGTGCCTGTGCCCATTCCTCTCTGCTCGTGTGTTTCCCAGCTCCCATCCCTTCCACACACAGATTTTGGGCATGTTGGGCAGTCCTTCAGCCGATTTAGTCTTCTCAGAGGTGAATCCAGGTGTTCCTGGGATCAAAATGCCATTGGAGTGTGAGCAGTGAGAGAGGAGCTGCAGCCCCAGTTCCGGACCTGGGTGTCCATCCCGTTCCGCTGCCTCTGTGCTGGGTCAGCCCTTGTTCCATTCCAGATCCCCGGGCATTTCCCCTTCTCAGTTCCTGGATGGATACAGGGCTATCCTAGGGGCAGGAGGGTGTTGCTCTGTAGAAAGGAGAGCACAAATCCTTAAGGAACCAAGTTCATGGAGTCTCCTGAGTGGGGAGGGACTCACAAGGATCAAGAGTCCAGCTCCTGACCCTGCACAGGACACCCCAGCAATGCCACCCTGTTCCTGAGAGCCTTGTCCAAGTGCTCTGGCAGGAATTTTGGGAATTAACCTAAAACCATCCTGATGATGGAGAACATTCCACTGAGGCAGAGCCCCAGCTAGAGTAACAAAGCACTCAGAATTCAGCACAGCTCACTTTGAAGAATTCTGTGTTTCAAATAAAATCAATGAGCTGCTCATGTTCTGTTGTGTAAGATCTGTAAAAATAAAATTATTTCAAAGGGCTCAACCCCCCCTCCCTTCACCTGTGCTGGGTTTTGGTTGCAGGTGCTGGAAGCGTTCGCTGGGCGCCTGATTAAGGTGGGAGTTTTATCCAGGAGGGATATTCCCAGCCTGACCAAGTACCAGATCATCCTGGCGAGGGATCAGTACAGGAAGAATCCCTCTGCACAACATGCAGTAAGTTCTTTATTTATTTCACGCTATTAAAGTAGGGAATAAATAGAAATAATCCATAGTTGCAACATTTCCTGAGACATTTTAAGCAGATTTCTGGTTTTAGCCATGGAATAAAATGTCATAGAATCACGGCACGGTTTGGGATGGAAGGGTTCTTAAAGATCATCTGCGGGATCTGTAAAGTATTCCTAATTGTTCCATGTTTCTGGGTGCCAGTGTAGGAAGGTCAAGGAAAAGATCAGGAACTCCATTTCCAAAGCGAAATTATTTTAAGAACGTACATTGTAATTCCTGACAGCCAAGTCTTCATTTTCCCCTCAAAGCTGTATTCCTGCTCCTATTTTTTTGGTAAATCCTCATGGAATGGTGGAATTTTGTAAACTTAAAGAAAAGTGCCTCAAAAAAGAGCAGTGGGAAATCTCCTTCACTGTAAGCAAGGCAACTTTCCTGACTTAATTTCGTGACCTGGGTGGATGTGCCAGCAATCCCTTGTTTTCCCCAATGCTGATGGTTCAGCTGTCACAGTCTGAGGGTTGATGAGCTAATCTTGGGAGATAACAGAGGTATTTTGGAGAGTATTTTGGAGGTGGAAGAGGATTGCCTTCGCTGAGCGCTGTGGAGTCTGTCCCCTGAGGGCTCCGATGGACAAACTGCTCCCTGGGCATCACTCTGGGCTTTGCTCTGCTCCTTAGGTGTCCCTCTGGTTCTGGTCAGGAATTGCAGTGGGATTCCTGCTCCTCAGCCACTTCCTAATTCAGTCTGAGTCTGTTTTTCTCCCACAGGGAATCCATCAAGGTGTCATTGAAGGAGACTTTGCCCTCTGTATCAGTCTGTACCACGGGTACGAGCTGCTGCTGCAGATGGGAATCCGCTCCTTATTCATCTACCTGTGGGGAATCATGGATGGAGCCAAAGGTGAAATGTCCTCAGGAACATCCTTCCTTTCAGCTGCACTCTTCTCATTTCATTTCCCTCCCTTTATGGCTGGTTTGGCACTAAACAACTTAGGGAAAGAGGGGTTCCAGACGGAATTGGTGTTTTGTTCCCCTTATGTTAAAGACAGAGTCTGTTTGGGAAAGCAAATGAAATCCTGAGGTGTTGCAACTCTCTCCAAAGGGTTATCCCGCACCAAGACCGAGCTGGGGCGCAACGAGGACTTCATGAAGCTCTACCAGCAGCTTCGGGACACGTTCTCAGACACCGCTGTGGCTCCTGAGAATGGAAGCGTTTGCAAGAGCACCACAGGTCAGGATTCCCCTCTTAGGCACAGAATGTTCCTGTTTGAAAGTCGTGCTGCACTGGCTACTGCTCTTTATTCCAGGTTGTCTCTCCCTCCCTCTGTCTCTTCCCTCCGTGGTTTTTAGCTGCTTTCAGTCAAGTCTTCTATGTTTGAAGCTTTTAATTTGCTTTAAAATGAAGGTTAAAATACAACTGTTTCACTGTAAGTCTTTTCCAGTGTGACTCTAACAAAAGTAACAGCACTTTCTCCAAAACTGGGTTTAACAAATGAGCTTCTGTCAGCAGGGTATTGTTTTGTTTAGAACCAATACCAGGATTTGGGTCTGACTCAGATAATTGCAGTGGGAGGGAATGAAATTCACTAAACCTTCCTGCTAGTTGGAGGTTTATTTACATCTTTCATTGCTTTATTTCCCTTCCAGTGTTGGAAAAGAAAAAGGAATTTGTCTACAGCCATCCAAAATTAAAGAAATTGGAGGAAATTGTAATAGAGCACTTCAAATCCTGGAAAAAGGGATGTTCTGGTGAGTACCAACAACTCAGAGGAGAACCTGGGGATGGAAACAAGGAATACCCTTCTGATTGATTGCCTACTTTGTGCTGCTTTATTGCTTTGATTGTTTGTGTATCTTCCCCTCCAGAAGAGCTTAAGATTTCTATAAAATAAAGCTTTCTGTAAATTCTCATTTTTAATTTGATATAAACTGCTCTAACAGCTGAGTAAAACAGGGATAGGGAGCTCATTCCTGGGGCTACCACATTTCCTGCTGGTCCTGTCCCAGTTTGTCCTGGCAGCCTCCCCTCAGGGCCCTGCTGCCAGTCCCTCCTGCAGAGTTACATGAACACATTTAAGGACCTTAAGGGTAAAAGTCCTGATAGCCAGCCTGAGGCCAAGAATTAAAAACTCTGAGGCATCAATTTGAAGTTCAAACCCTTTAGTTACGTTCGCCTGTCCCTCATTGTTTTTCATCTTGATGAAGACATCATTCAGATCTCTTTGGGTTTGGGATGTTTCAGCTTCTTGATTCCAGCTTTGGGAATGATTACATGAGTAATAATAACATTTGTTTTGCAGCTTGTTCATTTTTTTTCTTGCCTGTTTGGATCTTTGTGCTCTGTGAAGTTCTGATAATTTCTGACCTGCCCCTCCCTCTTTTTTTTTGTTTTCTTTTTCTCTCTTGAACTCATTGTTCTCAGCAAACCTTTGAAATTACTTCTGCTTTCTAGTAGGCAACTTCAAGGTTTCCCAGTTCTGTGTTTGTTACTTTAGGATATGTCCCAATGCATTTAATGCAGTTAACTCCTTTTTTTTCCCCCTTCCCATTCAGAGTTCTTTCTGTCCTCCCAGCCTCCCTCCCTCCTTTTGCCTCCACTTGAAAAACCCTACATTTGAGATAGACAGGGAGGGGATTCATGCCCAAAGTCCTCAGCCATTTCAGAAATGCCACCAGCCCTTTCTCCTCCACTCACTGCCCAGAGCAGCTGTGGCTGCCCCTGGATCCCTGGCAGTGCCCAAGGCCAGGCTGGACACTGGGGCTGGGAGCAGCCTGGGACAGTGGGAGGTGTCCCTGCCATGGCAGGGGTGGCTCTGGGTGGGATTTAAGGTCCCTCCCAGCCCAACCCATTCCAGGACTGTGTGATTATGGCTCTGCTGTCCTGAGGGTCCTGAACTGGAGAAATGGAGACAACGGCATCTTGAACTTCATTCCAAAACACTTCCCATCCAACCCCAGCTTTTCAAAGTGACTTTAGTAAGGGCACCTCAGATAAAGACATTCTCACCATGCTTGGTGTAAATTCTCCAGAATCAGAGATGCTTTGATTCCAAAGAGGAATTTTTCAATGAGGTGGATCTTGGAGCGTTTTCTGCCCGTGTTCTCTTCCCATTAAGTGAGACGAGAGCTGTGAACGTGGAACTTGTGGGGTGCCCCGTCCATTTTTATTGCTAATTCTATTGAAATCTGTCGTTTTCAGATCCAGCAGATGAAGGCAGGAGCGAAAGCCCACCCGGGGACACGAGGGTGATGATCTTCTCCTCGTTCCGGGACAGCGTGCAGGAAATCGCCGAGATGCTGGCCCGGCTCAGCCCGGCCGTGCGGGCCATGACCTTCGTGGGACACTCCTCGGGGAAGAGCACCAAGGGCTTCACCCAGAAGGAGCAGCTGGAGGTGAGGAGAGAGGACACTTGGACTAGGAATTAGTGATGAAGAGCATTGATTGTGTAAATAACTCCAGGAGTGCGACAGTGGCTGAGCTTTAGGTGCTGTTAGGAAATCCCTGTGGAGTCCAGTGGCTTCCAGAGTATCCAGAATTACACTCACTGGAAAAGATATATCAATAATTTATATATTTACATGATATTAACGACTGCTAAATTTAGATGTCAAAAATCTGGGGAAATGTGCAAATACATGCTATGGCAATTTTGTTTTTCTTGTAGGTAGGAAAGGATAAGATCTATTAAATTTTGATCTAGGAAAGTTAAAAAAAAAAAAAGGATAACCCCAGTGCAAAGTTGGGAAATGAGTTTTAGAAGGATGCCATGGTTGGAGATGGAAAAAGGTGTGCTTTTTTTCCCCTTTATTTTAGAATTAAAGAGTTGAAATGCTGCTGGTGGTCACGCTGGGGTGTGGGGTTTGATCACAGGGAAGCCGCTGGGAAATTTAAAACGAGTCGGTTTCGTTATTTTAAAGTACAAATCAGTTTTCCTGGCCGAGCTGGTAAATCCCATTTCCACTGTCCCCGCAGGTGGTGAGGCGGTTCCGGGAGGGGGGGTACAACACCCTGGTGTCCACCTGCGTGGGCGAGGAGGGGCTGGACATCGGCGAGGTCGATCTCATCGTGTGCTTCGACGCCCAGCGCAGCCCCGTGCGCCTGGTGCAGCGCATGGGCCGCACCGGCCGCCGGCGCCACGGCCGCATCGTGGTCATCCTGGCCCAGGGCCGCGAGGAGAGGGTGAGTGGGGGCATGGAGCAGGGGAGCAGGGATCATCCTGACCCACAGGGATCATCCCAGCCCCTGGCCCTGCCCAGACACCCCAACAACCCCACCCTGGGCATCCCTGGCAGCGCTGTCCAAGCGCTCCTGGAGCTCTGGCAGCCTCGGGGCCGTGCCCATTCCCTGGGGAGCCTGGGCAGTGCCCAGCACCTCTGGGGGAAGAGCCTTTCCCTGATCTTCAGCCCAAAAGTTCCCTGACACAGCTGCAGCCGCTCCCTGGGTGCTGTCCCTGTCACAGGGAGCAGAGCTCGGAGCTGTCCCTTGGGACGAAGCTGCAGCCTCCAGTGAGTCTCCACTCAGCCTCTTCATTCACTGTTACAGGAAACCCTAGCACAGAATCCTGGAATGGTTGGGGTGGGAAGGGACCTGAAAGATCCTCCAGTGCCACCCCTGCCATGGCAGGGACACCTCCCACTGTCCCAGGCTGCTCCAAACCCCAATGTCCAGCCTGGCCTTGGGCACTGCCAGGGATCCAGGGGCAGCCACAGCTTCTCTGGGAATTCCAGCCCAGCCCCTCCCCACCTTCCCAGCCAGGAATTCCTTCCCAATATCCCATCCATCCCTGCCCTCTGGCAGTGGGAAGCCATTCCCTGTGTCCTGTCCCTCCATGCCTTGTCCCCAGTCCCTCTCCAGCTCTCCTGGAGCCCCTTTAGGCCCTGCAAGGGGCTCTGAGCTCTCCCTGGATCCTTCTCCTCTCCAGGGGAACATTCCCAGCTCTCCCAGCCTGCCATGCCACCAAATGAAACTCAGAGAATCCGGGGGTTTTCCAAGGGTGCAGAGGAAGGTGTGGGGCGGGGGCTGGAGCTGGGAGGGGACACTGGCAGTGCTGCTGATGGCACTGGGTGTTCAGACTGGCGCTTACTGGGCTGGTGACGACGCTGGCGCTCAGAGCTGGCTTTAGTGGCCGCGCTCTTGCGTATGAGGCTCAAGAGATCGGCTTAGGTGCAAATCCACTTTGGCAGAGCTCCTGAAGCCCAGCACTCAGGCAGAGCATAATTAATCATCCCCGAGTACAGACTGTCCCTTGGGACATCCGTGTCCCGCTGGAAATGTGTGCTGGGAGCCGGGGGATCCCACCACAGCCGTGCCAGCTCCATCCCAGGGCCCTGCAGGGCCCGGGCTCATCCGTGGAAGGGGACAGGGCAGGATTTGGGCAGCACAGGCTGGGCAGTCCCTGCTGCCATCGCTGGTGAAAGGGGGTGCAAACCAATAAATCCAAGATCTGTGTAAACCGATTGTAAAGCCAAAATTTTGGGCTCTCGGTATTATTTCATTTATTCCAGTCAATGCTGTAGCTCTGGTTTGCATTTGTAGGTGGCAGGGATTTAATTCTGAACGAGACTGCAGAGTCCTCCCTGAGGGGAAAAAAGTTTCCCCTTTGAAGGGATGAGAGTTAAAAGTGATAAACCTGAGTAGAGCTTGTAAATAGATATTTTTCTCATGCTGCTTACGGAGGCTGGTTACTATTGAAAGCTCTGCTCTGTAATGGGATATAAAATAGTCCCTTAAATTCCTTGGAGCTTCACTTAAGTAGTTGGATTACTGTGGTGTCCAGATTTTCTCAGATATCTTTGAAGCAGAACCTCCCCCCAGGTAGAACAGCCATTGTATATAATTTTTTTAATTTTGCAATCAGGAAATAAGTTTAATTGCAAACCAGTATTGTCCTGGTCGGTTTGTTTGGTTTTTCTTGAGGGTGTTTTTTGGGGTAGTTGTTGGGTTTTTTAAGTTTAACAGAACCGGAGAGAGACTCAATGTGGAGATTCTTCCCCATCACTTAATTTGCAGCTAAATAATTGATGTCCATGCATTAATTTAGGGGAATTCGTTTGGGTTTTGTGTGGGTTTTGGTTTTGGTTTTTTTTTGTTTTGGGTTTTTGTTTTGGGGTTTTTTTTTGTTTTGTTTGTTTGTTTGTTTTAGTTTTGTTTTTGTTTGGGGTTTTTTGTTTGTTTTGGGGTTTTTTGTTTGTTTTGGGGGTTTTTGTTTGTTTTGGGTTTTTTGGGTTTCTTTTTGTTGGTTGGTTTGTTTGTTTTAGTTTGATTTTTTGGTGGTTTTTTTGGTTTGGTTTGGTTTTGCTTTTTTTTTTTTTTTTTTAAATTTTGCTTGGTTTAGTTTAGGGTTTCTTTTTAATCAAACCACTTCGAGTCAGTCAGAAAGCTTTTGAAGGCCTTTCACTGGGAGAAAGGGGTCAGTGCAGGCCTGGAAGTGTGACTCCCGGCAGGAATTTCCGTGACCTCAGTGCTCATTCCTGGGCTCCCACGTGTTCCCGGGTCAGCCGTTCCACGTGGCAGCTCCCGCGTGTCCCAAGCCCTCGGAGCTCCTGGGATTGGGCTCGGGATGTCCCGTGGAGCTGCTCAGCCCAGGGAAACACAGGGGAGGGAAAAGCCAGCGAAGTCACAGCTCTGTGACGCTGTTAATTTGGTAATATCATGGTTTTTGCCATAAAAACACTGGGTCTGGCTGTTCTAGGATTAAAAAGTTATTTCTTGGAATGCCTGAAGGGTTTGTCGGAGCTGGCTGCGGGCCTCTCCCGGTTTTATTACAGGGAGCATCTTTTTTGCTCCCTAAAATCCTCTCTGTCGGGTGGCAGCTGCCCCCCTGCCCCATCAGAGCCTCACAGGGGCTTGGAGAGGAGCACAGCACAAAACCTCCTCGGGGGAGGCAGTTCCAGAGTCAGGCCCCAGTTTCCCTCCTCACTTTGCCCAGCTTTGCTTTCTCTGTTGCACAATAAAATGGGCTGTAATTAAAAGGCCTCAGAGCGCTCATGACATCAACAGATCATCTTAGGCCTTTTTTTGGTTTTTTGCTTGACCTCCTTTCCCTGTTTCCGATGTAATCTAATTTACATCATCCCTGTATCAGTGGCAGATTGTAACTTCCCCCAGGCAAGAAGGGCTGTGCTCCTTTCTCTCTCTCTCCTGTGCTGTGCCTGCTCCTGGCCCGTTAAAAAACCCCAAACCGAACAACACCTTGCTGAGGGAACAGAAAATAACGAGAAACCCCACAGACCCTGAGGAGTTCTTTTAGTTTTGATCAAATGCTGTGAAAAAACAAGCAATCACCAGGTGATTTATCTGTTTATCCTCTCTTTCAGACTTACAACCAAAGCCAGTGTAACAAAAGGAGCATCCACAAAGCCATTTCAGGGAACAAAACCCTTCGTTTCTACCAGCACAGCCCACGGATGGTTCCAGAAGGCATCAACCCCAAAGTGCATAAAATGTTTATCACTGCTGAAAAACAGGAGCCGAGCACCTCAAGGGTGCTTTCCAAAGAGAGGAGATCCAGTTCCCTGCAGCACAAATCTGCTCTCTTTTCCTGTGTCACTGGTAAGAGGATTATGATGTTTCCAGCACATCCAACCCCCTCTCACGGGGGCCTGGGGCTCTGCAGGGTCACTCCGTCAGCTCGGACGCTGCTCAGGGCTGCTTCAGCCCTCAGCCTTTTCCTGGGCATCCTCACAGCTCTGCCCTTGCATATCCAGATCCTCAGGCAGGCATTTGTTCATCTTCCTCCACGGAGTCACTCCCTGAAGGTCAGAAACTCCAGCTACGGACAGAGGAGGCAAATGTTCATCCCAGAATCCCTGACTGGATTGGGTAGAAAGGGACCTTAAAGTTCCCGAGGGCAGGGACACCTTCCCCTATCCCAGGCTGCTCCAAGCTCTGTCCAGCCTGGCCTTGGACACTGCCAGGGATCCAGGGGCAGCCACAGCTTCTCTGGGCATTGTGGCTTCCTAACTGACAATAAAAAAATACTTGGGAATGGAAGGGTTTTGATGTGAGGAAAAGGAGGAAGAGAGGGGAGGATATTTATGAATTGTGCAGACTCTCTTGGAGGAAAATTAGGAAAAATTCTCTTGGAGGCTTTTTAGCTGATGCAGTTCAGTGGCACTGGAACGCTCAGGAAACTGAACACAATCCTAAAACAGGAAAGAAGAGCTACTTTTTATAAATACTTGGGAATTTTGATGCTCTATCTCCTTGTTAGTGCTTTCTGTAATGACCAACAGCAACTTCTTGAAAGAAGAAACTCGAAGCCTTGGGAAACTTCCTATTCCAGTACCTGATTAAACAGACACAGCTGCTGGGAAACAATCAGAGCACACCATGGAGTGAAAATAATCATTTTGGAGCGTTTGTTGGCCTGTCCTAGAAAAGAGAAACGAGCAGTGAGGGCATAAAGAAAACGATTGTGCTGGGAATGTTCCTGCTGAGGGAGCAGCGCTGCAGGGCTGGAGTTACCGGGTGCCTTTTGTGTGAGCCACGTGTGCAGCTCCCCCGGGCTGGGGGGGCTCTGGGCCACCACAGGGGCCTGGGATGGGTTGCCAGAGGTGGCCGGGTTGGGTTGCCGAAGGTGGCCAGGGTTGATTTGCCAAAGGTGACCAGGGCTGAGTCCCCAAAGATGGCCAGGGTTGATTTGCCAAAGGTGACCAGGGCTGAGTCCCCAAAGCGTCCAGAGTTGATTTACTGAAGGTGGCCAGGGCTGAGTCCCCCAGAGGGTGACCAAAGTTGAGTAGCCAAAGGTGGCCAGGATTGAGTTGGTCAAGGTGGCCAGGATTGATTTACTGAAGGTGGCCAGGATTGATTTACTGAAGGTGGCCAGGATTGATTTACTGAAGGTGGCCAGGATTGATTTACTGAAGGTGGCCAGGATTGATTTACTGAAGGTGGCCAGGATTGATTTACTGAAGGTGGCCAGGATTGATTTACTGAAGGTGGCCAGGATTGATTTACTGAAGGTGGCCAGGATTGATTTACTGAAGGTGGCCAGGATTGATTTACTGAAGGTGGCCAGGATTGATTTACTGAAGGTGGCCAGGATTGATTTACTGAAGGTGGCCAGGATTGATTTACTGAAGGTGGCCAGGATTGATTTACTGAAGGTGGCCAGGATTGATTTACTGAAGGTGGCCAGGATTGATTTACTGAAGGTGGCCAGGATTGATTTACTGAAGGTGGCCAGGATTGATTTACTGAAGGTGGCCAGGATTGATTTACTGAAGGTGGCCAGGATTGATTTACTGAAGGTGGCCAGGATTGATTTACTGAAGGTGGCCAGGATTGATTTACTGAAGGTGGCCAGGATTGATTTACTGAAGGTGGCCAGGATTGATTTACTGAAGGTGGCCAGGATTGATTTACTGAAGGTGGCCAGGATTGATTTACTGAAGGTGGCCAGGATTGATTTACTGAAGGTGGCCAGGATTGATTTACTGAAGGTGGCCAGGATTGATTTACTGAAGGTGGCCAGGATTGATTTACTGAAGGTGGCCAGGATTGATTTACTGAAGGTGGCCAGGATTGATTTACTGAAGGTGGCCAGGATTGATTTACTGAAGGTGGCCAGGGCTGAGTCCCCCAAGGTGGCCAGGGCTCAGTCCCCAAAGTGACCAGGGCTGAGTGCCCCTCCCACCAGCCAGGGCTGCCCTGTGCAGGTCACTGAGCACAGCCTTGTGTTGAATCCCTTTTGTCGCTGGGTGAACCGGGGGCTGCTCCTGATTTTAGTGACACTCAGGATAAAGCTCCAAAAGAAGACAAAGAAAGGAGTTGACTTTTTTGCATTTTCTCATCATTTGAGTGCCCGTTTCCATGATAAAAAATGGGCAAAGCTGACAGCAGTGAGTGAGCTCTGGGTGTGTTCTTACCTCTGCTCTCACTTTGTTGTTCAGGTCCAGTTCATCCTCAGGTTTCTCCATGGCAGAATCTGAGCTGTCATGGGCTGAATTACTATAGGAATTTCAAGCATTCTCCTTGTTTTCGAGTCAAAATAAATACAATCATGGAATCATTCAGGTTGGAAAACCCCTGTGAGCCCATGGAGTCCAACCACTCCCAGCACTGGCGAGGCCACCACTGCCCCATGTCCCCAAGTGCCACACGCACAGGGCTTGGAAAGCCCTCCAGGGATGGGCACTCCACCCCTGCCCTGGGCAGTTCCGAGGCCTGACCACCCTTTCCATGAAGAAATTCCTCCCAATGTCCAACCTGAACCTTCCCTGGCACAACTTGAGGCCGTTTCCTCTGGTCCTGTTGCTCTTTACCCAGAGGAATATATATCATTTCCTGTTCTTCTTAATTTGATCCAATTTCTATTAATTTTACAACTCCCTTTCACTTCAAAACCTCTTTCCTAAACTTCATCTGTCAGTCCCAGAAAGATTAAATATCTTGTGCTGCCCCAAGCGTGTCCTTTAGTTTTCAGAGCTCTCCTTCAAAAACTGCAGCCAAAAATCCCTTTCCTCCTTAAGCCTCTTAAATAATTTCTTGTATTTTAAGATTCTTTTTCTCTCAGATTTTTGGGGGTTGTTTGTTTTGGGGTTTTTTTTAAGAGTTTGCTGAAGTGAGGAGCATGTTGGTATTGTTGTTCCTGGGAACTGAATCTCATTCCAAGCTCCCAGTAATTCCTTTTTCATTTTGCTTTTGTCCAGATGAAATCTCATTTTCCAAATTCTTCGGCTGGTTCTCCACAATTCCTCTACTCCCTCCTTTCCAGATGGATCAGTTTTGGGTTGTCAATAACCACGGGTTTGGTTTGCTTTTACAATTCCACGTTATTCCTCTCATTGCTGGTTTTATCCTAATGATAATTGGTTTGGACTCACTTTTTAAGATTACCATCACCTGCTTTAGTGTTTAGTCCTCTGTGGGGTTTTCATGCCTTTCCAGTTGCCCGTGGCTAATTCTTGCTCTCTTCCCACTCCAAGGACAATGAAAATCCGTTGGTTCTGGAGAGGAACGAGGAGAATAACGTGGATGATGTGTTTGTGTCCCGTAGGACACGGCATCCCCAACTCAGAATGTTCTGGAGGATAATTACCCATGAGACAGCACGAGCTGCTTCCCATGGAGGGGAGAGGCTGCAGGACGTGGTGATTCCCAACCCCGGATCCTTATCAGCCTCCCTGAGGGTGGGAATGTTCCTCTGTACTCTCACTCTCTGATGGCAGCAGTCATGTCTGTCCAGGTCCCTCTTTCTTTCCGTTTGGGAAATGTTCTGGACAGCCACAATCCTCCCTCTGCTCCCCAGCAGGAAGCCCAGAGCTCTGGGAGGCGTCTGTTCCCAGGTTCTGCCAGCTGCTCCAGGGCTCCTTGCCTGGCAGGGTTGCACCATGGATCATCTGGGCTGATATCACGGGATCATCTTGTCTCTGTCCCATGGAGCGGGGCTGGAACACGGGACTGAAGTCATCTGTTGTTCTCAGCCTTCCCTCATGGGTCTGGATGGCAACAGTTCCTCAGGAACAGGGAATGGGCACGGCCCCGAGGCTGCCAGAGCTCCAGGAACGTTTGGACAGCGCTGCCAGGGATGCCCAGGGTGGGGTTGTTGGGGTGTCTGGGCAGGGCCAGGGGCTGGGCTGGATGATCCCTGTGGGTCCCTTCCCACTCAGACATTCCCTGATTCTGTGATCCCTGTGGGTCCCTTCCCACTCAGACATTCCCTGATTCTGTGATCCCTGTGGGTCCCTTCCAGCTCAGGATATTCCATGATTCCAAATGCTTCTCTGAGAATTGTTCTTCATTTCCTTTTCCTTCAGGTCTCTCTTTTTCCTCCTCCACTGCCAGGTCCTTGGGCTGGGAGTTGTCTCTTCAGGAATGTGACATCTCCTACACTTGAGTCAGAAATACTTCATAGCAATGTTGATCTTTTGGGTTTTTTTAGTGATGGCCTTAAAAACTTCAGTGTTGGTTCGTTTTTCCAGGTTTTCCTGAACACGAGCAGGACTCTGGGCTCTCAGGGTTTGATCTGTGCAGACCCAGCCCCTGGCAGCTGGAACTCGAGAGCATTGAGAGATCCAGGCTGATTCCTCTTGTGTGGCATTCATTCCCAAAAGAGCCTGGGCTGCAGATTCACCCCAAATCCTGTCTGCAGAGACGCTGGCAAATCACCTTCAGTATTGTTCTCCCAGCTTCACACATCTGGCCTGAAAACATTCACATTCTCACCTCTGATTCTTTGGAATCACTTCCCAGCCAGGGCTGTGTAAGGGATTTGGCATTATTTGGGACAGTGATTTAGGTCTGTCTCTCTCTGGTTTTATGTGATGCCCTTCCCCAAAGCAGCTGCCTAACAGGTGTTTATCCATGTAAAACATTAACACTCTTTGAATACTTGTCCCTGCCTTCAGATTCTCTGCAGTTTGGGCACAGAGAAGATGTTTTTTCTTGTGCCTGGTACCACACCAAGCTGTTTTATTCTGTGCATCCCTTTTCCCAAGGCACGTAACGTTTCCCTGTCCTTGTTTTTGCCCCCACAGGCCAAAAGCAAATGAGCTCCCATGAGAGCTGGTCCTTGTCGCCCGAGGAGTTGGAAATATGGGACAGACTCTACAGGATTAAGGAAAGTGATGGAATAAAGGAACCAGTATTGCCTCGAGTTCAGTTTGAAACCATAGAAAACCTGGAAGAAACACCAGTGAGTTCCATGGAATGTTTCCTGTGACACGGGGCCTGAAGGATGCTGGAAATAACAGAGTTAACTCTGGATTTGGGGGAAGTCTATGATAAAAATGCCTTTTTGAGATTCACATGTGGGTTTTTGAGGTTAAGAATTTAGCAACCAGATGTTTGAAACGGGTCCTTGAGGCTAGGCCTGTAAGTTAAAAGTTAGGCCTGTAAGTTAAAAGTTAGTACTCCCAGTTAAAAATACCTGAAGAAGTCTCAGTATCCATTGAGTTCTGCTCCTGTTTTTAAGAATTCCATGCAGGATGCTGTATTCACAGGATCCCAGGATGGTTTGGGTTTAAAGGGGTCTTAAACCCACCTCATTCCACCCCCATCCCTTGGCAAGGACACCCTCCCATAGCCCAGCTTGCTCCTGATGTTTTTTAGACCGGACTTCAACCCGTGTGATTTAAATCCTCCTCTGCATTTCAGTATTCGTTGTCCCCGACAGAGAAGTTTTGCTAAACAATTCCTTGCTGCAAATCTCCTTTCCCATCCTAATTTCCCCTGCAGAAGCCCGAGGAGGGGGCAGCCCGGCAGCTCTCCTTGTCTGAGTGGAGCATTTGGCAGAACCAGCCCCTTCCCACGTCCCGGGTGGATCACTCGGATCGTTGTCACCTCTTCATCGGTGCCATGGAAATGTTGGAGCTGATGAGGCACCAGCAGGTAAGGGGCTGCCTTTGGCTGGCTCGAAACTGAATGCACAGTTAGAATAGTTTAAAAACGATGACTTTTTAAAAAAAAATAATAATTGTGAAGCGAATTCTGTGTATTTAACCTTGTTTCAAAATGTCTCCCAGTGCTGTTCTGTGATTCCTGATCTTTTCCACAGAAACTGTTTAAAGATATTTCATGTTTCCCTACACAGGGAAAAAAACCCACCCTTAAATCAGTCCTTTTTTTATGGATTCCAGTATCAGTTTGTGACAGAATGACATTAAAGACAAGAGCTGCAAATGTCAAAGAGCAAAGCCACCAAGAGGGATATCAGAGCTGTTCCAGGAATTGGGAAGTTTGGTGTCATGTGTGCACATCAAAAGCATCCCAGAAAAGCTGCAGGAACACATTGCATGTTTTAGGGGGATTATGTTTTGAGGCCTTTTGGGTTTGTTTTTTTTTGAACTAAAAAGCAAATTTTTTCCTAAGAATTACGGGATAAGAGGAGCTAAGCCAAACAAACGTGGATGGAGATGGTTTGGGAGATAGGAATTCTGTTTTCTGACAGGGATTTATAGCAGATACCCTTATGGAAGGCACAAGGGAGTGGGTGTAGAGGTGGATGGAGGCTTCAGTGCTTCACCACATGATTTTCCCCTCCAGCTGAGCTCCCCCAGTGTTGCCTTTCAGCACGTGGAAGTTTTTTAGGTCATCAGAATCTGTTGCTAAGCTGCCAGAGTTTCCTGAATTATACCAGGACTAATCAAGGCGGAGAATGGAGACATTGTAGTGGTGCTCCTTGCTCGGAGAGTGTGAAAGGGAGGCTGTGAACAGACCTGCCCAGCTCAGATCAGCTTCTCCGTCACACCAGAGCCATTCCTGACTTCTCTGAGAGTCCCTGTCCCCAGCTGAGGTCAAGGGCACACTGCAGGGGGAGAGGGCAGGGATGGGCAGGGGAAGGATGTCAGGAGGAGAGAAATAGTTCAAGAATCAGAAAGTGCCCCCTGAGCCTCCTTTTCTCCAGGCTGAGCCCCCTCAGCTCCCCTTGTGCCCCCCTGTGTGAGTTCCAGCTGGGTTGGTTTCCACCTTTCTCCAGAGTGTGTCCACCAGGCCGAGGTGGAGGTGTGGAGCTTCCTCTTTTAGAGGAGGAATCCTCCCGGGATGCCCCTGCTGTGCCCAAAGTGCCTCCAGGAGCACGAGAGGTGGCACAAGGCCCAGCACTCGCCCTTTGGATCCTCCCAGGGAGGGACAAAGCACTGGAGTCAGCACTGACACCAGGGTTTTAAACTTCAGAGGTTCTTGGGCTCTTTCTCACGCTGAACCAAGCGGTGCCAGTCCAGGGACGCCAGAACTGCACCGAAACTGTTCCACAGAAGGGGAAGATGCAACGTTGTCCTCATCGGATCTTATCTGTCAGCTCTGACACCGAGCTCTTGTCTGAGAGTTCCATTAACATTCCCTGAAGTCATCCTTGCCTCCCCTGAAAGGCACTGGCAGTGTTCCCAAGGCAGGGTGTTCCCACTGGAATTCACCAAAATGTTCCCCTGGAGAAGGGGAGGATCCAGGGAGAGCTCAGAGCCCCTTGCAGGGCCTAAAGGGGCTCGAGGAGAGCTGGAGAGGGACTGGGGACAAGGGATGGAGGGACAGGACACAGGGACTGGCTTCCCACTGCCAGAGGGCAGGGATGGATGGGATATTGGGAAGGAATTCCTGGCTGGGAGGGTGGGGAGGGGCTGGGCTGGAATTCCCAGAGCAGCTGTGGCTGCCCCTGGATCCCTGGCAGTGCCCAAGGCCAGGCTGGACACTGGGGCTGGGAGCAGCCTGGGACAGTGGGAGGTGTCCCTGCCATGGCAGGGCTGGGATGGGATTTGAGGTCCTTTCCAACCATTCCATGATCCTCTGATGGAATGGTTTCCATGGGTGTGCTGTGAATCCAGGTTCCTGCTATAAATATTCCCTGGCTAAACAGACCCAGCTGATCTGGCTGACGTTCGTTTACGGTGCTTAATTAACAGAGGGGTTTAGCACCAATAAAGGTCAAAGCTCTGTCCTTAAACACCCGAGAGAGGGAACCTCAAACCACAGTTTTGTTGATTATTGTCTTACCGAGGGGATAAAATATAAAATCAGGCAAATCATTACTTTACTGTGAATAACCAAAAGATCTGGGAATTTCTGATCTATTATCAGTTTCATTCAGAGATTTGTCATGGCTTAATACAAGCCAGCACAAGAGGTATTTGTGTGGGGTTTTTTGGGTGTTTTCTTTTCTGTCAGAGAAGAAATTCACTGATGTGTGGCTTTCCTTTCCTTGTACTCATTCAGTGAGTAAAGAAATTTGTATTTTGTATAATAGCTTCAAAAAAGTCAATTTAAAGGAGCTTTTTTTAAAAAAAAAAAAAAAAGACTGAGTGAAAATGGTTGGCAAAAAATTATTTTGTATTTACACACTCTTAAAAATCTTAGAGAAGAAGTTGGCCCAGTCAAAAGGAAATAAAAAAAGTCAAAGAAGCCCCAAATGTGACCCCTGGAAAAGGCACATCCAGGAAAGCTTTTAATGCCCCGGGGGCTTTATTGCTACAGCAACACCTGGGGGGCAGATGGGGGGGATTTAATCCCGAGAGGATTTCTGGTGCAACGTGGGAACAAATCAAGTTGTCCTTCTGCAAAATAATTCAATCTCTTTTAAACATTTTTTTTTTTTTTGCAAATCGAGCTGTGCTGTTTGGAAATAAGGTCGGGCAGAGTAATCCTTTTTGTGGGGATGATGTTTGTCCAGGTTTCTGAGGGGAGCAGGGAACAGGGAAGTGCCAGTGCTTTGTTTTTCCTTGGGAGATGAGGAATGCTGCGTTTCAGTGTCCGGGGCGGGAGGGTGACTCTGGATCTTTCCGAGCTGGCAGCGTGAACTCGCAGCTTTTCACAAGAAAAACAAAATAACTCCCAAAATCTTTGGGATTGCCTCAGTTTTTCACCCTCTGACTCCGAACGCCTCGGGAGGGAAACATCTCCTAACCCTGGGATGAACCTGGAACCACTGGCTCTGAAATCAGCTCTCATTTATCATCCGTCTGGGGCTGCCCCAGGGGATCCTCCAGATGAACTCCCTGACAGCAGGGAGAACATTCCCAGGACACCTTGGAATCCCAGTGAACCTGAAAAGGCTTCCCGTGCTTTTGGAGTTTTAAATCAGACGTGTTTGGAGGGGAAAATTCAGTGTTTTCAGCCAGCTGGACCTTTTTTCTCAGGAGACCCTGAATGAGAAGTGAAAAATGGTTCAGATAAGGACAATGAAATGCTTTTATCTGGGTTTTTTAGACCCTCATTGCCAGGAAATTCTCTCTGGTTAAAATCCTCTTCTGAGATGTGTCAAAACTTCCGATTTCAGAGAAGGTGGAAGGTTTTTGGGTTGGTTTTGGAGGGTGAGGTGCCAGGGAGCCCCAAAATCTCAGCTCTCCAATTAAAATAGTTCCTTTGTACTGATTCTTCTGATCATGTTGCCAAATGGTTTGGGACCGAGCCTTGATTGAGACCAGGGCTGGGTTGTTCAGACCTGGAACTGCAGGTGCTTTGTGCTTTTCCTGGTGCTGGGTTTGTGCTCCCAGTGAGAACAGAGAAGTCCCAGTGATTTGGGAGTGGGACTGGATGGTCCTGCAGGTCCTTCCAAGCCCAGCCATTCCATGAATCCATGCCCTCAGCTTCCAGCTCTGCCTTCCCAACGCTACACACGAAGAGAACAGGGGTATCCAAGCAGAGGCAGGGCAAGTTCTCAGTAAATGGGGTTGTTATTATGGAATCTTGGAATTCTTTGGGCTGGAGAGACTCTAAATCCCACCCAGTGGCACCCCTGCCATGGGCAGGGACACCTCCCACTGTCCCAGGCTGCTCCAAGCCCCAGTGTCCAGCCTGGCCTTGGGCACTGCCAGGGGCAGCCACAGCTTCTCTGGGCACCCTGATTTATTCCTTGATGAACTTGAGCGTTCACCTCTTCAGCCTGTTCAGTGATGCCTGCTCCCGTGTTTGCCAGGGCACCTACCCTGTGTTTTATATTAATCTTTCTTTTTAGGGATCTTACACCGTTTTTATTGGGCAGCTGAAAGCAAAACCCAACAGAATGAGCAGGTCCGTCAGTAATTTGATGCCATTAGGGAGAGAATTGTCACAGTCTGGGAGAAGGAAATTGGGGTTTCTGTGTCCCTCAGGCTTCTTCCGTGACTCAACTAAATACATTTTTAAAGATCATCTCATGTAATGCACTTAAACCTCCAAAAAAAAGGGGTTTTTGCCAGTGCTTCTTCCCCTGAAGCGTGTTCTGGAAACGAAGCAGTCATGGAACAGGGATTGATTTTTCTGCTCCTTAAGCAGTTCCTGGAAGGGATAACGAGGAAAGGGCTGTGCTGAGCTGAGGGAGGGGAGCGGGGCAGTCACAGGGCACCAGCTTTGGGAGTGCTTTGGGAAAAGCAATCGTTTGTACTGCAGCAAAACAGGAAAAAGAAGTAAAAGATGCTCAGAAAAAATTCCTGGGATCACAGAATGGTTTGGCTTGGGGAGGAGTTTAAAGCTGTTCCAAGCCCCTGGAGGAGAGGGGGGAATGGGGTGGCTGGGAGGCTCTGGGAAGCAGCATCGGCTTGGCCAGAACACCCCAAAGGGGAGAATTCTGCGTGGTTTCACTCCGGATTTCAATTAAAGGAGTTTTAATTGTTAAGAATCCACCTTGTAGCTGTCTACAGATTTATCTTCATTTCCAAATAGCCACGTCACCGGGGTTTCATCAGGCAGGTGAATCTTGTTAGAAAATGTGCATCCAAAGCAGCTTATGGGGAGAGAGGGGGTAATCTCAGTTTTGGTACTTGATGCCTTAAATTGAAATACTGGGAAACAGGATGGCAACATATTTTTTATAAATACACATATATTTATTAATTAAAAATGAGAAGTTTAGCGTGCTAAGTCTACTTTTCTGTTTCTATTTTCTCCGTTAAAATACATCTTGTTTTTTGAAGTGAATCAGTGACCCCAGGCAGGGCCATTGATCGAGTGCAATAATCTCAGAGAGATGCTGTTTTCCTGCTCCTGACCTATTTTCCGAGGAGCTGGTACACCCTGGAACTCTCTGGGTTAGAGGGGAGCTGAGCAGGTAATTTAAGGTTCCACAAGTTGAGCACGTCCAGGCCAAAATGTGATAATTCTAAATCTGCCCTTTCACTGGCTCAGCATGAGCTGCCCTGGCCGGGCCAGGGCGTTTTGTTTGGGAGAAAGTGTTTGGAAGGGCCCCGGGAAGTGGAGCAGTTACATAACCCCTGTAAGCCCGAAATCAGGTTACTGAGCTTTGGCCTGGATGCTAAATTTGGTCCCAGCAGCGCTGCCGGGCTGCAGCGGGGCTGTTTTCCATCAGAGCACAGTCAGGGGCCTGTGGGGGAACCTGGGGACCTTCCTGGGAAAACTCCTCCCTGATCCTGCTTGCTCTGGGAGAATCCCACAATCCCAGACTGGTTTGGGTTGGAAGGGACCTTAAATCCCATCCCATCCCATCCCTGCCATGGGCAGGGACACCTCCCACTGTCCCAGGCTGCTCCAAGCCCCAATGTCCAACCTGGCCTTGGGCACTGCCAGGGATCCAGGGGCAGCCACAGCTGCTCTGGGAAACTTGATTAGTTTGGGGTTTGTAAGTTTTGGAGGTTGGACTTTGATTGGGTTTGGGTTTCTAGGTTTTGGGGTTGTAGTTCGATGAGTTTGAGGTTTGGAGATTTTGGGGGTTGTAGTTTGGGTTTGGGCTTTTGGGTTTGTAGGGTTTAGGGGTTGTAGTTTGGTTTTGGGGGTTGTGGTTTGATTGGGTTTGGGTTTGTAGGTTTTGGGGGCTGTACTTTGGGGGTTTGGGTTTGCAGATTTTGGGGGCTGTACTTTGATGGGGGTTTGAGTTTGTAGGTTTTGGGGTTGTAGTTTGATTTGAGGTTTGGAGGTTTTGGGGGTTGTAGTTTGATTGGTTTTGAGTTTGGAGGTTTTGGGGGTTGTAGTTTGATGGGGGTTTGGGTTTGCAGATTTTGGGGGCTGTACTTTGGGTTTGGGTTTGTAGGGTTTAGGGGTTGTAGTTTGATTTGAGGTTTGGAGGATTTGGGGGTTGTAGTTTGATTGGTTTTGAGTTTGGAGGTTTTGGGGGTTGTGGTTTGATTGGTTTTGAGTTTGGAGGTTTTGGGGTTGTACTTTGATGAGTTTGAGGTTTGTGGGCTTTGGGAGGTTGTAGTTTGATTTGGGGTTTGAGTTTGTGGGGTTTGTGATTTGGTTAGTTTTGGGTTTGGGGGTTGTAGTTTGAGTTTGGGGTTTGGAGGTTTTGAGGGTTGTAGTTTGAGTTTTGAGTTTGTAAGTTTTGGGGGCTGTATTTTGATTGGGTTTGGGTTTGTAGGTTTTGGGGGTTGTAGTTTGGGTTTGGGTTTGTAGGTTTTGGGGGTTGTAGTTTGGGTTTGGGTTTGTAGGTTTTGGGGGTTGTAGTTTGGTTTTGAGTTTGTGGGGTTTGGGGTTTTTAGTTTGGTTAGTTTTGGGTTTGGGGTTGTAGTTTGATTGGGTTTGGGGGTTGTCGTTTAAGTTTGGGGTTTGGAGGTTTTGGGGGTTGTAGTTTGATTTAGTTTGGGTTTGTAGGGTTTAGGGTTTGTAGTTTGAGTTTTGGGTTTGTAGGTTTTGGGGGTTGTAGTTTGGTTTTGGGTTTGTAGGTTTTGGGGGTTGTAGTTTGGTTTTGAGTTTGTGGGGTTTGGGGTTTTTAGTTTGGTTAGTTTTGGGTTTGGGGTTGTAGTTTGATTGGGTTTGGGTTTGTAGGTTTTGGGTTTGTAGTTTGATGAGTTGATTCGTTTGGTTTTCTGGGGTTTGGGGGTTGTATTTTGATTTGGGTTGAGTTTGTAGGTTTTGGGGTTGTAGTTTGATTGGGTTTGGGGGTTGTCGTTTAAGTTTGGGGTTTGGAGGTTTTGGGGGTTGTAGTTTGATTTAGTTTGGGTTTGTAGGGTTTAGGGTTTGTAGTTTGAGTTTTGGGTTTGTAGGTTTTGGGGGTTGTAGTTTGGTTTTGGGTTTGTAGGTTTTGGGGGTTGTAGTTTGGTTTTGAGTTTGTGGGGTTTGGGGTTTTTAGTTTGGTTAGTTTTGGGTTTGGGGTTGTAGTTTGATTGGGTTTGTAGGTTCTGGGGGCTGTACTTTGATGGGGGTTTGGGTTTGTAGGTTCTGGGGGCTGTACTTTGGTTAATTCGGGGTCGCAGGACAATATCAGGCCAAGCCTGATCAATGCTGCGCTCTCAGAACTGTGTGGGGTGGGCAGGGGCAGCACCTCCTCCTGTTTCACCAATATGCAGTGGTTTGGCAGCTGATTAATCCTTAATCCATTTGATTTCTGTCTCGTTTGGATAAAGCTGAAACACATGAATTGAGTTGTTGTGCAAGGGCAGTCGTTCCTCAGATAAACCCAAACAGACCCTTCCCAGCCCCGTTATCGTCGCCCCAACGTTCCCCTCCTCAGGTGACACCTGGAGAGGGAATTGGATCCAGGTTTGTTGTTCCTCTTGGATTTCAGACAAAGAATTCCATGTCTTGAGTCTGTGTTTTGACCAGGCTTGAGGGAAAGGAATTATTTGGAACCTGCCAGATCCAAATCATCCTTTAACCCTCTTGTGACAATTCCTTTCCTCACTGTTTTTATTAATCCTTCTAAGGCAGTTGGTGTAGTCTGGGGATCTCCTTGGAAATCTTTAGTTAAAAAATCCAGACTTGGAGTTTCTTTGGATGTCTCTACAAATGGATGCCCCAAGCATCAGCATCTCTGTGAAATCGGTGTTGAGATGATGCTGATGATTAATGACAAAATCTGTTACCACTGCACAGTTTGCTCTGCCTGCTGCAACCAGAGAGGATCCCCAACCCTGGTAGGGATCAGTCTTCAAATTCCTGGAAGGTGGCTTTGGGTCCTGCTTCCAGAAATACCTCCAGACAAACCAGTCTCTGATTGTAAAAGTCACTTTTCTCACCCTCTATTCCATAAAGGTGCCTCGTGAAATTTCAGGGATTAAAGAGTCCAGAGATTCATCTGCCTGAACTGCCAAAAAATTATTGTTCTGCTCAGACCCTACATGTCCAGGTGTGCTTTTCCCAAGAGTGTGTTTAACAGAGTTGGTTGCCTTTTGAGCAGGGGATTCGTAGACATCCATGAAAAATTAATTCAGAGTCTGTGGGAAGTTTTTTAGGAGAAGGAAACCTTTGTCCCTCGTTTTAAGTCTCGCTGTGAGCAGCCCTGGGGAGCCTGGGTGTGTCTCTGGTAACCCCTGCCCTGTGTCCCCAGGGAGGCTGCAGCTATGAACGGGAGCTCCGGCCTCACTTACGGATGGAAGATGTGAATATTCCAGGGAATCAAAGGCGTCTCTCCACGGCCATCCCCCCCTGGGAGCAGAGAGGTCGCTGCTCCAGGAAAGACCTGGCAAAATCAAAACCAAAACCCCTCTTACCTGATACAGGTGATAATGGGAGTGAGTTCTTTGCCACCTTTAGAATAACCAAACCCAAGGCTCCCAGAAGAGCTCCTGGACTCCGTGAGGAAGTGCCTGTGTTGCCTCGGGATCCTTTGGCTTCTCCCTCAGGAACAAGGCTTGCTCTGGCTGGGCACTCTGACCCGGGCAGCGACAAGGACGAGGGGCTGGAGGTGACATTTGACTTAAATGCATTTATTGACCTGTGTGACAACAGCGAAGGCACTGAAACCCCTGCCAGCCCAGCAGCCCAGGCAAACAGCCCTGCAGGTACAGCCTGTGGATCCCTGGGGAGGCTCCACATGGATTCGGGGTACGAGACATCCCCCGTGGCCTCGGACCTGTTTTACCTCCCCGAATCCTGCAGGGATTCATTCGCCTCCGTGCGACCGCCCCAGGAGCCCCCGGGGCTGGAACAAACCTTTTCCCAGGTGCAAAGGCTCTTATCCCAGTCCCCTCCCTCTGGGGATAGGCTGGAGGGTTTGGAGAGCATGATGAGAAGTGAAGGAACAGCATCTCCTTCCCCAAAAGTTCTCCCCGATGGTCACTCAGAGGCACTGCAGGGCAGCGTCTCCCCCGCGTCCCCAAACACTGATCCTGCGCTGCTGCTCCTGGAAAACCCCAAAGTGACAGTCCCCAGGGAATTCTGTGCCTCAAGAAGTCCCCGTTTGTCCAAAACTGTGTCACCTCCCAAGGCTGCTGTGGTGGAAGAGGAGCAGCTCTGGGACGACAGCTTCGATGGCCTGTTTGACACCGAGGAATTCCCTGAAATCCCAAACGACATTCCCAGCATGAACCAGCCCCTGACAAACGGCCCTGCAAACGAGCCCCTCGTTCCCGAGGACGCAGGAGAGGCTGCCCCTGAGCACGTGGTTCCTGGGGGGGAGCAGAGTCTCCATCTGTTTGAGGATGAAGCTGGTGAGGACACAGGCCAGGGCAGCTCCGTGAGCTCTGAGCCTCCAGCCAGGGCAGGTCCAGCCGGGAGCATCCCTGGGATAGATGGAGAGCCAGGCAGGGAATTCCCCTGTGTGACCCCCAGCCAGCCCTGCAGGGAGCAGCTGGGGAGCAGGGAATCCGTGGGAACATCAGGAGTGGCCCAGCAGTGCCTGGAGAGGGAGGATCCCTACGACTGCTCCCAGGAGCTGTTCTCCGTGACCTTCGACCTGGGCTTCTCCATCGAGGACAGCGGGGATGAAACCCCTGAGGAGACCAGGAACGCTGATAACCCCAAGCTGAACGGTGCCCTGGGGGCTGAATCCACCGAGGCTGCAAAAATGTCCCTGAGTGATGGCTCCAGGCTGGAAACCTCGCCAGGATGGGACTTCAGGAGGCTCCAGAGAAGGGACGTGTCCACACCGTTGTCATTCCAGAGCAGGGGCAGGAATGACAGGGAAGGGACAGAGGCTCCTGGTGCAGAGCCTTTCCTGAAGTCAGGGGGCAGCAGAAGGGGAAGGGAATCCCCTGAACCTTTGCCGTCAGCGCTTCTGACCCCAACAAGTAGGAAGGGTGTGGATCTCAAAGCTGTCAAAAGAATTCCTATGAAAGTCTTCTCCAGTGCCAGGGAGCAAATTCCAGAGGTGCCTCCTGTAGATCAAGTCCACAAAAGCCCACGGAGGCAGAACTTTGGGAGATCAGCCATGGATTCCCCTTCAGGAAGGACAGAAGGCCTGGAAGACACAAAGCTCCGTGGATCCCGTGGGTCTCCTGCTGCAGGTAGGGATTTTGGTGGGACAGGCGTTAGACCTTCATGGTTAGGAAATAAGATCCAGTATCTTTTGGATCCTCACCTTGGTTTTATGACTGCGGTGGGAAGGTTGGAAGGAAGAGGAATAATGGCTGTGATGCTGGAGGTTGGGTCCATGAGGGGACATTCCCTGTGTCCTGTCCCTCCATCCCTTGTCCCCAGTCCCTCTCCAGCTCTCCTGGAGCCGCTTTAGGCCCTGCAAGGGGCTCTGAGCTCTCCCTGGATCCTTCTCTTCTCCAGGTGAACATTCCCAGCTCTCCCAGCCTGGCTCCAGAGGGGCTCCAGCCCTGGAGCAGCTCCGTGGCCTCTCTGGCCTCACAGGCTGCTGTCACAGGGATTTGTGTCACAAAATGCTGCCACGACTCTGACTCTTGCTCAATCAACTTTTAACAGCTTCTTCTCTTGGTTTCCTGCTTCCCTTCCCTTTCTCTGCCTTTGTGCTGCCTGGGGTAATCACTTCCCCCCCGGGACTCTCCAGGGAATCAGGATTTATTGTCCATCCCAGCTGGAGATTCTCTCTGTTGATTACCAAGGCTGCAGAGAACAATATTTGCCCTGTAGATCAATAAATAATCTCCTTTGGAGGTGCTTTTCTGAGAGAGGCAGGCTTTGATTGCTCACTTATAACAAAATTGTGTTGGGAACTGTGCAATTCTGGTGAACGTTGTTTACTCTGTCTTCTGCAGGAGCCAGCAGTGACAGTGAGGAAGAGATCGTTTTCCAGAGGAAAAACAGGATAAAAAAGAACGTTTTGAAGTCTCCTGATGTGAGTCTTAGAGAAAGAAAACAGACAAGAGAAGCAAAACGACGATTTAAACATGGAAACACAAAGGCTCTGTGCACTGATGTTCGTTCTGCTCCCACAGGGGATGGATCAGAGTGACTTGGAGTGTCCAGCTCGGGTCACCAGGAAACGCCAGCGCCCTCCGAACGTGGTCAGTAATGAAAGGGGAGAGAAACAACGGGAACTCACTCCTGCTTCCCTTCAGTTCCTCCCCAGGCTCTCCAGACATCACAGAATCCCACAATGGTTTGGGTTGGAGGGACCCTAAAGCCCATCCAGTGCCACCCCTGCCATGGCAGGGACACCTCCCACTGCCCCAGGCTGCTCCAAGCCCCAGTGTCCAACCTGTCCCTGGGCACTGCCAGGGATCCAGGGGCTTTGATGACTTTGGAGTTGTTGTTTGGCAGTGAAATATTGTACCAGGCAGGAAGGGTGAAATAACCTGCCTGCCACAAAGCTTTGAACCAAAAAAAGCCAATTCATGTCACATTTGACCTGATGTTCCTTCCAAATCCCATTTTTCTGTCCTGTTGGTGGGAGCTGTCCCTGCCCGTGGCAGGGGTGGCACTGGAGGAGCTTTAAGGTCCCTTCCCACCCAAACCAGACCGAGATTCAATGCCTTTAATGGAATTCTTCCTTGCTGTGTCCCTGCTCGCTCCGTGCGTTCCCTGCTGCAGTCAGACACATCCAGTGAGGACAGCGGGGATTTCCAGCGGAGCAGCAGCAGCTCCAGAGCCCGGGCCGGGCCCCGGCCGAGAGGAGGCAAGCGGCAGCGGGTCAGGAGCTGTGTGGCAGCCAAGGTGCGTGACACTCCTGGGACACCGAATCCAGGTTTGGGGCGGCCGGAATGGGGCTGGAATGGGGCTGAGATGGGGCTGGAATGGGGCTGGAATGGCAGCTGGAATGGGGCTGGGATGGGGATGGAATGGGGATGGAATGGCAGCTGGAATGGGGCTGGGATGGGGATGGAATGGGGATGGAATGGCAGCTGGAATGGGGCTGGGATGGGGATGGAATGGGGATGGAATGGCAGCTGGAATGGGGCTGGGATGGGGATGGAATGGGGATGGAATGGCAGCTGGAATGGGGCTGGGATGGGGATGGAATGGGGATGGAATGGCAGCTGGAATGGGGCTGGGATGGGGATGGAATGGGGATGGAATGGCAGCTGGAATGGGGCTGGGATGGGGATGGAATGGGGATGGAATGGCAGCTGGAATGGGGCTGGGATGGGGATGGAATGGGGATGGAATGGCAGCTGGAATGGGGCTGGGATGGGGATGGAATGGGGATGGAATGGCAGCTGGAATGGGGCTGGGATGGGGATGGAATGGGGATGGAATGGCAGCTGGAATGGGGCTGGGATGGGGATGGAATGGGGATGGAATGGCAGCTGGAATGGGGCTGGGATGGGGATGGAATGGGGATGGAATGGCAGCTGGAATGGGGCTGGGATGGGGATGGAATGGGGATGGAATGGCAGCTGGAATGGGGCTGGGATGGGGATGGAATGGGGATGGAATGGCAGCTGGAATGGGGCTGGGATGGGGATGGAATGGGGATGGAATGGCAGCTGGAATGGGGCTGGGATGGGGATGGAATGGGGATGGAATGGCAGCTGGAATGGGGCTGGGATGGGGATGGAATGGGGATGGAATGGCAGCTGGAATGGGGCTGGGATGGGGATGGAATGGGGATGGAATGGCAGCTGGAATGGGGCTGGGATGGGGATGGAATGGGGATGGAATGGCAGCTGGAATGGGGCTGGGATGGGGATGGAATGGGGATGGAATGGCAGCTGGAATGGGGCTGGGATGGGGATGGAATGGGGATGGAATGGCAGCTGGAATGGGGCTGGGATGGGGATGGAATGGGGATGGAATGGCAGCTGGAATGGGGCTGGGATGGGGATGGAATGGGGATGGAATGGCAGCTGGAATGGGGCTGGGATGGGGATGGAATGGGGATGGAATGGCAGCTGGAATGGGGCTGGGATGGGGATGGAATGGGGATGGAATGGCAGCTGGAATGGGGCTGGGATGGGGATGGAATGGGGATGGAATGGCAGCTGGAATGGGGCTGGGATGGGGATGGAATGGGGATGGAATGGCAGCTGGAATGGGGCTGGGATGGGGATGGAATGGGGATGGAATGGCAGCTGGAATGGGGCTGGGATGGGGATGGAATGGGGATGGAATGGCAGCTGGAATGGGGCTGGGATGGGGATGGAATGGGGATGGAATGGCAGCTGGAATGGGGCTGGGATGGGGATGGAATGGGGATGGAATGGCAGCTGGAATGGGGCTGGGATGGGGATGGAATGGGGATGGAATGGCAGCTGGAATGGGGCTGGGATGGGGATGGAATGGGGATGGAATGGCAGCTGGAATGGGGCTGGGATGGGGATGGAATGGGGATGGAATGGCAGCTGGAATGGGGCTGGGATGGGGATGGAATGGGGATGGAATGGCAGCTGGAATGGGGCTGGGATGGGGATGGAATGGGGATGGAATGGCAGCTGGAATGGGGCTGGAATGGCAGCTGGAATGGGGCTGGAATGGGATCTGGAATGGATATGGAATGGGGACACACAGCTCTGTGCCGGGGAGGCTCCCAGCGGCGCTGAGGCTCAGCTCTCCCACACCAGCTCGTGGCAGACACTGGGGCTGGGATCTCGGGATGCTGGAGAAGGATCTGCGTTGCCGGGGGGCAGAGGGGACTGCAGGGCCTGGTGGCAGCTGTGACACCCAAGGACCACTCAGAGTGCAACTCCAGAGATGCCCAGAGAGGAGGCAGCCCTAGGAGCTCAGGGTTCCGTTCAGAAGAAATAACAATAACAATAATAATA
>VZTE01001275.1:328312-417726 GCA_013397775.1 Eulacestoma nigropectus
GGCTGCTCAGGGAATTCCTCCCTGCTCCTTTCCTGCCGGGATGGCTGCTCAGGGAATTCCTCCCTGCCCCTTTCCTGCCAGGATGGCTGCTCAGGGAATTCCTTCCTGCCCCTTTCCTGCCGGGATAGCTGCTCCGGGAATTCCTTCCTGCCCCTTTCCTGCCGGGATAGCTGCTCAGGGAATTCCTTCCTGCACTTTTCCTGCTGGGATGGCTGCTCAGAGAGAGCCTTTCCTACCCTCTCCCAGGAGCTTTCCTGTCCCATCTCAGCTCTTCACACATTCCAGTCTCTCCCGGCTGAGCAGCCCAGGGTACTGACACGGGCTCTGCTTCCACCCTCCCTCCTGCTTCCCCACCCTCTCTTTCCCTCTGGCATTCCCTGTTTTCACTGCTCAGCTGCGCTGCCAGCGCTCGGACACGTGTGCAGAGCTGACTGCCCCATCCCGGGCAGTGTATCCCGGGCTCCCGGGGCTCCCGGTGCTGCTCCATCCCGGGCTCCCGGGGCTCCCGGTGCTGCTCCATCCCGGGCTCCCGGGGCTCCCGGTGCTGCCCCATCCCGGACTCCCGGGGCTCCCGGTGCTGCCCCATCCCGGGCTCCCGGGGCTCCCGGTGCTGCCCCATCCCGGGCAGTGTATCCCGGGGCTCCCGGGGCCCCCGGTGCTGCCCCATCCCGGGCTCCCGGTGCTGCCCCATCCCGGGCAGTGTATCCAGGGGCTCCCGGGGTTCCCGGTGCTGCCCCATCCCGGGCTCCAGGGCTCCCTCCCGCTCCGTCTCTTGCAGCTCCGTGCCGGCGCTGGCGGCGGGGGCGCGGCTGAGCCGGCCGCAGGCCGAGGAGCTCCATCGCTTCCTGCGCCACGACTTCGACCTGCAGCTGCTGCCTCAGCCCCTGCCCGCCAAGGGGAAGAGCTGAGCTCGGCGCTCGGGGCCTGCACTGCACTTTACCCCGCTGGGATCGGGTGTAAATATGTAAATAAACATCGCCGCACCGCCGAGCCCCGTTCCCAGGTTAAACGGGGAATTGCCAAGCGTTCCGTGTTCCCGGGACACGGCGGGGCTCTGGGGGGCCGGGGCAGCGCGTTCCCGGTGCTTTGGTGCCTCTGCCGGGCTGAGGTGCCGGATCCTTCCCGGGCACCGCCGCCGCAGCCTCTGCTGCCGCCACCTGGAAAGGATCGGGATCGGAATTCCGGCCCCTCGATAAGGGCAGCAGCGCTTATCGGGACAGGGAGAAACCAACTCCCGGAACAGGAGCTGCCCTGGGCAGCCGGGCTCAGCCATTCCCACCTGAGTCTGCCCCGCTCAGGTGAGACCCCACCTGCAGAGCTGCCCCAGCCCTGAGACACAGCAGCAGCTGGAGCTGCTGGAGTGATCCAGAGGAATCCACGGAGCTGCTCCCAGGGCTGGAGCCCCTCTGCTCTGGAGCCAGGCTGGGAGAGCTGGGGGTGCTCACCTGGAGAGGGGAAGGATCCAGGGAGAGCTCAGAGCCCCTTGCAGGGCCTAAAGGGGCTCCAGGAGAGCTGCAGAGGGACTGGGGACAAGGGATGGAGGGACAGGACACAGGGAATGGCTTCCCACTGCCAGAGGGCAGGGATGGGTGGGATATTGGGAAGGAATTCCTGGCTGGGAGGGTGGGGAGGGGCTGGGCTGGAATTCCCAGAGCAGCTGTGGCTGCCCCTGGATCCCTGGCAGTGCCCAAGGCCAGGCTGGACATTGGGGCTGGGAGCAGCCTGGGACAGTGGGAGGTGTCCCTGCCATGGCAGGGGTGGAACAGGATGGGATTTAAGGTCCCTTCCAACCCAAACCATTCCATGATCTGAAACCAAGAGGATGAAGCCTTGCCAGGCCCCATTCCAAGCTGGACAGCTCCTGCATTCTGCTGCCCCACAACAACTCCGAGTAATCTGTGAGTAAAAAAAGCTCGTCCTTGTTTATTACATTAAGGAAATAATGTAAAAATCCAAGTTCTCCTTAGAGCAAAGTAAAAAGCAGTTTCAGTTCCTTCCAGACTGCACCTGAATTTATTGTACAGCCTTGTCCCAGAAGATATTTTAGCTTAAAATGAATGAGAACTTGGCAGTCATTGGTGTCCATGTACCTTCCTCCTTCCCAGGAGAAACAGGACACGGCGAGGAGGAGCCTGGACAAGGAAGTGCTGCTCTGTACCCAGGGGAAAGCCAAGCACTGCTGGCAGGGTGGGAGTGGGGTTAAAACATAAAACGAGGGCAGGGCAGCTCTCCCAAACTGAACTCATCATTCCAGCATTCCCTCCTGGAGGGGAGCCCCGTGCTCTGAACAGTAAGTGCTGAACAACACATCCACAAAGTCCATCAGATGGAAAAGTAGGAATCCTCCTGCTCCTCGGTGGATGAGTCTGGAGTCTCAGCCGCGAAGAGCTTCCCCAGCACCGGGGCTGGGATCACTCCTGCAATAAAAACAGGGATTATCAGTGGGTTCCCAGTGGGAAAAGGGGGCAGAGAAGGTTCAGAGAGCAAAGGGCTGATGGGACACAGCTCCTGGTGATGGAGAAGGAAGGGAAGGAGCTGGAAACGAGGAGGAGCTGGGAATACTCACTCTTGACTCTGCGGGAAGCCGGCGTCCCGAGTGCAGCTCCGGCCTGAGGGAGGAAGGAAGGAAAGGAGCTCAGCCAGGGCCAGGGTCCCCATTTCCCAGAATTTCCACAACTGCTTTCCCTGATCACAGGCACAAGCCATATTTCTGCTCCTGGCCTCACAGGGTTTTAAGGAAAAGCCAGAAGAACTGCAAAGCCTGGGAGAGTGGAGGAGTCGATACCTAAATGCAGGGACTGGGACAGGAGGTGACCATTGCTGTGGTCATTATCAGGAGTTGGGCTGGATGATCCTTGTGGGCCCCTATGGCTACCTCAGGATATTCTATGGTTCTATGGTTATTGTTCCTTTTCCCACTGTTCAGAAGAATTTAACAGCAACCTAAATGGGATTCCAAAGCAAATCCTGACAAGAAAGAGCTCCCTTCTCACAAAGGACCTTCTCTCCACAGCAGCAGATACCAAACCCAGGGAGGGTTCCCCTTTTCCATCCAAGGCACACAGGGCGCTGTGATCCCGGGATTCTGTCTCCTCTGGCCAAGCTGTGCCTGGCTCAGGTGGCAGAGGGCAGTGCCCAAGGAAAGCAGCATTACCGACTTCTTCTTGACCTTGTCCCAGGTGCCCCTGCTGCCCTGCGTGTTCTTCTGCATGCGGAACACGTGCCGGTCGTAGTCATTCCTGGGATACAAGGGAGCACGAGTCAGCAGGGCTGGGATGCAGCCATGGAACCCTCTGGATGCAGCCACGGGTCCCACACAGCTCCAGCTCCCAGAGGGAATGAGCAGGGCCGGGAGGAGCCGGTGTTGGACAATTAAACACAGCAGCTGCTCCGGGACCACGACAGAGCTGGGCCGGGTCCCGGCTACAAATCCCAGTGCAGGGATCACACAAAGGCTCCGCCCCTTCCCAGGGCCAGTCCTTGTCCATCCGGCACCACCCCACTGGCTCCGGGCTGCCAGAGGGTTCCCTGTACGTGAGCAGAGCCTGAGGCCCTGGGTGAACAGGGCAGGACCGAAGGCTGTGCTGAGGCTGAAGCCCAAGGCAGGGCCATTCCCAGGGCTGGGAGCAGGAGCAGGAGCTGCTGGCGTTGGCCCACACGGGGCTGGAGGGAAGAGCTTTCCCCAGGCAAACCACGGCTGCAGCAGCGGCCGGAAGGGAGCTGCAGTTCCGGCTCCGAGAGACAAAAAGGGATCCTGGGGCAATGGCAAGGCTGGCAGAGGGCTGGTGGAGGAGCTCCTACCTGTTGATGGGGACCAGCATTCCTGGGCTGATGTGGTCACACTGCGGGGTTTTCACGGGGGGAAAGAGGCCCGAGGAGGGGGTGAGCGGGAACTCGGAAAGGTTGAAATCCTCGGCGTCCTCGTCCCGGCTCCCTCGCAGCGCTGGCAGCTGCAGAGGCACCTCAGAGCCATCAGTCCCCTGAGCCCTGGGGTGCCTCTCGCTCCCCCCTCTCTCAGCAGTCCCTCCATTCCTCCCTGCCCTGGATCTGACTCCCCCTGTCTGTGCTGAGGCACAGCCCCAGCCCTGTGCCCAGAACTGGACACGACCCCGCGGCTCCACCTCGCTCCAGGCGCTCCTCCAGACCCTGCCCAGCACTTGGCTGAGGGGCTCTGGTGCTGCCATACACCCAAAAACTCATCTCTGGTTACAATGCCAAGCTCCAAGCTGCCCAGGACTGCTCAGAAGGACAATTACTCAGGGGGTGCTGTCACTGAGGCAGAGGCTGCTCTCACCCTGTCCAACCCCACTGCACAGCATATGAAGGGAAGGAGCCTCTTCCCACCGATCTCCAGGATTTTATTGGTGGAACTGGAGCAGCCCCTGGCACACCCAGCAGGATGTGCCACACTCCCACAGGTGCTATTGTCCCAGGTTTACCTGGACCCTCCTGCTCTGGAAGGGCGTCGTGGTGAAGACGTCGTCATGGTTGTCCTTGGGCAGCTGCTCCAGGAACTCCCTCATCTGCTGCTTCCGTTTGAGGGTGCCCACCTTGGCAGTGATCGCCGGCTCCTTCTTATCTGCAGGAGCCAGACAGGAACTGAGACAGCAGCTATGGGGTTAAAATTCACTGCCTGCAGTCAGTGCTACAGCCCAGCCCGTCCTGTGGGGAAATCTTTCAGAGCTGCTTTAGGATCCTTTTGAGTTCTCACATAATTTTTGCTTTCCAAAGGAATTTCCCCCCTCCATCTTCAGAGCCGCACCGAGCCACTGCGGGGTGACCCATCAGGCTCACTGTGAGTGACAGAACTGCTCACATCTGCCTTGCAGAGAGCAAACCCAAGGTGTTTCCCTGTGTCAGGAGGCATCAAGGCTCAAAGGCTCTGCTGCTCAGGCACTTTCACCATCCTGAAGCCAGGCTCAGGGAATGCTCAGATCACCTTGTGCCCTTGGCAAACCTTAATCCAATCCCGCTCCCACTGAAGCTGCAGCGTGGGGATGGCAAACAGCAGAGGCTGGGACTGGCTGTGCTGACTCCACACTGCCCGTGGCCATTCCAGGACCCAAAACCCATCTGGACAGAGCTCTGCAAGGAGCTCGTGACCTGCTGGGCTCCAGGAGCCTCTCAGGATGTCAAGAGCTCTTTGCCCTGACGGGGGCAAGGCCAGTGAGAGTCTTCCCCTCCTGCCAGCAACATGAAAACTCTACGAAGAATCTTTCTCTTCTCGTCACCTCAGTCATTGACGACACCCTCCAACCTACACACACCAGAAACTGACCTGGCTCACTGCCACACCCTGATGGACCCTTGTGGATTTATCTCACGGAACCAGAATTGGTGAGGTTGGAAAAGCCCTCCCAGACCAGAGTCCAACCCTTCCCCAGCACTGCCCAGGCCACACTGACCCCTGTCCCCAAGTGCCACATCCACAGGGGTTTGAAATCCCTCCAGGGATGGGCACTCCAAACCTCCCTGGGCAGTTCCAAGGCCTGAGCACCCTTTCCATGGGGAAATTCCTGCTGCTGCCCAACCTGAGCCTCCCCTGGCCCAGCCTGAGGCCGTTCCCTCTCCTCCTGTCCCTGTTCCCTGGGAGCAGAGCCCGACCCCCCCCCGGCTGCCCCCTCCTGTCAGGGAGTTGTGCAGAGCCACAAGGTCCCCCCTGAGCCTCCTTTTCTCCAGGCTCAGCCCCTTTCCCAGCTCCCTCAGGAATTCTCCAGCCCCTTTCCCAGCTCCGTTCCCTTCCCTGGACATGCTCCAGCCCCTCAATATCCGAATTCAAATTATTTACCAACCACAAACCACACAGAAACACAGGATGCCGGTACCTTTCTGCTCAGATTTTCCCGACGTGGTTTTCTTGGGCTGCTGTTTGGAGCCTTTCCCCTGCTGCTCCTCCAGGTACTTCCCCTGGCACTCCTCGGCCGAGCGGGACCCCACGGCCATGGCCACCTCCTGCCAAAAGCCGCTCCTGTGCTTCGGGAACGACGCGATGGCCCTGCCAGGACAGCACGGGCACAGCGTCACCAGGCAGGGCACCTGTGGGGCACAGCCCCTGGAACCCACCTGGGAAGGACCCTGGGCCATGGATTGAGCAATCTGGGCTCTGGCTCTGTTGCCTCTGGCCTCTCGCTGCCCAGAGCAGCTGTGGCTGCCCCTGGATCCCTGGAATGTCCAAGGCCAGGTTGGACACTGGGGCTGGGAGCAGCCTGGGACAGTGGGAGGTGTCCCTGCCATGGCAGGGGTGGGGTGGGATTTAAGGTCCTTTCCATCTCAAACCATTCTGGGATCCTGTGGTGTCTCCTGACACTTCAGAACAGGCAAATTTATTTGAACACCTCAAGCTGACAGATGTGTCACAGGATAAATTTCCTCCTCACTTGCAGCAGGTCCCCTCAGACCTGAGCTCCTGCTCGTCTAAAAGAGCTAAACCCAAACACGGCCATTTTACACTCAAAGTGTCTATTAAATATTGCCCAGTGGTTTAAATAATTGGATGATGGATTAATTAAACATCCTTGCAGTAATCTCCCCTTACCAACCTTGCTCACAGAAACTCGACGTGTTTAACATGTTACTGCAATTTGGAGAGGGAACCTGCTCCCCCCTCAGCTATGGCCTTCACCTTATTATTCTGATGTGTCATTTGTGAGGAAAATGAATAGGGAATAATAATTCTAATTAGTAGGGAACAAAAATAGGGAATTAAATAGGGAATATTTCTAATAGGGAATTTAAACATGAAGGAGACCTGGGAAATCATGAATCTGAAAACCCCAATCCTGACCATTCAACCCCTCCTGATGCCTGAGGGAAACTTTTCCCTCTGAGCACAGAAGGAGCCCTTACCTGTGAAGCTTCTGTAATTCCTTCTCAGACCAACCATCAGCTGCCCTCGGAAAAAGTTCCAGGGATTTCTGCCCCTTTGCCCTCTCGCGCTCTCTCCGATTCGCTGCTGAAGCCTTGGCACCGTTGGAGACTCCATCGCTTGTTTTTACCCGGGATACTCTGGCATTCCTGTGAAATTCCTCTTTGCCAGTCTCGGGCTCGGTGTCGGAATCGAGCCAGCACCTGGGAGGGTTGGTTCTGCTGTGTGGCCTCCTGCCCTGAGCAGGCAGATGGGAGCTGGGCTCAGCAGAAGCTCTTGTCCCTGCAGCAGGGAGCTCGCACTCGTCGCTGGACTCGGGCCCGCTCAGCCTCACCAGCACGTTCCGGGAGGGCTTTCCTGTCCTTTGGCCACAGGACTTGTTTGTGTCGCCCTGGGAACTTCTAGAGCCGGAGCAAGGCTTCCAGCTTCGAGACTCTGGTTTTAATATAGATTTCTTTTTCCTCTTGATAAGCAGTGGGGTCTCCTCACTGGACTGCTCCCCCTCATCCTTGTCTGAGGGTTCCTGGCTGAGGTGAACCCTCTCCTTTCCCGGGAGAGGCCGCTTGGCTGACCTCAGGGAGTTCCTGTAGCCCTGCTCGTACATGCTCAGTCCTCCGGAGCCTGCTGCTCTCTCCTTTGCTGTCCCTGGCGTTCTGCTGTCCTGTTTGTTCAGCACTTGGGTGTTCAAGGAATGCCCCCTGGCAGGGAGCTGGGATTTCGTTTTTGTGCCCCTGATTCCAGGATCGTTTTCATCCTCGTCCGAGAGGAAGCGCCTGCCCTTCCTGCCGCCGGCAGATGTGGAGTCTCGTGTGGAAGTGGCTCCTTTCTCCCAGCTTTTCCCTGGAAGAGACGGTGCCAGTGGCCCGTCAGGGGGTGCAGGGTGGGTGCTGGCTGTGCGTGCAGCACAGGGATCTGCAACCCCCTGCCAGAGCTTTACCTGCCACAACTACAAACTCAGAGCTGCTCTCAAGGGCTCTCCGTAACTCTACTGACTGAGCAGGCACATCCCCAAAGCTCTGCTCGTGCTCCAGAGAGCTTTTCTGCAGGAAACATTGCAGCAGCTTTAAGAGAGAAACTTCTGCTTTATATTGCACATGCTTTTCAGGCTTCTATCACCACCCAAATCCTACTAGAACCAAAATTTTATTAACTCTGTTAATAGATTTTTTTTTTTTTTTGGCCAACATTTCATTTCTTTCATCCACATTAAAAAGCAAAGTCAGGCCCCCAGCTCACTGGATTGGTGACCTCCAAAAAATCCTAATCCCTTCTTTTCAACTTCCAGAATGAGATGTCTGTGTTCCCATTCTGTAATTAACAAAGTGATTTACAAACATAGTTCTTGTTTGTAGCTGTGAAACTCCACATGAATGCCACTCTGATGATTCTTCAGAGAAAAAGCAGTTGATCATTAAAATATTTGAGTAATTTCTTTGCATTAACAGACCCAACTCTACTGCTCCAGCACCCAGCTCACAATCCCACCGATTCCATCAATAACTTGAAAATAAAAAAAAAAAATTAGTTTTTACCTTTAGTTTGGCTTTTTGCAATTTCCTCTGATGTCTTCATGTCTTCCTTTGGTTTATTCTTGGAGATGGAACTGGTCTTTCTTTTGGGTTTTTCACTACTAAACATCTTTGAAATAAAACAATTGACTCTAAAACTGATTTAATCTCCTTTTCTCCAGGCTGAGCCCCTTTCCCAGCTCCCTCAGCTGCTCCTGGTGCTCCAGCCCCTTCCCAGCTCCGTTCCCTTCCCTGGACACGCCCCAGCCCCTCAGTGTCTCTCTTGCAGTGAAAGGCCCAGAACTGACCCCAGCATTTCAGGTGGGACCTCACCAAATTCCTGTCTGATACAATGATCTTTCAACAAAACCCCAATTTTTGTCCCCAGAAACAATTCCCCATTATGCCAAATCCAGAGACCACAGTTATCTGACAATATGGACACGAGGCTATTTTTTTGTTTGTTTTTCCAATATTTTGATCACATTTCCAAGATTTTTTCCCTCTTCAGGTACCTCTAAGAGCTGCACCCGTTCTGTTCCCCGCCTGGCCAAGTTCAGTCATTCTATTTAAGTCACACTCAAGAAGCACCGTGCAGAGGATCTTACCAGGCTCAGATAATCCACCCCCCCATTTTCTATGGTGACGTTCAGGTTCTGATCCACAAACTCCCTCTGCCCACACCAGAAGTTCAGGGGGGGCTTGATGAGGCGCCCACTGCGAGTGTAGACCCTGCTCGAGTCCTTCCTGGAGCTGCGCTTTGGTGTTGTGACTGCAAGGAAAAAAAAACCCCAAACAAACAAGAGTTTTGTCCCACATGTTGCATGGAAAATTCAGTTTTGCCGATTTCAGAAGCAGAGGAACGATGTTATGTTTAAACTGGACTACAAGGGAAATGTAAAACATTCCCAAAGTTGTTCTTTTCAAAGCACCGTGACAGAAATAACAGGACTGAAGTAAGAATCTTCACAAATTATAAAATTTACTGTGGGCAACTTTTTACTTTTACTTTGTTTAGAAGGTTATAAATACTGTGAAAGTCATTTGAGGAAGGAGAATGATAAAGAAAATTTGTCACATGGAACAGCTGCTCACTGGGATAAATGAGAGTGAAAAATAAATGGGAGTGATGAGAGAAAAACATAAAAGCTTTTATAGTGCTAGCAAGGAAATCTGATTACAGCAGTAACAAACAGCACAACGAGGTTTGGGAAAGGCCCATTGGACAAAGATCCCAGAAAAAGTCAGAGTAAAACCCCAAAGCTGTCAGTGCCCGTGGCAAGGCAGGGACTGCACACCAAGGCTGAGCCAAACCAGGGGCTCAAGAGGTTGTGGCTTTACAGCCGTTTCCTGGAAACACAAGCAACATAATGAACCTTTCCCCAACCCATTCCAGCCACCCCCAGGTGTCTTTTCCAAAGGAAAGGACTGTTAAATACTCACAGACGTTCTCATCGTTCCCTGGTGATACTTCATAGGTGGAGTTCCTCACTGCAGCTTTCTTTCCATCGCTCACTGAGCCCCCTGCAGTTTCCAACACATCAGTTTCCCCCATGGAGTCTTTATCTTCATTTTCTTCCACACCACTGTCTTGATTTCGTTCTTTCCTGATGGTTTGGAGTTCGAGATAAGAAATAACAGCCATCTGAGGAAGCTGTTCTCTAACAAACTGTGTGGATGTGAAGCCCTGGTGGGCAGGAGCCCGGTGGCTTCGTGCCTGCATCTAAAACATTTCCCACTCCTCTGGTGTAATAGCCTTGGAAAGCAAAGTCTCAATGAACACTTAGAACACTGCAATGAAAGAGAATCTCCAAAGAAGTTACCTCCTCCTTTCCTCAAGAAACTCCTCCACGTACTCCTTCCACCTTCTGGAGAAGCCGAAAGTGAATCGCTTGATGAAGCGGTAGGGGAACCCTGAGGGGAGCACAGGTGGCATTAACAGCAGCTCAGCAGGGCTGTCACTCGCTCAGGGCACAAAAGAACCCACCAGAGCCTGTTAAACCCAAACATCAGAGGAACTGACCCAGACAATTCCATCCAGCACAGTCCAGTCATTCTTAGGCCTAGGAAACCTCTGCAGCACTTGAGCCACTCTGCTCACAAGCCTTATGCTGCTGCTTTTCCTTCTCCCAATATTAAAAAAAAACCAAATATAAGTTCTTAGCAAAAGAACTGATAAAATCTTCCAGTCTGAGAGCAGCCAGATCAGGTATTTATCAGCAGGGATCCCAGTGCTGCAAGTGAGAAGGAAACACTGAAGGCATAGACACATCTTTGGGCCTGAAGGAGCCAACAGTGAAGGTGTGTTGGGTAAAAAACTGTATCACACCCAGGGCACACCTGTGTTAGGGGAAGCAATGCTGAGGGAACGGCTGGAGCTGGAGGGGGGTGGGGGGGTCAGGTTGGATCTCAGGGAAAGGCTCTTCCCCCAGAGGTGCTGGGCACTGCCCAGGCTCCCCAGGGAATGGGCACGGCCCCGAGGCTGCCAGAGCTCCAGGAGCGTTTGGACAGCGCTGCCAGGGATGCCCAGGGTGGGGTTGTTGGGGTGTCTGGGCAGGGCCAGGAGCTGGGATGATCCCTGTGGGTCCCTTCCAGCTCAGGATATTCCATGATTCCAAGTATTTATTCCACCTATGCCACAGAATATCTTTGTGTCCTCAGAGCTGCCTGTGAGCACTGGCAAGCAGCTCACTCCCAGGGAACGTGCCAGAGGAGCACACGGAGCAGGGAGAATAAAGCCTGTATTTACATCTGCTTGGAAATCCCATTTCCTCACAAATCCCACATGCTCCAAACCAAGCTGAAGCAGTTTGTAATTTGTAAGGCATTCAGAATCAGCAGCTCACCTTCCTTCCTCATGGCAGCTGAGTCTATCTTGCCCTGCAGCAGGTAGACGGCGCCCGAGGAGGTTTTCACCTGGTTGTGTGCGACGCGCTCCGTGACGGCGCTGCTGTGCCAGAGCAGCTGCTTCATGTCCCTGGCAAAGACACAACAGCAACCACAGACATCACTTCCAGCAGGGATTCCAGTCTGGAATGCTGACACTCCACGAGGGAGGGGTGGTGATCCCTGCTTTCTGAGGGATACAGGTGCTGGCAGGATGCGCTCTGTGCTCGGTTTTCCTCTCTTAGCCTGGAACTGACCCAGCTCTGCCTCGCCTGACACTGGGGCAGGGGACAAACTGAACGTGTCACTGCTGCAGTTGTCACTCATGGGACAGCAGCTGGACTGAAGGCAGCTCATCACTGCAGCCCAGCCCAGTGTGCAGCTTGGCCGGGGCTGGGAGCAGCCTGGGACAGTGGGAGGTGTCCCTGCCCATGGCAGGGGTGGCACTGGACGGGCTTTAAGATCCCTCCCAACCCAAACTGTCCAGAGCTATTTGATTTTTGATTTATTCCTCTGAAGCTTTCTGATTATCTCAGGACAGGACTCTGAAATGATTTCACCAGTAGTTCCCTGGATGCTGGCTCTGTCCCTCTTGCCCACAAGAAGAGACAAAGGAATTGTCTCTTCCCTGATAAAGCAGTTTAAGCTCTGCACCATCACCTGGTGCTTGGTGTCCATGGGTTAACTTTGCATTTAAATAATAAACAGGTTCTTACTTCCTTTTCCCTTCCACACAGATTGCCGTGTTTCCAGTCAGCACTTTAATCCTCCAGCTGTTCAGGCAGATGTTCTTCTGTTCCAGAAAAAAAGAAAAAGAAAATAAATCATTTAGAAGTATTTATTAGCCAGCACCTCCTCAGTGATCAGATCCAATAACAAAAACATCTCTCTCAGCATCTTCTAAGCTACAAATCTGGAATATTAGAGGATATCTGATCCTTGGCTCAGTCCTGAAGGCAACTTGGTTTAATCCAGGAAACACATCCAACACTCTTGGCCATGGTGAGGGAGAACAGAACAAGCCACTTGCAATCCCAGATTTCCTCAGGGAACAAGGGAAGCCCAAGCCTTGGGCAGGTTCCTAGGGAACCCCAGGGATGCAGCAGTGCTTTCCTAGGATTTATTCAGAAAGGGAGGAATGCTGCACACTGCTCTCCCAGGAAAAGATGCTGGTCCAGTTTAGTTGAACAGGAGTCTGGATGTTCCAGAGGGAAGCCAAGCCTTTCCCCTCCCCACCAGCAGGCCACATTCCTGAATGGATTCATGCCCAGCTGGGAAAGGTCTCTCCTCCCTGGATTTGAGCAGGCAGTGCCCATGATCACACCAACACATGGAACCCCTGAAGCCCAACCATGGCTTGTGCATATTAAAACAAAAGTGCTTTTTTTACACAAAAAACCCCAAACCCTGAACATCTGTCATCTTGGAGTAGGGAAAAAAAGAAACCCTTTGGGTGGGAGAATTTACTGGTAAAACCTAATGAAGTAACAGTTTATTCTCTTCTGAGTGTTCATGGCTTTTGACAAGAACAGGAATAACTTTGAGCTGCATGCAGCCCAGAGGAATTTTTCATTTTCCCTAAAGGATTAATTTCTCCCACCTCTTTGTGTGCTTTGCCAGCAGGTTGATCAGAAGGAGGTTTATCCAAAGGGACCTTGGGGTCTTCTGTCAGGTTCTGCTTCCTTGGAATGTGGACTGGAGAGGAGAGCATGATGCTACAGAAGCACTGTGAGGGCTTTTCAGGATTAGTCTCTGGTGCCTTTTCCACTGCTGGAGCTGCTGGTCTTTTACTGGGTTGCACCTCTCTTCTGTCTTCATAAAGCTCTGCATGTTTTGCTTCTCCATTTCCCCACCTTCCTTTTACCTGATCCCCGTTTTTCCACGGGGTGGAGTTTACTTGCACAGGACTGGTCACTGTAGTCTGAGACATTTCTCCATCAGCATCTACTTCTATAGATTCCACAAGGAAAACATCCACATCATCCTTATCAGAGTCCACATCCTCTGCAGGCTCAATCCCTGGCTGCTCAGCACCAGCAGGTCTGACTAAAGGCTGCTCTGTAGTTGTAGCAGGAGGAACATTCTGCTGGGTCGGGGTTGAAGGTGGCGTAGCTGCCCATTTAAAGAAAAAGAAAAAGGAATAACAAAGAAATTAGTGATGTTTAAGCATAGGAACAGGCTGCCTGGGGAGCCCCCATGCCAGGAGGGATTTAAAGCCACGTGGATGTGGCACTTGGGAACATGGGGCAGTGGTGGCCTTGGCCATGCTGGGGGGAACAGTTGGGCTTGATGGTCTCAGAGGGCTTTCCCAAGCCCAGCAATGCCATGGTTCTCTGACTGCAGGAAGTTTGTGTTCTCCAGAGCAACCCCAATACCTTTGTGCTGCTGCTGCAGTTGCCACTTCACCCGCAGGAAGAACTTCTGGGGGGTTTCCAGCACAGGAGGCTCTGCAGGGAGCACTGCCAGGGGTTCGATCCCAGGAACCTGAGGCCAAGCTGACTCTGGAAAATAACCAGACAAAAGAAACCCCCAAAACCCTCTTTCAATCTGGGGAAGAAAAACATTCTCATAGGGAGGAGGGAATAATTTTTTGATATGCTTTTTACTAAAAAACCCCACAGAGTCCCAGAAAGGTTTGGGTGGGAAGGAACCTTAAATCCCATCCCATCCCTGCCATGGGCAGGGACACCTCCCACTGTCCCAGGCTGCTCCAAGCCCCAGTGTCCAGCCTGGCCTTGGGCACTGCCAGGGATCCAGGGGCAGCCACAGCTTCTCTGGGCACCCTGTGCCAGGGCCTGCCCACCCTCCTTGTAAAAAAGGGTCACATCCAGCTCTGGGTCAGCTGCAAACCTGCTGAGAGTGCGCTGGATCTCACCACGTCATGGATAAAAACATTAAAGGTGTCCTGGAAAAGCCAGCAGGGAGTGCCCAGGAAAATGCCCCAGTGGGATTTCAAACCCCAAACAAGGTTCCACGAACCCTTCTCTCCTCTGCACAGACTGTATGGAATAGTTACAGTAATTTGTTTCGATTTTTTTAATTATAAAGTTATTGCATGAGTCAAGCCCAGTCATGAACACAACAGAGGGAACAATTAGAACCAGACTGAGGCAGAGGGGAGGAAATCCCAAAGGGAGGGAATCCTCTACGATACAGAGCAGGGAAGAGACATCAGCAGTGCTACAGACACATTTCAGCACTAAAAATCCTCACTATCCCACCTTTTTTTAAATCCCAGCCATCTGAGGGCAACCAGTGCTGGTGCCAGTATTTTTTATACCCACCAAGGTGCTCTGGCTGCTTTTTCCAGATCCTGAAAGAGCCATGAGTGGGAAACAGGGGGATAATGTTCACACCTGAGACAGCTCTCCCAGGGAAGCTGTGGAACAATCATTGCTTCCCAAGGGTGACCAGGCTCTGCACTGAGGGGTGTTGGTGCCAGGGAGCTTTGTGCTCTCCATGGGCCTTCCAAGGAGGAAGGATTCAGGCCAATTGGCAATAACATTGAGAGCTCTTTCTTATCAACAGGTGACTCCAGTGTGTTCCAAATAATCAGAACTGTTTGGGAAAAGGAACTGTTAATAATTCCTGTCATTTGGGATTGTGGACTGGTGTAAGCAAAGGATTAAAATGTTTAGGAGAATGCGAAAATCAAGGATGTCACTTAGTGCAGCACAAGACACCTGAGAGTTCCAGGAACTAAACTCAGATTTACACCTCCGTGCTTTTTATTCCAGGTGTTTTGAAGGCAAACAAACCATTCTCACGGAGTCACTGAGGGTCCGCAGAACTCACCTCGTCCCGGTTGGGCGCTGCCCCCCGCCTCAGCCCGGGCCGTGCCGGGCCAGTGCTGCCCGGCCCCGGGGCTCAGGATCACGTCGGTGGCGGCCCTGCGCTGCTGCTCCGCCCGCGCCTTCATCCGCTGGAAGATCTTGGCCGGCGACTCCTGCCCGGGCGGCTCCGGAGCGGGGCGCTTCGGCCGCCGCTCTGCGACGGGGCCAGGCCGGGTGTCGGGGCCATCCCGGTGGTTCGGCCACTGCTCGGCGATGGGGCCAGGCCGGGTGTCGGGGCCATCCCGGTGGTTCGGCCACTGCTCGGCGATGGGGCCAGGCCGGGGGTCGGGGCCATCCCGGTGGTTCGGCCACTGCTCGGCGATGGGGCCAGGCCGGGGGTCGGGGCCATCCCGGTGGTTCGGCCACTGCTCGGCGATGGGGCCAGGCCGGGGGTCGGGGCCATCCCGGTGGTTCGGCCACTGCTCGGCGATGGGGCCAGGCCGGGGGTCGGGGCCATCCCGGTGGTTCGGCCACTGCTCGGCGATGGGGCCAGGCCGGGGGTCGGGGCCATCCCGGTGGTTCGGCCACTGCTCGGCGATGGGGCCAGGCCGGGGGTCGGGGCCATCCCGGTGGTTCGGCCACTGCTCGGCGATGGGGCCAGGCCGGGCGTCGGGGCCAGGCCCGGGCCGGGTGTCGGGGTCATCCTGGCGCTTCGGCCGCCGCTCTGCGACGGGGCCGGGCCGGCTGTCGGGGCCAGGCCCGGGCCGGGTGTCGGGGCCATCCCGGTGGTTCGGCCACTGCTCAGCGACGGGGCGGGGCCGGGTGTCGGGGCCATCCCGGTGGTTCGGCCACTGCTCGGCGATGGGGCCGGGCCGGGTGTCGGGGCCGGGCCCGGGCCGGGTGTCGGGGCCATCCCGGTGGTTCGGCCACTGCTCAGCGACGGGGCCGGGCCGGGTGTCGGGGCCATCCCGGCGGTTCGGCCCCGCGAGCTGCGGGCCCGACGCGCGGCTGTCCCCGGCCGCGAGGATGCCCTGACCCCGCAGAAGCTGCTTCAGCGGGGTGAGCGTCCCCGCGGGGATGCTGCTGAGGGACACCGAGCGGAGCGGCGGCCCACCCCAGGGAGGGCGGCGGCTGGGGGTCGTGATGATGTCGTAGGCTACCCCGCGGCAGTCCCGGGTGGGTGCGGGTCCCCTCATGGCTGCGGATCGCTCGCGGTGCTCCGGCGGCGCTCCCGGGCCGGCCCCGCTCCCCTCACGGCGCCCCGCGCGCAGATTCGAGCGCAGCCGCCGCGCCCGCCGATTGGCGGAAGAGAGCGCAGCCTCGGGCCGCGACCATCGCGCGCGGGTGCGGGGGGTGCCAGGAAATAGAGCCATGGCGGGACGGCATTGAGACGGGCGGCAGCAGGCCGCGGCCGTGCCCGAGCTCCCCTCTCCCCGGGGCGGTGGTTCGGCCCGCCCGTGGGCGGGCTCCGCGGCCGTTGGCGCTGAGGCGGGAGGGCTGAGGCGGGGCCGAGGCGGGGCCGGGCTGCGCGGGGATGTCCGGAATTCACAAAGAGGCCCCGGAGCCTCGTGAGGCGCAGTCGGGGCGTGCTGGAGCCTTCCCAGAGCTGCAAGTGGGTGGGAGGAGGCGGGGCCGCAGGAGGGACGGAGCGGGGCCGCTGCCCTCAGCGCCGCTGCCCTCAGCGCCGCTGCCCTCAGCGCCGCTGCCCTCAGCGCCGCTGCCCTCAGCGCCGCTGCCCTCAGCGCCGCTGCCCTCAGCGCCGCTGCCCTCAGCGCCGCTGCCCTCAGCGCCGCTGCCCTCAGCGCCGCTGCCCTCAGCGCCGCCGGACGGGCAGGAGCCGCCGCAGGTGAATAACGAGAGGTGCGAGGGGCCGGGCATAGCTGAGCAGCGTCCTGGCCCGAGTGCGTGTGCAGGGCTGTGAAAAGAGTGATAAACCACGCTATTTAGTGATAAATAGCGGATTTAATTAGAGCTCCGGAAGCCTGGGCAGGCTCTTGTCTGTCCTGGCTGGAAGATTCTGTAGTAGGGGTTCATAGTTCAAGGGGGAAACGGGGGGAGTTACTTGAATAATACATAAAAAATACACGATAAATCGGAATCCCAGGTGTACCCAGCTGCACGGCTCTCCCTGCTAACAAGCAGCCACGGTGGGATCAGGTGTGTCTGATTCCCAAATTAGTCCCAGCAGGTGGGTTAGAAACTCAGCTCTGGGTAAGAAATGACTTCAGTGTGTGCCTGTTAATAACAAACAGCTGTGTTAAAAAAAACCAGGTTGTTACTTTGGGGTCCTATTTGCTGCTTTGCAACTTGTTAAAACAATGAAAGCCTTTGGGTTTATTACAGGAAGCGCATGTGCTAATTAGCAGCCCGGTTAATAGAGCAGACAGGGAGCTGTGCTTGCTGCTCGCCAGACTTTGAGAGAACTGAGGAGGAGGAGCCCCCGGGGATGCAGTGTCAGGATCAGAGGCAGGTGAGTGGCAGGGGAGGGGGCCATGAGCTGCTCAGAAAAGAGAGGGGATCTCTGGATTTCCTCTCCTGCCGTCTGCCGCTGGCCTTAGCTCCTGTGCTGGGCCCAGGGAAGGAACGAGGCTGGCAGATCTGTGGGTGGAAGAGGGAAGGGGAATGTGGAAAAGTTACAACCGGAATAACAGGGAACAGCTGTGTTTAGGTGTTACATCAGTAAAATGTCCGATTGTGCTTTCTGATCCGCTGACTCCATACAGATGGCAGGGCTTCATTTGTCCTTAAAAAGCACAAAAAACCTGTTCAATCCATAATTTACTCCTTATGTTTAATGGTATCATAGTGCTCCCATAGCTTCTTAACTCCTTATCAGCTCAGCTTTGGCCTAAACCATCAAAAGCAAAGAAAATTCATTTTGCTCCAGTTCCTTGCAGAAGCCACCGTTGTGCTTCCTTTCAGGACCAAAAAAGGGATCCACAGAAAGTCAAGTGAGGGGAAAATCCTTCTTTCTAGGATGAATGTGTGTGTGAGATTTGTGGGGGTAATTTGGGTAGCTGTGGAGTTCATACAAGTTTTGTTAGAGTTCCTAAGATTTGTTACCATGACCGAGCAGGTCCCCTCTTGTTTGCATTACCAGATGCCAGTGGAGCTTCCCAAAGGGAATCCCAGAAAGGTTTGGGTTGGAAGGGACCTTAAACCCCATCCCATTCCCACCCCTGCCATGGCAGGGCCACCTCCCACTGTCCCAGGCTGCTCCCAGCCCCAATGTCCAGCCTGGCCTTGGGCACTGCCAGGGATCCAGGGGCAGCCACAGCTGCTCTGGGAATTCCATCCCAGCCCCTCCCCACCCTCTCAGCCAGGAATTCCTAACTCCCAAGATCCCATCTAAATTTCCCCTCTGGCAGAAATACTCTTCTTTCATAAATAGCATTTCTTGAATAATTTTTAAGCTTGTTTGCTGTCTCTTTGTTCAACAAAGGAAGAGATCAGGTTCATTATTCAGAGAAGAAAGAACTAATCCAGACTAAGCAGGAAAAGCTGTTGAGGATAAAGGAGTTAATTTGATTTTTGTTGAGTGTGGTTGGCCCAGCAGCTGTGGGTGGTTCTGAGGCAGAGCAGGTGCACCTGGAGACAATAAATTCAAATTTAGCTTGTGGCCACACCTCCAATCGACTTCTCAGCCTTATCAGCTGCTTGTGCTGTGGGTTGAAAAGGAGGCCAGTGGATTTTATTGGGATTTATCCATGTTGATGTTGGCAATTGCCAGAAAAGGACCTGAAATTGGATGTCCTGGTGATTCTCTTTGGGAAGGTGGGTGATGCCAGTTAAAATCTTTGTGGGGAAAAAAAAAAGAATGAATCGTGGGACACAGACCATGATTGCATTGTAAAGGGTTTTCCAAGCCCCCCTTCCAGACTTCTGCCTCTTTAGTTCCCAGTGGAGATGCAATCCCTGCAGCTGAAGTTTCCTGCCTTGGGTGGTGACGGCTGTTCTGGCAGCGGCTGCAGAAATAGAACCCAAAAAGTCTGGTGTAGATTGTACAGCCCAGACACCTCAGTGAGATCTGTAGTGTGGGGTTAAACTGGGGGAAAAACCCCAAAACACCCCTTGTGTGCTGTTTGGCTGAGGGATGTGTGCTTTGCCATGGTTTTTTCATGGAAATATTTGAGGTTTTTCCCTTTTTTTGAGAGGTTCCTTTGACAGGTCTTGTCAGTGAATCAATTCTATAAATTATGTATATTAAGTATAGAGGTATAAGAATAAATGCTTCTCCTTCGTTCAGCTTTTTGGGATCTTAAATCAATTAATTGTATGTCTGGAAGCAAAACCCTAATGCTTCCTTTGTTTGGGGTAGCTGGAAGAAGATACTCATATTTCATGTATTTATCCATATATAGGTGTGTTCAGAATGGTTTATGAGTGGCTTGAAAATGCAGAAATACAGAATAATCTTCATTAAACCTAAGAAAACCTTTTCCTGCTGCAAATTCCTGCTGGATTTCACTGTGTCTCGGACTGACAGAACACCCCACACTCTGCTTGGGGTGTTTTGTTCTTATTTCTTCTTTCCCTCCTCTGGTTTAGTCTTATTTATGTTCTCAGCCAGCAGCTCGGAGGGTGGAGGGAAGGAGTGGAAAAGGCGGCTGTGGTTTAGGGATATCAGAAAAATAATCCACAAAAGTCGCTCTTGGAGCGGCTGTGCCAGGGCTGGGGTTCCACTCGCGAGGGAACATTCCCCTCGGCATCTCGGGGGCAGGCGGGGCTGCCCGGCATTCCAGAGGGAAGGAAAAGCGCCGAGGTGCGATGCGAGAGCAGCGCTGTCCCCACGAGGTGGCAGGAGCTGCCTGCCCGCATCCCGGGCGCTGACGGCAGCCGGCCTTAGCCGTGCCCGGCTGGGATGCTCGGGATGCTGGAGCGGGGCTGCGGGCAAGCGGCTGGTGTGGGGCACAGCCGAGCCCAGCATTTCCTGGCTCGGGAAAGCTGGGCCTGCTCCTCACTCACACGGGACAGCTGCTGCTGCTCTCCTGCTCGCGGATCCCACACGCCACGGGAGCATTTTGGCTGAATTTTGCTGCCACGTGGGGCACAGAAATGACTTTCCCAGGGAATGGCTGGAGCTGTGTCAGGGAACTTTTGGGATGGATCTCAGGGAAAGGCTCTTCCCCCAGAGGGGGCTGGGCACTGCCCAGGCTCCCCAGGGAATGGGCACGGCCCCGAGGCTGCCAGAGCTCCAGGAGCGTTTGGACAGCGCTGCCAGGGATGCCCAGGGTGGGGTTGTTGGGGTGTCTGGGCAGGGCCAGGAGCTGGGATGATCCCTGTGGGTCCCTTCCAGCCCGGGATACTCTGGGACTCTGTGAGTGATTTCTGATTTGGGAAGGAACCAGCCCCAGCCCTTAGGCACTTGTTCCGGTGACTGTCAGCTCCGTGAGAGAACTGTGCCTTCCCTCCTACCTGGAGTGGTTTTGCTTTACAAGATTCCAGCTGCTCCCCTCCTCAGCTTTCCTTAGGAACGTGTGCCACCAAGGACTGCTGAATGCTGCCTTCAGTCCTGTCCCACAGCTGTCACAACCTGAGCTCATTTTTAACTCACCTCTTATTTTTCCCTCTGCTGCTGGAGTGCATTCCTTGATATTCCCTCTAGTGCTTGGCTGCTGCTTTCTTGTTTCAGTGTAAATGTGTTCCTGGCTAATTCCTAACCCTTGCTTCTCGTGCTGGCCCTGCCCTTTACCCCACTGATTCTCTCCTTCCCTGGAGATTCTTCCCCTGGAGAACAATCCCAGCCTGTCCCAACTGGAAGCATCGAGCCAGGCACTGCTGCTGCTTCTGGACCAGTTTGTCCCTGAGTTTGGGGTTTGGAGCTTTGCCTGCACGGGGGCAGGAGGAATTCCATGTCCTCCTGGTGAGCATCTTCCCCTGCATCTCCTCAGAATGAGAATTTCCAGTTGGGTTGTTAATTACAGTTCTGGCACAAGATGTTTCTGTGGGGCATTCAGGTCTAGTTTTTCTGCAATCCAATCACCATCCTGGTAATTAATCTGCCACCCAAACTCCCTCGCTGTCAGCCTGCCTCGTGTTGCCTGGCTGGTCTGTCCCATTAAACATTCTGGAGCTCTTGCTCACAAGAAGTTTTGTGAAAATTGTCTGTGATAAGCTCAGGTTATAGTCAGTTAATAATCTTATTTAAATGGTGATTGAATAGAAAATATTTAATTATTACCATGAGGAATGAATATTCCCCTCAGCATCTTTACAAGCACAGAAGATAAATATTTGTTTTATGCATTCTCCAGGAGTTACTGTATTGATTCCCAATGACAGATCCAAGCTATGACAATAATTTCCCCTGTTACTCTTTTAAAACATCCTTGTTGTCCATTCCCTTATTGTAAGGATTTATTTTTGCTCATCTCTGTAACTTCCCTTATCTTTTGAGTGTTTTTGCCAAGTGAGCCCTTTGAGTGATCTCCGTTGATTTCAAGGCTGATTTTTATTTAAAGACAGATTTATTCTGCCTGTTGTTAATAAACAGCACATTGTGATGATGGAGTGTCCTGGTTTGGGCTGGGATGGAGTTAAATTCCTTCCCAGTAGCTGAGACAGCGATTGGGATTCAGGATGAGGATAATGAGGAGGTTAAACCACCAGAGGCTGACCTTATTTCCCTGCGAGGCGAGATGTTTTCCCAGTGCCTTAACCTGCCCCAAGATTTGGCAAGAAGTTATGCAGAAGTAACAAAGGAAATAAAAAACTCTTGTGGCTCATAAGTAGGGCTGTTTCAAAGAGGATTTTGCTGTGGCAGTTGTTTCCTTGCGGTGTTTCCATTCATGGGAGAGAAATCACCTCAGAAACAACGAACAGATCAAACTTGTGCATCTGAGCAAGCCCTGAGCTAAAGTGGTGTAAAATAGGACAGGGCTCAAGGCAGAGCCCTCTGCTTTTCCTGTTTGTTTTGTTTTTTCTTCACCAAGGCCTCAGCCACTGCTGGAAAGACTCCCCGTGTCATTCCCTGCCACTTCAGCTCTGCTAATTGGAAACGGCAAAAAAAAATGTTCCCCTCAGTTCTTTAAAGCAAGAGCTGGTAATTTCATTCTCTCCTGGAGTGTTACTCCAGTGGTGATGAGATTTAGCCTAATCTGCATTAATGCTGCCTTTTAGCATCGGTTTAGGAAGGAGCCCAAAGCCCCACCTGGAGCTCCACGGGGCTGTTCTGGAACAGTTGCAGGCACAGTGCTGGAGATCCATCCTTTATAGGGAATAATACATGTTAATGCACTCCTTAGCATTTCAATGTCATGATTAAATATTCCAGAGCCTTATTAATTGAATATTTTATATTCCTGCAAATGGCCTTGATCCTTACCATGGCATACTAATTCCAAGGGAAGGGAGAGGGAACATGCTCAGGTTCCTGCAAGGAGACACTGCAAACAAGGCTTTTAGAGCTGGCTGAGTTAATGGGTTCTTGGGCAAGTTATCGTGCGTGAAGCAGGGATGTGGAGGCCGTGTGGGTAGGATTGCATTTGGGATTTATGGGGTTCCAGAGTCACACGGGTGGTTTGCTCTTGGTACTGCAAGGAAAAGCTCGGTGATGGATGATCCCAGGGGATTAAAATTCTGTGGGTCTCAGTCACCATCCCATCAGTGACACCAGCGTGGTGATTCTGTGCTGCAGAGCTGAACCTTTCCCCTCTGGTTAGAATTTAAGTTCCAGGCTTCTGCTCCCTTGAAGTCATAAAGAGTGGGAAGGTTTGACAAGGTCCCAAAGGGAGTTCGTGACCCTGTTCAGGAGATGAGGAGGAGCAGCTGAGGGAGCTGGGAAGGGGCTGAGCCCCAGGAGGGGCTGAGGGTGCTGGGAAGGGGCTGAGCCTGGAGAAAAGGAGGCTCAGGGGGGGCCTTGTGGCTCTGCACAACTCCCTGACAGGAGGGGGCAGCCGGGGGGGGGGGCGGGCTCTACTCCCAGGGAACAGGGACAGGAGGAGAGGGAACGGCCTCAGGCTGGGCCAGGGGAGGCTCAGGTTGGACAGCAGCAGGAATTTCCCCATGGAAAGGGTGCTCAGGCCTTGGAACTGCCCAGGGAGGTTTGGAGTGCCCATCCCTGGAGGTGCCCAAGGAATTCCTGGAGGTGGCACTCAGGGCTCTGGGCTGGGGACAAGGTGGGCATCGGGCACAGCTGGGACTCTGTGACCTTGGAGGGCTTTTCCAACCTCAGTGATTCCAACGTCCCCAGTTCAGTTTTCTTCCATGCATGGTGACAGGGAGTGCGTTACTATAAATTTCAAATACGTTTCTTGCTTTTCTTCCTCACATACTACCAAAAATAGTCATTAACAAATAAGTAAGTCATTAAGACTCGGCAGGAGGCAGCCAATTCTGCCTCTTCTCTTGTGAGGCTGAAGTTCCTCAGTCCATTTATGGTGAAATTTAGTGTCAGGTGTGGAGTTTTTACCCCACACATTTACAGCTCTACCAGCTTTCCATCCCCTGAGACTCAGCACTGATGGCATCTTTTTCCTTCCCATCTTTCCTGTTTAGATAAAATCTAATTTTACTGCAGCACTTTCAACACAAGGAGAAGAAAAAAGCTGTTAATAAAATTATTTTCCAAGAGCACTGGTGTCCCAGCTGGGCCTGGGAATTATCCAGGAGGCTGGAAAATCAGCAGCTGACAGGGAAGCACTGATGCAATGAGAAGGGAAGCGGGGAGCCACTGTGGGTTGCCATGGCTACTCCATCCGTGTGGCTCCGGTGTCCCTTTGGATGGCTTCATTCCAGAGCTGGGGCACCGGTGGCAGTGCTGGCACCGAGACCAGCAGGTCCAGGCACACTTGGTGCCCCAGTGCCACCAGTGGGGGCTGGGAGGAGCAGGTGGGGACTGGGGGTGTCCAGGAGGGCACATTGGGGTTTGTAGATGCTCACGAGGATGAGGAGCAGCTCAGTGGGACAGGGGAAGGTCTGTGAGTCGGCGCTGCTGCCCAGCACTGGCACAGTCCCCGGGGAAGGAGGGTGAGACTGGCCAGGTCTCTGGAACCCTCAAGTTTCAGGGATTTAAGTTCCCTTTCAGCACTCTTCACGCAGGATTTGTACTTTGTTACTGCAGTGATGCTGTTACTGACCTCCCTCCCCTGTCAGTGCTGGGATCGCTGTGCTCCAGAAGAGAATCCTGAGGCTTCCAGAAGGGTCTGGTGTTGCTAAAGAATTTTGGGAGGAGATGCTCCCAGGAGCTGGAGTGATTAGACAAAACAGGAGTTTAGATGGGATCTTGGGAATGAATTCCTGGCTGGAAGGGTGGGGAGGCCCTGGCACAGGGTGCCCAGAGAAGCTGTGGCTGCCCCTGGATCCCTGGCAGTGTCCAAGGCCAGGCTGGACATTGGGGCTTGGAGCAGCCTGGAACAGTGGAAGATGTCCCTGCCCATGGCAAGGGTGGCACTGGGTGGGATTTAAGGTCCTTTCCAACCTAAAACATTCTGGAATTCTATGAAAATCAGCTTTGCTAATGAGCAGATAATCAAGAAAAGGGAAGGAGCAAAATTTGGATATTAAACTAATTATAGAAAATCACTGGAATATTCTGTCTTCTTTTTGAAGCATTAGCAACAGGTCTCAAAAGGCACTCTGACATTTTAGCCTTTCAGAGGCTGCAGAAGGGGAGGTTTCAGTGTTAGGAAGTGATGGATGATCCTCCTTGCTAAGTGGTTTTATTCTCTCGAGGTGTCTGGTGCAATAAAGCCAAGCCCTCCCTTCTCTCAGCCACTTCCACCTCGCCTGGTGCTGCCCTTTGAGTTCCTGCCTGTGATCCCTCCTGGCCACAGCAGGGCACGAGCTCTCGCCTGATTGATACAGATGCTGACAGATCAAATCTCTGTTTGCCTGCTGAGGAGAAAGCATCCCTTGTAAGGTCTCTTTCCTCGGGGTTGATGGGTTAAATTGGGCAAACAGCTCCTTTCCTCCGGAGCTGTGAAGGATTTCAGAGCATTACAGCTTCATGGTCTGTGCTTTTCACTGGAATTATTGCTCTGTAACCCCCTGAAATGTATTTACCTCAGCTCTCACTGGCAGTGTTCCTTTGGAGCACAAAGAGCAGCAGGAACAGAGCTGAGGAAGCAGAAATGTGCCATTTTTTCAATTCCCAGCCCCAAAATGTGGGATTCAGGCACTGCTTCCCCTGGCAGTGCTGGCTGCTGCCAAGGAGGTGATTTTTAGCTCCTGTCACGGTGCACTGGCAGGGTTTGACACTGGGTGGGTGTTGCTGATCCTCCTAAGGATAACTTCCATTCCTTACAGTCCTGGAATGCTTTGGGCTGGAAGGGACCTGAAATCCCATCCAGTGCCACCCCTGCCATGGCAGGGACACCTCCCACTGTCCCAGGCTGCTCCAAGCCCCAATGTCCAGCCTGGCCTTGGACACTTCCCTTCCAGTCCAAACCATCCCTGAGGCTCTGTGACTGATCCCAGGGCACTGGTGGGATCTTGGAGCCCATTCCCTCCTTCTGTGAGAGTGGACAGGCAGCTTGGGATGTGCTCAGTGCATCCTGTAAGGCAGGGGCAGGAACCTAATGCATGAACCCAAAGTGGCTTGGGGATGATTCCCGCCTTTCTGTGTTAGTCCTTTCTGGAAAATGAAGCCAAGAATCCCATTCCTTCCTCTTGTTCCTGGAGCCTGGCTTTGATTGTGTGTTCCCAGTGTCCCCGAGCTGGAGCTGAGCCGTCGCTGTGCGACAGGAAATGTGCCTTGGAGTGGGATAATGATGCTGGGATAAATCCCTGCCTCTCTGTGTGTCCCCTTGGGCTCTGGGGCCGTGCCTTGGTGACCTGTCTGAACCGTGCCAGGCCCTGCACCGCTCCTGAGAGAACAGAGCCTTTTCCAAACCAAACAGGATGTGGATTCCCACAGGATCTCCTGTCAGTCCTTCCAGCAGCGGGGAAAACCAGCCTTCCCCGTGGTGTATCCCCCACTTCTGGCACACCTGCAGGAGCAGCACCTGAGCTGCAGTAATGACACTTCTGAGGTCTTTCTTCATGGTGACACCTGGCAGGATAAGGAGGTTGTTTCATCCTTATGTTCCCCTCATCTCGGGGTGTTCTCCTTCCCCAGGTCATTGGGGATGCCTGGAGGAGATTCTGGAGTGTCACAAGTGAGTTTAGCACTCAGGACTGGGAAGCAGCTGTGGAAAGAGTGCTTAGGGAAGAGGAGGCACAGGTGGGCTCATGGTGTGGGGAGAGGGAATGGGCAGCAAGGAGGTGGCTTCCCTCAGCTGGAGCCTTTCACAGCCTTGGCCACGATAGAAATGGAAGGAAGAAAGAGTGCAGCGCTCCCTGGTAGTGATAAGTTACATTATTGAGGGATTTTTCACCACCTCATGCTGTGTATCATGAAATTACAGCGAGATAAGCAAAGTTTTATTTGCCCACTGTCTGGGAGACAAAGTCTTTTACTTGAGATTCAATTTCTACCACCCACGTTTCTGGAATTATAAATGTAATTAACTGACTGTGGTGTGACAATGACAGCTTGGAAGTGCTAAACTGCTGAAGTTTTGTGTGGAAAAAAAATCCCTCCTTGTGCAAGCTGGAGGGGGCCTTTGCTGGCTGCTCTGCCTGGGAAAAGAAAGGCGAAGAATCCATTTTTTTACCATAAAGGAAAAACAGTTTTGTTGTTTAAAGGCTCTGGGATGTTTCCAAATTGTTCTGTTAAGAAGCTGGGAAATAAATACATATTGTAAAATGTATTTAATTTGGGCTGGCACTAAAATGCACAGTGGAGCAAGGATCGTAAAAAGCCTGTGAGAACTCCAGGCTGTGAATGGCCATTCGCAGGCATTTCTCTCTCCATGAGCTCCATCTTGCCGGGAAAAGAGGAGTGATTTTGGAAATGGCACAAGGCAATGCCCAGTTTATTGCTGGAAGAGCCCTGGAATGCACACCCTGAGTGTCTGCAGCACCCATCACCTGCAGCTCCCACACCCACTGTGCCACAGGCAAGTCCAGGGTCGCTAATTCCATTTTCCAGTGCCCTTTAGAAGTGAGGGACACAGGAGTGACCATCCCAAAATCATCCACTTCACCTGTCCTGTCCCTGCCCCTGCACACCAACCATCCCCATGTTGGCATTTGGTGCTTGGGGAACTTCCAGAAGCATTTCAGTGCTGCTTTTGCTGGCTCTGGCAAAGTATTTTGAGCATTCCATGAATTTGGGATGTCCAAGAGCGCCATTTCCATGCTGATGGGTGACATTCCCATCACAGGGACAGTGGGAAGAGCCCATGGTGCAATTTTCCAGGGCAGAATGCAGATGGAAATAACTTTCCTGGAACAAACACCGGAGAACAAGTGGTGTGTCAGCTCCTGCTGTCTCCCAAGGACACCGGGAATCTGCTGGGAAGCAGAGCAGGATTTGCAAGTCCTGCAGACCCAAGAGTCACCAGGAGCCTGGCTTGGCTTGCACAGCCCAGGCCAGGTCTGGGGAGCCAGCAGGAGGAGTTGTGCTTGTGAGTCTTTCCCTGGATCCCTCGAGGCAGTGGCATTGGAGAGCCCACATTCCTTCAGCTCCAGTCGGTGTTCCTGGGGTTTGGGGTTTGTAGAACGGTGCCTTTCACAGGTGTTTTACCACAAGGGACTCGGCCTTGTACAAAACAAGGCATTACAGACTATTTCTTCCTGTGGGGGATCTTTGATTCCAGGCTGGGTGCTGTGCTCCGTTCAGCACTGCCCTCTTCCCCAAAGCCACGAGCTTCTGGCTTCTCTTTGCTTGTCCTCATCCTTCCTCATCATTCCCTGCTCTTTTCTGCTACTCAGCCTGGTCCATCCAGGTTTTTGAACTCAGTTCCCATCCCTATTCTTCCAGCCAGACCTTGCACCTTCTCTCCTGATTTTTTCTGCAGTTGTTTTTGGAAATAGAATCACAGAGACTGGTTTGGGTTGGAAGGGGCCTTAAAGCCCATCCAGTGCCACCCCTGCCATGGGCAGGGACACCTCCCACTGCCCCAGGGTGCTCCAAGCCCCATCCAGCCTGGCCCTGGACACTTCCAGGGATGGGAATACCACAGTAGCCTGCTTATTGTGGGGGAAATGTTCCAGAAGGACCAGCTTGGGACTGACCTGGCACAGAAAATGTAAACCTTGTCCATATAAGCAAAGAAAAGGTCCTACAGGGAGAAACACCAGGTAATTTCCTTAAATCTAATGGTGTCCTCCTTTTCCCAGTCATTCTCCCTTCCAGGGAGCAAGGTTGGGCACTGTGGGGCTGTGGGAATGCCCAGGCAGGGATCCCAAATGCCACCTCAAGCTCTCTTTCCCAGTATCCTGCCTGCCCTGAGCCCAGGGGCAGGGGAGAACACTGGAGCTCTCCAGAGATGAGACTGGGTGTTAACCAGACCTAACTGCTCCTGGCCTCAGTCAGCAGGGATCCATCCATTCCATAGGAAAACCTTGGACATTGAATGGCAAGTGGTGGAAGTCAGTGTGGGAGTGGGTGCCCAGAACAGCTCAGTAGTTGCTTGCACAGAGCCTGGTTTTGTGTTTTGCTCTCAAAATCCAAACCCCATTGATCCAGCAGCATTTTTATTTTAGAAATTTTTATTATTTTATTTTTACTATTTTATTTTGTGTATAAATAAACTATAACCTGATCCACGTGAAACTCAGCTGCTGTGAGCTCTCCTCTGCCTTCCCACAGCTCACCTCGGGGTCCAGCTGGGCTGGACTTTGCTGCCCTGACCTCTCCTAGCCCAGCTCGGGGGAGCCAACCACCCCTGGGCGCTCCCTCCACACCATCCAGGCCGCTGCCTGCCCCAGAAACTCCGGGCTGCAATTCCCCATCATTAACCACAGGAGCAGCAAGTCAGGCCTGGAATTTTATTTCTAGATCCTGGAGATGCACAGTGCTTGCATCCCATTAACCAGGGCAGGAATGGGATGGATTCTTGATCCAGTGCTGTGTGAAATGCTGTGGATTTTTGCTGGAGTCTCCACTGGTTTAACCTGTGACAGGTGATTAATGATTCAGCTACCACGGGTTCACTGCTGGCTGTGTAGGGCCTGCGTGGAACATGTGTGCTCAACCACCTCCTGCTCCTTCAGTACATTAATTTAGTCTTGTTTATAATAATTAATCCAAATGTTCAGCATCCACATGTTTGCCAAGAGCTGGGAAAGCAGCCTTGTTCATCCAGGGAGCATGTCTGCAGCAGCAGCTCCTGCGAGGGGATGAGGCCAGTGCCTCCTTCTTCCTTCTCCTGTCCTCCTCCCATCTGTGTTTCGGGCACAGATTTGGGCTGCAGGGCTGGAAGGATCTGCCTGGGCTTCCCTCACTGCTGCCCTCAGGAGCATCCCTGAGTGATGAGCACTGGAGAGTGGGATGGGTTTGGTTCTTGCCCCCCTGGGCAGCAGAGTTCTGCTGGTTGTTCAGGAGAGATTTGTTAACTTTTTTGGGGTTATTCCCACAGTTTGTTCTGCTGTGCCATAGATCTCTTAAGTGTCACAGAATCCCAGGATCACTGAGGTTGGAAAAGCCCTCCAAGGTCACAGAGGCCCAGCTGTGCCCGATGCCCACCTTGTCCCCAGCCCAGAGCCCTGAGTGCCACCTCCAGGAATTCCTTGGGCACCTCCAGGGATGGGCCCTCCAAACCTCCCTGGGCAGTTCCAAGGCCTGAGCACCCTTTCCATGGGGAAATTCCTGCTGCTGTCCAACCTGAGCCTCCCCTGGCCCAGCCTGAGGCCGTTCCCTCTCCTCCTGTCCCTGTTCCCTGGGAGCAGAGCCCGACCCCCCCCGGCTGCCCCCTCCTGTCAGGGAGTTGTGCAGAGCCACAAGGGCCCCTCTGAGCCTCCTTTTCTCCAGGCTGAGCCCCTTCCCAGCTCCCTCAGCTGCTCCTGGGGCTCCAGCCTCTTCCCAGCTCCATTCCCTTCCCTGCTCCAGCCCCTCCCGGTCTCTCTTGCTGTGAGGAGCCCAGAACTGACAGGGGACTCGAGGTGCCCCAGCAGTGCCAGCTCAGGGGACACCCCAGGCATCATTTGTGGTTTGAGCAGCACCATCGGCAGGGTCAGGGTGGCAGCACAGCAGTGACAGTCCCCTGCCTGCGCTGCTGCAGGAGCCAGGGACATGGAAATACAGCCGTGCTCTGAGCTCCGTGCTCCCACTCTGCAGTCATTCCCACTGGAGAGCAGAAGGAAGGGGGAATGGCAGTCAGGGCACCGGGAATGTGCCTCTGGAGCGGCTTGCAGGGGTTTGGAGAAGGAAGACTCTCCAGTCACACCACGTGCAGGGAGACTCGGGCCTCCCGAGATCTGAGAGCCATTAATCATGTGGAATTAAGGCAGTTAATCAAGTCTCAGGAACTGACAAATGATTGTCCCTGAGGCTTTTTTACCTCCAGTCTCTTTGGAAAATGATGGTTTCAGCTTTCCGCGTGGCTGCCCCCGCGGGTGGAGCCGTCCCTTCGGCAGAGCCCAAGGTCAGCCGTGAGCCAGCGCTGGCACTGGCTGAGCCCGGAGCCCTGCTGGGCCTGGCACTGCCACCCTGGGGTCACCGAGGCGCCAGCAAGGATTCCAGCAGGAGCAGGTGCTGCACACGGCAATTCCCTGTCTGGAAGCTGAAGTATTTCCCAGCCGGTGCACCAGAGGAGCTGTGGGCAGGGATGTGATGGTGCTGAGCTCGAGGCTCAGGCCCTGGTTGCGCTCTCCGAGCTCGTGCTGGAATGCTAATTGAGCTCATCTTTCCTCATTACATAATTTATGTAATTAATTTCGAATTGAACTGCTCCAGATGCTGATTCTGCCCTCCTGGCTGGCTGCTGCTTTCCTTCCAGCAAACCTGACCAGGGGCCGATGCCCCAGCCCAGGGCTGCTCCCTGCATGGAATTCTGGTGGTGAACGCTCCAGGGGCAGATCCCACACGGACAGAGAGGGGCCTGGGGCCACACCTGGTGCAGCCTTCCCAGCTCACAGCCCTCTGGAATGTGTGTGGCAGGAGCCCGGGGTCAGTCCCAGCTGTGCAGTCACAGCACAGAGCTCAGGGACACCGGCATGAAGACATTGAAAGCACTGGAAACGGGGAATTGGTGAAATCCTTGGGGTGTCACTGTCACCCCAATCCACACAGGGCTGATGCTGAGAGGTTCCCCTGCAGATCTCTGGGGTGTGTGGGCACTGTGGGCAGTGCAGTTTGGGAAGAGGGACACTGGGAGGGGATGTGGGAATTCAGGTGGGCACTGGAGACTTTGATGAGAGGCCATGGACACAGGAATGGCTTCCCAATGCCAGAGGGCAGGGATGGATGGGATATTGAGAATTAGGAATTCCTGGCTGGGAGGGTGGGGGGCCCTGGCACAGGGTGCCCAGAGCAGCTGTGGCTGCCCCTGGATCCCTGGCAGTGCCCAAGGCCAGGCTGGACATTGGGGCTTGGAGCAGCCTGGGACAGTGGGAGGTGTCCCTGCCATTCCCTCCTTCCCAAACGGAGCAAAGAGCAGCAGTTTTGTGTCCTCTCCCGGGACTGCACTGGAACGGGGTTATTCTCTCATCATTCCCGTGTGGATCAGGGCTCAGGACCACTGTCTCCACCCAGTTCCGCCGGTGACAATGCCACAGCCCGGTTCCAGGTGCAGCTTCCCAGGTGAGGCAGAGCGGGACATCCCATCCCTGCTCCCCTGTAATTGCCGCCGGGAGCAGCAGGTGGCGGGCCCAGCCTGGATTTCATTCCTGCTGCCAGCCGCAGGAATAACCCGGGAGCAGCAGCGCGGCAGCCCTGGAACTGCTGTTCAGATGGGTGTGTCTGCCCCGGCACGGGCAGCACAGGGCGGGGGGACAGGAGGGGACAGCTCCTCCCGTGCTCCTGATCCAAACGCTTTCCTCGGATTTGCCAGGGACTTGTCCCGCCGAACAGACTTCCAGCCTTTTCCACCTCGGGAGGGGACGTTCCAGTGCTCGTCCTGCCGAGGACTGGGATTAAAATCAGCACAGGCAGTGAATGTTCTCGGCTGAGCGGGGGAGGTTCTGGTGGATGCTCTGCTCCGACTGTTTCACCTCATGCTTTCGAGTCTGGGGCAGGGTTTGGAATTCACAGAATCCCAGAGTGGTTTGGGTGCGAAGGGACCTTAAATCCCATCCAGTTCCACCCCTGCCATGGGCAGGGCCACCTCCCACTGTCCCAGGCTGCTCCAAGCCCCGGTGTCCAGCCTGGCCTTGGGCACTGCCAGGGATCCAGGGGCAGCCACAGCTGCTCTGGGCACCCTGTGCCAGACCCTCCCCACCCTTCCAGCCAGGAATTCCTTCCCAATATCTCACCTAAAATTCCCCTCCATCAGTTTGAACCCATCCCCCCTTGTCCCGTCCCTCCATCCCTTGTCCAAAGTCCCTCTCCAGCTTCTTTGCAGGCCCCTTCAGACAATGGAAGGATGAATTGCCAGGGAGTCCTTGGAATTTTTAGCTGTTTAAGCCTCTCCAGTGATCTGACTTGCTGTTTTTCATATTTTTTATCGCTCTATGGATAATAAATTAGCTCAGGTAGGAGATGTGGCTACAGGGAAGATAAAAAGGTCAGGGACTGTCCCTTCAGGCCCTTGGTACCTGCTCACAGCCCTCCTTGACCTCAGGAAGGAAAGAAGTTGGTAAAAATTGGAGTTACTCAGTTTAACTGAGGGAAATAACCAGACACAGTACAAGGAACCTGTCTTTGGGGACAAATTAATTTGAATTAAGTTACAGGAGTAACTTATATTTTTCTGTGGTTACTTCAGGGGGGAAATTGAAAACATTTTTTGCAGGATGTGGCGAGGGATGGCCTCAACACTTCCTGGGAAAACCTGAACAATGGAGACACTTGGATAAGGCTGGAAATGCTGCCAGGGTTGTGCTGAGTGTTTGGACACCGCTCCCAGGGATGCACAGGGGGGATTGTTGGGGTGTCTGTGCAGGGCCTGGAGCTGGACTCCATGATCCCTGTGGGTCCCTTCCCGCCCAGGCTATTCCATGATTAAGAGCAGGATTTGGGTTGGAGAACTCTCCCATGGTGTTCTGTGCATCCCTCCCGTTAGGATTCCATGGCATCCCTTCCCATGGGAGGCTTTTGTGTGGGATTGGGGGTTGGAGCACAGGAGGGGCGACACTGGCAGGCGTTTGGGTGACTGTGCCAAGATATGAGCGCAAGATCCATGATGGAATGTGTTCTGGAGTGCTGGATCCGAGCCTGGAAAGATCCTTTCCAAGGAGTCTTTGTCTTTTCCAGGTCTCATGAGCCTGTCCTGTGTCCCAGCCCAGCCCAGCACTGGGAATGGTTCCCCTGCTCCAGCAGAATTTTGTGGATTCCTGCTCAATGCATCAAATGCCTGAAGTCCTCTGGGTGAGCACTGGTGCTTCCCAAGGGAAACAGAGATGCCCTGAAATTTGTCCACAGAATCACCCTGCTCTGAGCACAAATCCTGTGAGGGAGCTGGGAAGGGGCTCAGCCTGGAGAAAAGGAGGCTCAGGGGGGACCTTGTGGCTCTGCACAACTCCCTGACAGGAGGGGTCGGGCTCTGCTCCCAGGGAACAGGGACAGGACAAAGGTGGTTTAGTTTGGATATTGGGAACATTTCTTCACTGAAAGGATGGTCAGGCCTTGGCACAGCTGCCCGGGGAGGTTTGGAGTCCCCATTGCTGGAGGGATTTAAAAGCCTTGTGGATGTGGCACTTTGGGGACATGGATCAGTAGTGGCCCTGGCAGTGCTGGGGAATGGTTGGACTTGATCTTGGAGGGCTTTTCCAACCTCCAGGATTCTGTGATTCCAAGATTGCTCACTGCCAGCGCACCCTGCAGAGCCCTGATTCCCTGTCAGCGTGGTGTGAGCCCCTCTGCTCCTCGTGCCACGTCCCTCAGGGCACAGCCCAGGCAGTCCCTGCGTGCTGGGGCACAGCAGGGTCCTGGTGGGATGTCCACGCTGGGTGGACAGACGGGGCACTGGGACAGGGGGACAACAGCACGGCCCTGCTGCTCTGGGACCGCTCTGGGGGCGCTGAGGGGTGCAAGGGATGCCCACAGAGCACGGGTGCTGTGGCTCCACCTGGGTGAAATGCATTTTTCTGGCTGCTTGGTGTCTCTCAGGGCAGCCTGGGTGAGTCCAGGATCAGTTCTGGAGGTGAAAACCCCGATGTTTTCAGCACAGGACGCTGCTTGTCTGTGCTGTGGCTCTGTGCAGAAGGGAGGCGAGGCTGCACTGCTCCTCCCTGTTTCACATCCCCCCCCAGCCAGAGAACAGAGCAGCACAGCAGCAGCAGTAATGGACTGAGGAGCCATTTGGAAGGATTTTAAAGCCCTGCCGAACATCAGTCCGCAATGTCCTCGCTCCATTAATATTCCGGGGAGAGGAATGTAACAGAGCCATCTCGTGATTACTCTGCTGATTACGGGGCATCATTATCTGTCCCTCTCCCAGCTCTCAGCCAGCTCTGGGCTTTGAAGCTGAAGACAAATAATGAAGGTGCAGAGCAGAGAGCACCCTCTCTCTGCCTCTCCCCGGGTAAAACACCCCGTGTGATTTATTACCTCCCCTCGAGAAAAGCAGGACGTGAATTAGGAAGCGTTGCCCAATCTCTCGGCTCTCACAGAGAGGGCTATTTGCTAAATAGTCCATTTGAAGGTCTTTCTGATGCTGCCAAACATCCAAACAGAATTTACCTGGAAACAGCAGTTCTCGATGAGTTTCACTATTAATATCTAGAAAGGAGTTTCTTTTCTTGCTCAGAGGATGTGTCTGAAATGGAAAACACAGTTCAGAGCTCTCAGCTGCGGCCACGATCCCACCGTCAGCGGTGCAGGCTGAGAGAGTTGTGTTACAGCACTGGTTCCTCTTGCCTTGGTTTAGGGGGGATCTGAGCATGGGATTTATGGAGAGATCTGTCCATCTCTGTCAGGACAGCATAGAAAAACGTGAGATAACTGAAAATAAACTGGGGCAGGTGTTGTCAGGCAGCAGGGACATCCTTATCCCTCGTGTGCACGGAGCCAGAGCTGGACATGGCACTCCAGGAGCTGTCCTTGGCATCATCCAGCTCTCCTGGGCCCCTTCACCCCCCCCAGGACATATTTTCATCAGTTAAGCCCATGAAGAGGCTGAAATGATTTCCTTCTGGAGCCCACAGTTGTATTTCCACTGCTCACCTTGCTCTGTCCTCTGAGTGCCTTGACCTCCACATTTTCCCATGCTCACTGCATCCAAGGCTGCATCATCCATGAGTTTTCTTCCTGCTGTGAGCACAGGGCCAACAGAGCATCTCCCCTGCTCATTTCAGCAATCACCTGCATCAAGAAATCAACTTCAATACACGCTGGAAATCCCCTGGATCACTCACATCCAACCTGGCACAGGGTGCCCAGAGCAGCTGTGGCTGCCCCTGGATCCCTGGCAGTGCCCAAGGCCAGGCTGGACATTGGGGCTGGGAGCAGCCTGGGACAGTGGGAGGTGTCCCTGCCATGGCAGGGGTGGCTCTGGGTGGGATTTAAGGTCCCTTTCCAACCCAAACCATTCCGGGATTCTGTTCTACGGTAGTGCCCACCTGGCAGGCACTGAGGTGGTTAAAGCCACCCAGGGGTACCAGGGCCCATCTGTGGGGAGGCATTCCAGGTAGGAATTAACCCCTGGGTCTGTGGGCACCTGGCTGAGGCTCAGCTGGCACTGGTGACCCCCTTGTTCACCCTCCCCAGAGCGCTGCCTGAACAGCACATCCACATCCACCTCCACCTTCTAGGGAGGGCTCCCCCAGCCTGATCCCACCCATCCCTCCATCCATCCCCCATCCACCCATCCCTCCATCCATCCATCCCCCATCCCTCCATCCATCCATCCCTCCATCCATCCATCCATCCATCCATCCATCCATCCATCCCTCCATCCCTCCATCCNCATCCATGGATACATCTATCCCTGAATCCATCCATCCATCCATCCATCCCTCCCTCCATCCATCCATCCATCCATCCATGGATACATCTATCCCTGAATCCATCCATCCATCCATCCATCCCTCCCTCCATCCATCCATCCATCCATCCATGGATACATCTATCCCTGAATCCATCCATCCATCCATCCATCCCTCCCTCCATCCATCCATCCATCCATCCATGGATACATCTATCCCTGAATCCATCCATCCATCCATCCATCCCTCCCTCCATCCATCCATCCATCCATCCATGGATACATCTATCCCTGAATCCATCCCTGCATCCATCCATCCCTCCCTCCATCCCTCCCTCCCTCCCATCTCCCCCCAGCCCACCCCTGTGGCCATGGGTCACTGCCCAGAGCCTGCACCCAGCAGTTTAAGGTGGGCAGAGCTTTGCCAGGCCAGGCCTGGAAAACAGCTGAAGGCAGGAATGATGGCAGAGGATGGAAAGGGAGAGGGACACGGTGCCGTGGGGGGGCTGAGTTGTCAGCTGGGGTTCAGGGGTCAGCGCAGTGATTTATTTTTAATTTGGGTGGTTGGCAGCCGGGATTTCATTTGCTGGCTCCGCAGGCCAGGCTGTGCCACGCCAAACAAAAGGTGTCAGCTGGTGTCACATCCCATCAGAGCAGAGCTGCCTCCGCTGCGCTCACAGACACCTTGCAGTGACTCCCTGCAAACTCCCGGCTGGGAGGAGGGAGGGCCCTGGAAGCGGAGCCTGGAGCAGCCCATTCTGGCCCGGGAATGCAGCAGGATGGAGCAGCCCGTTCTGGCCTGGGAATGCAGCAGGATGGAGCAGCCTGTTCTGGCCTGGGAATGCAGCAGGATGGAGCAGCCCGTTCTGGCCTGGGAATGCAGCAGGATGGATCTGCACCCTCTGACACCTCACAGGACACAGCAGGGCCTGTTCAGGCCTCACCATCTGAAAGAGCCACAAACCAAACCTGGCTGCAGAGCAGGGCCGAGTTACACCCTCCTCATGGTCCAGAGGAATCACTAAATCCAGTGACAATGGCACGGATTTATTAATGGAATTAATGGCACATAATGAAATTAGTGCTGGAGCTGTGCCAGGCTCAGGCTGGAGATCAGGGAAAGGCTCTTCCCCCAGAGGGGCTGGGCACTGCCCAGGCTCCCCAGGGAATGGTCCCGGCCCCAAGGCTGCCAGAGCTCCAGGAGCGTTTGGGCAGCGCTGCCAGGGGTGCCCAGGGTGGGGTTGTTGGGGTGTCTGTGCAGGGCCAGGGGTTGGATCAGTGATCCTTGTGGGTCCCTTCCAGCTCAGGATATTCCATGATTTTATGACAGCTGCTCTAACCCCGTTCTGCTGCCAGCTGGGGGTGGATCACTCCAGTCACTTATGGAAGTTCAGTGGGAAGAAAGGACTCAGTTCCTCTCCGTGTGTCTTTTCCTGCTGGTCTGGTGTGATGCCTTCAGACCTGTTTGCGTCAGTGTTAAGCACAGAATCCCAGAATGATTTGGATTGGAGGGACTTTAAGTCCAATCCAGTGCCACCCCTGCCATGGGCAGGGACACCTTCCACTATCCCAGGGTGTTCCAAGCCCTGTCCAGCCTGGCCTTGGACACTTCCAGGGATCCAGGGGCAGCCACAACCCCTTTTTGCCTTCCCCCATCTCCCAGCCTGTGCTTGTGCAGCAGCTCCTGCTCCGTGCAACACTTGGCTCTTCTCAGTATAAACTGAAATAGTTTTTCCCAATCTGTTTTCCAGTTGTCACAAACCCTTTGAACTCTCAGCCTGGCTGCCCCAGCTGCTCAGAGACCGCCCTGGGTCAGTCTGGGCTGTGCCTGTGGTGCTTTTCCTCACGCAGGCTGTTCAGGGAAAAGCCAGGCAGCCTCAGAGCCAGGAGATGCAGGGGCATTCTCGGCTGTCCCCTGGTCACGGGGAGCTGCTCTCTCAGTAGGATGTTCTGGCTTCCTACCTCTGCTTTGTTTTATCCCTGTTTCCCTGGCTCGCTCGGAAATGTCACGCCAAAGAGCCTCAGAAGCATTATTAAAGTCAAAATAAATGACATTTACTGTCTCCTGCTTTCCAAAAGCCTGTTAGCCAGTCACAGGAGGAAATGAGGGGGTTTTAAACCCTGGCTGCCTGATCCTTTCCCTTTTATTACCATGTCTCTTCCAAGGATAAATCCCTTTTGAGTTTTGCTGGGATAAATAATTGCTAAGTTTATGTAATTGTTGTCTGCAGCGCTGGGCACGGGGCCCTGTGGGTGGGGAGTGCTGGACTCAGAGTGAGCTCTGCTCTCTGGTACAAACCCTTGTCACCCAGGGGGACCAGGACAGCACTGGTGGGGACTGGGAGCCTCACCCTGAGTCCTGGAGGGGATCCCTGTGAGCTCCCACAGCGCAGGGCCAGGCAGAGCCTTGTCCTCATCACCAGTGCCCTGTCCAAAAGTCTTCAGGCTCCTTAGGGTCACAGAATTGTTTGGGTTGGAAAAGCCCTGCAGGACCGAGTCCAGCTGCTCCCCAGCACTGCCAGGGCCACACCGACCACGTCCCCAAGCGCCACATCCACAGGGCTTTGAAATCCCAACAGGGATGGGGACTCCCCTCCTTCCCTGGGCAGCTTTGCCAGGGCTGGAGCCCTTTCCAGGAAGGAATTTTCCCCATATCCAACCTGAGCCTCCCCTGGCCCAGCCTGAGGCCGTTCCCTCTCCTCCTGTCCCTGTTCCCTGGGAGCAGAGCCCGACCCCCCCCGGCTGCCCCCTCCTGTCAGGGAGTTGTGCAGAGCCACAAGGTCCCCCCTGAGCCTCCTTTTCTCCAGGCTCAGCCCCTTTCCCAGCTCCCTCAGGAATTCTCCAGCCCCTTCCCAGCTCCGTTCCCTTCCCTGGACACATCCAATGGGAATTTCCCCAGGACACACAGGTGATCTGGCCACTGGGTTCTCCTCTTCCAGAACCACTTCCCACCTGAGCAGACACAAGGAAAAATTAGGTTTGGGTTTGGGGTTCCAGCTCCTCCTCAGCATTCGCTGCCCGTGCTCAGAGCAGCCCAAGGATTGCAGTCGTGGCAGAGTTTCCTTGGATGTGATTTCCCAAAAGCTTTCGGCTCTACCGTGGCAGTTTGTCTCTAATTGCAGAAATAACAAAATGCCTTTGAGCATATTTATTCACTGGAGTTTGATTTTAGTTACTCATTATAACAGTGTTAATAACAGCCTGGAGGGAAGGAGCAGGATTGAATTTGAGCCACAGAGAGCCAAAGATGAGTTGGTTTAAATTTTTGCTTAATGGACCGTTCTGTCCTCGGAACAGTTTTTCTTTCCTGCCATTTTTATTTCCCCTTTTGCCACTTGATGTCTCAAACCCAGAAATAAAAGGCAACAGAGTTATCTAATACCACAAGTGTCAGATCTCATAACTTGGTGAAAATCAGTCCTGCAGGGAAATTGAATTTATTGCCGGTTGAAATATGAATGCTTTTATTTGCTCTGGAATGTGAGCCTGGCTTTGTTAGCAAGGCTGACCTATTCTCACTGAAGCCAAAGGTTGATTTTGGCTGCTCGCAAGTTGTTTAGGGATGGAACAGAGGGAAAAGGCTGGTGGGAGACTCATGACAAGGAAACTGATGATGGAATTGCTGTTTTTTGCCAGAAACAATTCTTAGATCCCCCCCCAACCCCTGACTAAGTCCTGCACGTTACCGAGGCTTCATTTCTGCAGTTCCTGGTCTCAACCCTCACTCCTGGCTCATCCAGAACGGGGATAAACCCCAGGATTATTGCAGTAGGTGCCCTGCTTTGCTTCTAAGGCAGGAAAATCCTGATCCTTTAGAGCAATTTGTCCTGTTCCACACCCAAAGGAGGCTGGAGGTGGGGAGGGAGTTGCTGTTTGTGTCTGTAGGGGAGCAGGGGCACAAAGACAGAGTGGTCTCTGTTTTGGGGGTGTTTCCAAGAGAGAGGGACAGTTCTACAATCCCAGAATCACAGACTCATGAAGATGGCTCGGTCCTTCCTGGTGGGAAGTTGGGTTTTTCCAGGCTGGCTCTGACCCCAGGCTGAGCAATCCGTGGTGGGGCTCTGTCCCTTGAGCTGGGATGCAAAGGCTTTGGCGTGAGGGGAACTGCCCGAGGATCTTCCTTTGGGAATTGTTAATGGAATCCAGACCTCTCAGAGTACTGCTGCACCCCCTGGCACCCAGCTGAGCCCAGCTTGCTTAGGACAACATCAACCCAATGCTTCTCACAGTCCTTTGGGCGTGGATTCAAAGCCGGGCGCTGTTTGCCTGGTGAGTTATGATTGATAAAACGGGGCCGTTCATCTTCCTGCAAGGCTTCAGGGGTTATTTACACCTCTAGAATTTGTCACAGGGAAATTTCCAAGTCGTTCAAACAAACATGTAATTTATTCGTGGCAGCGCAGAGCGTCTGAAGAGTTTAATTTCTGTGTAGATTAAAGGTGCCAGGAGCCCCATTTATCAGGTCAGACAGGAGAAGTGATGCCAGGCCAGACTAAAGATCCGTGGTGCATCATCCTCAGATGACACTGGTCGAGGAGATTTGGTTACCAGGGTAGCACAGGGAACTGGCTGCTGGCTCCTCTTGTCCTCAGGCACTTGAAAGGGAATGGTTTTTCCATGGAGTGAAGTTACAGCTGGCTTTGAAAACGGACAGATGAATAAAGATCCTCATTTGAAACCGTCTCCAGTTCAAAGTGCCTTGCTGCAGTGTATTGGTTTTCCATCTGCGAGGGTGATAAAGCTCCTCCTGCAGTTTAGTGCTGGGTTTCATCCTGGCTGATCAATAATAATTCCCTGCAGGCCGTGCACAGGAGGGGTGGTGGGGATTCATGAACTCGGAGGCTGCAGCTCAGCCCACGCTGTGTTTGCAGGCACTGCGAATCGCTGCCACGCTGGTGTCTCTTGGCACAGCATCTTTATCAGGTTTATTCTCTTCCGAGTCTGCCAGCTCTTCCTCCACCCCAAAATGCAGCTGCAAGTCCATCCCTAAACCCTTCCCTGTGAGAAACCTCCTCCTACTGCTCCAAGAGGCTCTTTGAGCATCAGAGCCGCAAGAGCTGAACTCAGCACAGGAATCTCCGGCTTTTCATTTTGGCTCTGGGTTTCTTTGAGTTTAAATCCGCAAATTTTGGGTGTAAAACTCGATTTTCTTGGGCAGGAGACCCCAGCAGTGTGTTCCTCCACAGGGGTGACACACCAGAGCTGCTGGTACGTAAAAATATGAAGCTGCAAATTTCCTCCCAAGGCCTGGGAGCACTTCACCCCTGTGTCCTTCTGCTGAGAAGGCTTGGAGCAAGCTCCACGTGATCCCATCCCTGCTGCTCGAGGAATGATCCTAAGGAACCGGTGGCGAGGGGGATGGGATTGTACTTACCCAAACCTCCCCTGATCACAGCACATCTTGGTGCTTTCTTGATGCTTGAAGCTTTCCTGTGCCCTTTAAAAAGGATCTTGAAGTTGTTCTGGGAGTGGGTGAGTCTTGGCAGAAGTTCTGTGGATCTCCAGGGACCTGACATCGCTCCTAAGAGACTCTGTGACCTCCTCCTCCTCCTCCTGCTCCTCCTCCTCCTCTGGCAGGGTCAGACTGGGATAAATCCTCCTCCCATGGATAAATCACCGTGCCTGAGGATGGCTTCAAACGCGATTACTTGGTTACGTGGAGACACTGGGTTTTTGTAAAGCAGGGGAACAGACAGCGGGGCAGGATAAAGATGAAGAGCCTGACAACTTTTTGTCTTTAAAGTGGTCATTTTTCACATCAGGTGAAGCAAAACTGGGCCTGAGTGACATTTCTCTAATGTAATTAATTATTTATGGTTTTCTGCGAGCGGCAATCAAGAGGAGCAGCACTGAAATGGAATTTGTATCTCAATTGATTTTTAAAGAAAATTCTGCAGCGAGTGCAGGGTCTGTGCCAACCCCAGCTGGGTCTCCCTGGGCTTTAAACCCCCCCTGGCCAAGCAGGAACACACCTGGCCAGGAGCTCCAGCACGGAGCAGCCAGGTGGGAGCTGCTGCTTCCCAGCCACTGGGGATTCCAGAAGCCCAAAAGGCAAAAATTATCATGAATTCCAGACTGGTTTGGGTGGAAAGGGATTTTAAGGATCATCCCATCCCCCCCTGCCATGGCAGGGACACCTCCCACTGTCCCAGGCTGCTCCCAGCCCCAGTGTCCAGCCTGGCCTTGGGCCCTGCCAGGGATCCAGGGGCAGCCACAGCTTCTCTGGGAATTCCATCCCAGCCCCTCCCCACCCTCCCAGCCAGGAATTCCTTCCCAACATCCCATCCATCCCTGCCCTCTGGCACTGGGAAGCCATTCCCTGTGTCCTGTCCCTCCATCCCTTGGAAATCTCCCTTTCCATGTGTCCTGTCAGCCCCTTCAAGCCACAGCTGTGTCTCCCCAAAGCTTCTCTTCTCCAGCTGAACATTCCCAGCTCTCCCAGCCTTTCCCACAGCAGAGCTGCTCCATCCCTCTGATCCTGGTGCCTCTGGACTCCCTCCAGCAGCTCCACATCCTTCCTGTGCTGGGGGACCATGAGTTAATTACAAAATAATCAAAGCTTTTCCAGGGTCAACTTTCATTTCCATAGTAAAGTTTTGATGGGGCACTTGTTCTCTTGCATATCCGGAGCTGAAAAAATTAAATAAAATAAAGAATAAAATTCCTCCTTACAGGTGTAATTTTAGGTGCCATTTGCTGCTCCCTTGGTTGTGTTTTGACCCCGCTGACTGCAAGGACTTCCCTTGCTGAGGAGGCGCTGCCTGAATTGCAGCACCAACAGATTGGAACAGAACAAGGTTTTTTGCCATCCTTTTATTCTTCATGTTCTCCGTCTCTGTTTTAATTACAGTGCGCTGGGTTTCCAGACACATGAGGGAATTTGCATTTGTTGGTTTCGGTTTTAATGATGATGTTGTGTCTGGTGTAATGGAACGTTTCCCACATGCTGGATACAGTGGAAGTGCTTTCCCTGGAGATCTCCAGATGAGCTCAGCTTCCAGGTGGCAGCAGGAGTTTGTGTGGTTGGGCTTCACGGGACAGGGTTTTCATTTTATAGCCATGCTTTTAAATGCCTCTCATTTCCATGGGATGAAGCCAAGCACACGGATCTGAATGGATGGAGCAAGATCTGCTCCGGGGGCACCAGAGCAACGGGCAGGGGCTGATCCCAGCAATTCCCCCTGCACAGGAGGCAGAACTTCTGCCCTGAGCAGAGCCCGGAGAGGGGCTGGAGTCTCCTCCCTGGGGATGTTCCAGAGCCCTCTGGACACACTGCTGTGCCCTGTGCTCTGGGATGGCCCTGCTGGAGCAGGGAGTGGCACCAGTGACCATTGGGGTCCCTTCCAGCCTGACCCCTCTGGGATTCCGGGATTCAGTAGCAGCTTTGGAGTTGTGCTGGAGGACGGGGAAGGCTTTGGGGGGGAGTGAGGTGACAAATGCTGGCTCTGGGCTCTGCAGTGCCACAAGTGCTGCAGATGGATTAAGTTTCAAGCAAGGCATTACAAAAGGAAAAACTGGAAAATCTAAAAACACAACAAAAAGTTCAATTATTTTGAACACAAAACCCACACAGCAGGCTGAGTAAAATTCCTTTAAAATACCTGTAAAATTCCTTTAGAATACCTGTAAAATTCCTTTAAAATACCTGTAAAATTCCTTTATTTCTGGTGCTTTCTAGTGCCTTGCACTCCTTTGGCTTCTTATTCTCGGCTGTGAGCATGCTTAGATCTGATTCCATCCCGTTCTCTGCTGATCTCCAGGATTTTAGGGAGGTAGGAACAGCCTCCTGCCCCGCAGCCATTCCTGGGAGCGGGAATTCCGCAGTGCTGCCGTTCTGAGCTTTGTCGGCTGCGTTGCTGTAAATCAGGGTGGGCTCCCAGTTTTATCGTTCCCTGCAACAGGCACAGCTTTCCCTGTTCTCCCAGCACACAGCTCCAGCCTGCTGCTGGATCATGGAGCCCAACTGGAGAGCTGTGGAAGGGAATAATTCCCTTTATTGCCTGAAAACCCCGCGAGTCACAGTCACGGCACAGATCCCGCTGCTCCCACAGTGCGCCGGGGTTTGGGTTTTTCTTTTCCCTCCGTGCTACCGATCCCTGAATCCATTCCAGTAAAAACTGCTGGGGTTGTGGGTTTTGTCTGGAATTGCAGTTGGCAGGATTAGGAGCAGGAGGAATTGCTTCCCTAAATATCTCCGAGGTTCTTTACTCACAGCTCGATGCCGGCTGGATGGAGCTGGGGAGGTGTCCATGATCCAGGGAATCTCTGGATTCTCCTCTGCCTGTGAGGGCTCCGTTTCTGTGACAGTATTTGTAAAAGATGAGGATTTCTTAGGGCCAAGATATGGAGGGGCTGGAGCGTGTCCAGGGAAGGGAACGGAGCTGGGAAGGGGCTGGAGAATTCCTGAGGGAGCTGGGAAAGGGGCTGAGCCTGGAGAAAAGGACGCTCAGGGGGGACCTTGTGGCTCTGCACAACTCCCTGACAGGAGGGGGCAGCCGGGGGGGGTCGGGCTCTGCTCCCAGGGAACAGGGACAGGAGGAGAGGGAACGGCCTCAGGCTGGGCCAGGGGAGGCTCAGGTTGGACAGCAGCAGGAATTTCCCCATGGAAAGGGTGCTCAGGCCTTGGAACTGCCCAGGGAGGTTTGGAGTGCCCATCCCTGGAAGTGCCCAAGGAATTCCTGGAGGTGGCACTCAGGGCTCTGGGCTGGGGACAAGGTGGGCATCAGGCACAGCTTGGACTTGATGGCCTTGGAGAGCTTTTCCCACTCCTGGCCAGGAGTATGATCCATGTGATTTTCCCTGATTCTCTCCTCCTTCCCTCTAACAACTTCCTTCAGTTCTCACTTCCCCAGCCCCAACACTCGTGCCTCGTTCTGCCTGTAAACTTCCCAAGGAGACATTCCAGGATGTGAAATTGGCCAAGGAGCGCTGATCTCTCCATGGTTTTTGATGTTTAATGTGCCCCACTGTGGATCACCCTGGAATGCTGCCTGTGGAATTCCCTGTGCTGATAATCACTGTTATCATTGCCAGTGGCCCCTGGAGAATCCAAACAACTGGAGGGGGCAATTACCTTATTTTAAATTCAATTAAAAATGATCCACACAGGGAGAAAAGTTTGAATGCAATCAAAGGATTCATTTCAGTAAAAGCTCCTGGCACTTTGCTCTGAGGAGGGATTGATGCCTCCAACGAGAGTCAGAGCTGAATTGTTGGGGAGTCAGGGGGTGATTCCATGACCTGGATTTAAGGAGGAAAGGCTGGGAGAGCTGAGAATGTTCACCTGGAGAAGAGAAGGTTCCAGGGAGAGCTCAGAGCCTCTTGCAGGGCCTAAAAGGGCTCCAGGAGACCTGGAGAGGGACTGGGGACAAGGGATGGAGGGACAGGACACGGGGAATGGCTTCCCACTGGGAAAGGGGAGATTGGGGTGGGATTTTGGGAAGGAATTCCTGGCTGGGGGGGTGGGGAGGGGCTGGGCTGGAATTCCCAGAGAAGCCTTGGCTGCCCCTGGGTCCCTGTGGATGCCATCTGAGGGACCAGCACAGAGCGGCTGTTGCGCGGACAAAACCCATTTCAAGCTTTTACAATGATTTTCTTTAAAAGAAATTCCGCTTTCAGGATTTATCCCGCGTCACATGGAGCCACTTAATGCCACGAGATTGGCTTTAATTATCACCCTGCTAAATTGCAGCAAAGTCGAGGGGTGCCTGCTCCCACCTCCTTTCAGCGCCGGCTCTGCCACGGATTTGTGGGAGAGCAGGAAAGAAAGGCTGGGAATTGCTGCTTTTATGTGCACAGAGCTCAAGCGAACCCAAAATTAAAATGATGAGCATATCATGGCTCCCAATTAACGGCCTTAGCAGCTTAAATGACACATTTGTAAGTGAGTTAAATATAATCTGGGCTCCTTTTGCCTCTGCCCTCAGCAGCCTGGCATTTTCCCATCGTCTCCGAGACAGTGATTCCTGCAGCATTTAATGGAGCTGGAAGCAAAAGCACAATAAAATTGGAGACAGGAGCGAGTGGAGAAGTGAGGCAGGGGATAATGGGTGGTTAATGCTGTTAAACACCTCGTGCTTAGCCCTGGCAGCTCCAAGCTTTTGCCAAGGAGAAGTTTTAAGTGGTTGCAGGTCCTGACTGATGGAAGTTTTTCCTGGAAATCGTCCCCCGCTGTGCTGTGTGTGATTTCCAGGAAATCTGGGAACGGCTTGGGTCGGGATTTAGGGGCCCTTTCGGGCTTTTAAGTGGTCATGGGTGTCCTCAGGGTGCTCTGTTCTGTGGAGTCAGGGCCGAGTTGGGAAGGGGAAAAAGGAGGAGAGTGCTGGATCCTTGGAGCGTGATGCTGGAGCAGGGCAGGACAGCCTGGCTTGGGAGGGACTCACACCTGGCTGCAGCTGCCCTGGGGAGCCTGGACCAGGTGCAGCCCATCCCCAGCGTTGTTTTCCTCTGGTATGGAATCCCGGACTGGTTTGGGTTGGGAGGGACCTTGTGACAAATGCGGAGCCAACTGAAAAGTTAAACCAAGAACATTTATTAATAAAAGAAACAAAGGACAAGCAGAGACCGAAGAGCGGCGACCTGCCGAGCTACAAGGCAGAGGAGCAGCGCTGGGTGCTCGGGCACAGCTCGGGCAGGGCTGGGGGCACCCCGACAGCGCTGGGGAGTCACTTTTATACCCGGCAGCTCCTCCTTGACCCCACCCCCAGCGCGGTTCTGCTCGGCTCCTTCAGCCAGGGCTCTTCTGATTAGTTCGGGATGGTCCCGTGGGATCCACCAGCTTCTCCCCTCACGGTAATTGTGACTGACACCCACACCCCTCCCCTGGGGCAGATTCCAGAGACTTCTGTCTCCCTGTCGGGGAATGGAGCCCCGGGCTCCGGCGTGACAAACAGGGACACCCAACCGCTCTGGAGCTGCTGCGGTTCATCCCAGCGCGTGAATGCAACAGTGCCCACCACAGAACATCAACCTTCCCTTACAGCGAACTGAATAACTTAATTAACTCATTCATTAGCATATGGCATCACCTTTGTCTTATTAACATTCGAATTAACTTCTTATCCTTCTGACTGTTAACTAACAAACTCATTAACATTTGGACACAAAAGCCAACCCTCTGTTCCTGTTTATAACAGACCTTAAATCCCACCTCGTTCCAACCCCTGCCATGGGCAGGGACTCCTCCAGTTCTCACTGATATCAAAACGAACACCCCGAGCCCGGATGGTCCGAATCCAGCAGCAGGATGTGTTTCCCCCGCTGCCAGCTGGCTGTGCCCCCACCCCTGCCGTGCCCAGGCTGCCCTGTCCCGGGTGAGCCAGCCGGGAGTGGCACAAGGGCTGTGCCGGCCCAGAGGCGTTCCCCGGGTCCGGAGCTCTCTCCGGAGCTGAAGCCGGCTTAATCAGCACTTCAGAGAGCCGGGGCAGGCAGAGGCCCCCCAGCCACAGTGATTAATCACGGAACACATCCAACCTTGGAGCGTGCCCGCAGCTGTCCCAGCTCCCTGCACGTGGGACAGGCAGGAGCTGAGCCCAGACACGGCTCCAGAGCTCCGGGAGCAGCCCCTGACAGGGATCCCGGCCTGGGATAGGGAAACTGGGATCCTGCCCGGGGTGGGAAGCACCTTGTTGGTGCCTCTGGGGCTGCCCAGAGAAGCTGTGGCTGCCCCTGGATCCCTGGAATGTCCAAGGCCAGGAGGGACGTTGGGGCTGGGAGCAGCCTGGGACAGTGGGAGGTGTCCCTGCCGTGGCAGGTGTGGGATTGAGCTGATCTTTGAGGTCCCTTCCCACCCAAACCAGTCTGAGATTCCACGAATGAAACCCACTGCAAATCCCGAGGGTGCAAATGTGGGAAGCTGGGATCCAGCAGAGCTCCGGGAGCAGCTTGAGCCGGGCTGAGCAGTTTCAGCTTTGCTGAGCTGGGTCTCACAGATCCAGGCGCGTGCCGAATTTCACTGCAGTAAAGCTGATTGATAAACACTTCAAAATATTTTAGACTCTCTCAGCTGCTGCCATCAGCTCCATATTGTGAAAAACGTAAAGAAATCTGCCAGAGCCTTCCTTGGTTTGGTCAGGGGCTTGGAAGGCAAAGTTAAATAAAAAGGGAAACCAAGCAGCCTCATTTACAGCTCGTTTGCAGGAGCAGGGTCTAATTAAGCACTTTAAGGGGTGGGACACTGAGGTGTGAAGTTTATTGAGCACTTGGTTAACTATTCGATTATTCTGGGTGTTGTGCGAGCTGGTATAATTCTAATTCATGGGAGGATCAATGGCTTGATTTAGAAGAAAACATAACATAAAACTTGAGTTCTGGGAGCGGTGGAAGGTAAGTAATGATCACAAATTGATTTTGTTACCGTAATCATCACCAATATTCTTCTAATCAGGTAAGTACTGCTGGAGAGCTCTGAGGAGACTTTAGGATTTGCCATTAAAATAAGCTTTGCTTCCTCGGCTTATTATTTTAAGTGGTAATTGATAAATTTAATTTAAATTGGCTTAAATCTCGAAGGGTGATTCCTTAGGAAACACCAACCTTGTGTTCCATGGGCAGGGACACCTCCCACTATCCCAGGCTGCTCCAAGCTGGCCTTGGACACTTCCAGGGATCCAGGGGCAGCCACAGCTGCTCGGGGCAATGGACGAGGGAAAATACCCGGGATAACAGGAGGAAACTCCTTCCTGGGAGTCAGGAATCATCCCCAGGTGCTCTGAGAGCTCATCCCTGTGTTTCCAGCTGGGGAAACTGAGGCACGAGGGATGCCAAGGCCTTTGCAGCAGGGCTCTGGCAAGGCTGGGATCCAGCGCCTGCTCCCTTTTCCCAGCTGCTTTTCCCTGGCTTTGCCAGATCCCTGTCAGCTTCCTGCCCCGCCAGGCAGGGAGGGGGAGTCAGCCGTGCCAGCCCAGAGAGGGATCGGGGAGAGCAACTGCCAGAGCTGCAGGGTTTCTCTAAGGAAAAAGCCTGAATGATTTTGCTGGTTTTTGGCTTGGATTTTTTTTTTTTTTTCCTCCAGGAAACAGATTGAAATGAAGGGCAGGAGAGATTTGGGAATTAATCCCCTTCTCCACGGAAGCTGTTCTGATGCTTCTCCTGCCATAATAAATCGGTGGGGATTAAAAACTCTGTCACTTGTGTAAAACTTCTGCCAGGATTGGATTCACCCCTCCCGCTTAGCTGGGCCAGAGGGATGAGCCTGATGGACACACAGCCGAGCTCTCCGTGTCCTCCCTGGGGCAGGGATGTCCCCTGGGAGCACCCAGCCCTTCCCGGGCAGGCGCACGGAGCTGGAGCCGTCAGCAGGCGGAATCAGGGGGTTTCCAGCTGCTGAGTGGCACAGAGTGCTCTGTTCTGGCACAGGGAGCAGCTGCACTGAGGAATAAATGTGGGTGCATAGGAAAGCAGGAGATGGGATCTCAGGGAAAGGCTCTTCCCCCAGAGGTGCTGGGCACTGCCCAGGCTCCCCAGGGAATGGGCACGGCCCCGAGGCTGCCAGAGCTCCAGGAGCATTTGGACAGCGCTGCCAGGGGTGCCCAGGGTGGGGTTGTTGGGGTGTCTGGGCAGGGACAGGGGCTGGGATGATCCCTGAGGGTCCCTCCCAGCCCAGGATATTCCCTGATTCTGTGAGCTCACTCAGGGGAGCAAATCTGAGTGGATTTCCAAAGCATCCATTGCTGTTGATTTCTGGAGTTGTACAGATGGTTCAGTCAGCTCTGAACGGGTCCCTGTTCTGCTCATGTGGAGTTCATCCTTCCCTGGGAGGGTGGGCAGGCCCTGGCACAGGGTGCCCAGAGCAGCTGTGGCTGCCCCTGGATCCCTGGCAGTGCCCCAGGCCAGGCTGGACATTGGGGCTTGGAGCAGCCTGGGACAGTGGGAGGTGTCCCTGCCCTGGCAGGGGTGGGATGAGATGGGATTTGAGGTCCCTTCTGGGGAATTCATCCAGTCTCACACGGCCCCTGTTTGTCAGGAGAGGAGGAAGCGGGAAGAATTCCCGGTGCCACCGTGTTGGGAATTCTCCCTTTGCTCCTCCCAGACAAAATGATCTTGGGGCTCATCAAAGCCACAGAGCGGCCACTGAAACCAGGACCCGTCAGATGGGGCAGCTTTAGGTTCATACCTTGATTAAATCTGACGGAATATCCCTTTTTGCCACGGATCCCACATTGCTGACTCCATCCCGAGGGGCGAATGCAGGGCTGAGCCCGCTGCGTTACAGACCGTTCTCCTGCAGGTCAGGAGCAGAGCTCTGCTGCAAATCCGCTTTAATTTCCCCCTTTCAGCCCTTTGATTGGCCTGACATCTGCCAGGGTGGGAGGCGACGCAGTGGTTTGTGCTGGGTCTCTGTTAAGGACAAGATGAGAACATTCCAGTGCCTCCTGAGGAAGGGCCCGGCAGCGATCCCGGAGCTTGCCGGGGAAGGAGGAGGCAGCAGCCTCCTTCCTGCTAACCGGAGCCGGAGTGATTGGCAGCACGTGGATCAACAAAGGGAGCTCGGAGTCACGATGCAGGAAGGCTTTTGCCTCTGTTGACTGTGGTTTGCTGTCAATCACTTGCTGTTCCTTAGGCTGGGAAGAGATTCCGGGCGTTCTCTCCACGGAATCTGTCTGTCCTCAGCAGCTTTTGTATCCTAAGGATTGTGTTGGGTTGGTTTGATCCCACACTTGAAAGCCATCCTGTGATATCCTAAGCTTCTGAATATCCATAAATTAATGAGAGTTGGGAAGAGAAGTAGGAGAACTTCCATCTCACAACTCCTCTCTGCGTGTTTCAGTCATTTTCTTTAACTGGGTGAGGTAAAATTCACATTATAATTACAGCTGGGTGAGAGAAAACTCTGAACATCTTTCCTTGAGCTTCCCCAAATAAACCCCAGGGCAGGGCTTGGAACTGGATGGGCTTTAAGGTCCTTTTCACCCCAAACCCTTCTATAACTCCATAAAACCAGAAAAATTTATATTTTCTTTTGGATATCAGGAGCTTCTTAAGAAAATGTCCTGCGCTGCTGGAGGAGCTACCTTCTGGTGCTGTCTGAGCTGGCTGTACTGAAATCAAATCCAAAATCATTAACAGAGGATCACGCTTGGTAAACTCTGCCTTCCTTCTCTTGGAATTCCTCTGCCAGGCAAATACACTGGGAAAAAAAGAGTCCTGGATCGGGCCCCAAGGAAACACAGCTCATCGTTGAGTATAAAGGTACAGATCAGGCTTCAGCAGCTGATTTTGTTTTGTTTTGTTTTGTTCTTCCTTGCAGCAGTTGTTCTGGCAGCTCATTTAGTGCATCCAAAAGCTTTTAGCAAAGCAAGGTCTGTCAGGAAGGTGCAAATCCCAAGGAATGACTCCCAGGGTGCTTGGACACCTCCAGCTTCAGTGGTTTCATGGAATCCCAGACTGATTTGGGTTGGAAGGGACCTTAAATCCCATCCCATCCCACCCCTGCCATGGCAGGGACATCTCCCACTGTCCCAGGCTGCTCCAGCCTGGCCTTGGGCACTGCCAGGGATCCAGGGGCAGCCACAGCTGCTCTGGGAATTCCATTTATTTCTGAATAATTTCCCCAAGTCGAGGGGAAGTTGTACGAGTATGAGCACAGCTTGTGCAGTTTTAAGGATCAGGAGGTAAAAAACCCTCCCAGAACCGTGGGGGTCTCCCCAAAATGCTGCATTTTCCATCCCTGGTTGGTGGCAGAGCCCAGAGCAGGACCTGCCCAATGCCCTCCCTTCTCATGGCTAATTAACCACTGGGGCATCATAGCTAACGAGGGCAGTTTGTGAAGTGATCCCGTGCTCCCCGAGGAGCAAACCGAGTTTCCATTCCATGGAGCTCGGCCGTGCCTGGAACGCAGGATTTGGTTTGGCAGTGGGATTCAGAGGTCGAGTGCTGTGAAATGAAGCGTGACGGCTCCAGTGCCACGGTGACCCCTCGCTTGGCCTCGTCTGGAGCATCTTTTATTCTTTGCTGATTTCTCTGGGAGGGACAGGGAGGGCTTGGGAAGGGGCTGGGTACTGGCAGGGCTGAGCTCTGGCACTGGGATTTGCCAGCTCCAGTTCCAGCTGCTCAGCTACAGCTGCGTGTGCAGAGCCTCTCCTGCGGGACCCTCGGCTCTGGGACGTCTGGGGGTGTTGGCTGGAGAAAGGTCGAGTTTGGGGTGTCTGCGGGGTGACCTGAATGCTGGCTGGTGAAGGTGTCTGCACCAGCAGGGGGTCTGTGCTAACCTGGAATGTTGGGAATTTCACTGGAGAGAGAAAATGGTTCTGTTCAAGCGAACAGAGAAGATTATAGGAGATGGCAGCAGCAGCTTCCAATAATTGTTGTTTTGCTAATATTTGCCTTTAGAAGTAAGAGTTTCTGTTCCAGAGAAGACTTCTGCATGGCCAGAAGTGTACAGGGAAGTGATTAAACATTTGTTTGTGGCTTCTGAGCAGAAAAGAGGGAGGAAAAGAGTCAGGGACACCTTCCCCTACCCCAGGTTGCTCCAAGCCCCGTCCAGCCTGGCCTGGGACACCCCCATGGTTCAGGACCCTCCTGTCCCCCACTCAGTGCTCTCCTAACTTAAAGGATTTAAAGGACACAAGGTCTTGTCTTGTGTCTGCAGCTGGTTGAGCTCACTGGGCTCGATGTCCTGCAGGTTTGTCGTGGTTTTCGTTTACGGCCATTCCTGGGAGCTGCTGCTGCCCAAAACTCCCCGAGGAGCAGGGAGGAGCCTGGAGTGAGCTCTGGGGGTGTCACACTTCGGTGTCCCAGGCCTGGCCACACCACCCCAAGGGAACAAAGGCCAGCTGGGAGGATTTCCCATGGGATTTATCCATTCCCAGCCATTCCTGTAATACTGGCACGAGCCCCTGCTGCCCCTCTGCCTCAGGAATAGCCTGTCCTCGCCTGGAAACTGGGAGGGAGCCAAGAAAACCCCTGACCCAAATCCCTGGGACAGTCACAGGGACACAGGGGAGCTCCATGTGCTGTGCAGGTTCCCGGCTGGCAGGATGGGAATTCTTTCCTTGGAGCTGGGCTGGCCGTGCAGATGGTGCCAGCCCCGGTTTGGAGTGGAATGCTGAGCATTCCAAGAGCGATCCTCCATGGATAACAGGTGGGTTTGCAGCCCAGTCTGAGCTCAGAGAGCAGCTGTGAGCAATGGCTGGGTTTGGGAAAAGCTAATCCAGGGTTTTGGGGCTGCTGGGAAGCAGAATTCAGTCAGTGCCTTCACACAGCTGCTCCAGGGTATCCCTCATCCCCCCTGGACATTTACCAGCTCCTGATTTGTCTCTCTGGTGGCTCCACATGGGATCTCTCTGGCTAAAACTGGGAAAGCCCAGCCTCACTCATCAGCCAGGGTGTCTGCTCTGCTGAGCCCGTGGAGGTGCTCCCCTAAGGAATCCAGGGAGCTTTCTGCTGCTCCCTCATCCCGTGGCTTTGGTAGCTCCTGGATCTGGGCACCCTTTGTGTGTCTCACATGGAATTTCCCCGAATCACGGAATATCTGGGGTGGGAAGGGAGCTTGGAGCTGATGCAGTGCAAGCCCTGCTCCAGCAGGTGCCTGGCTCACACCCAGGCCGATGCTTTAGGTTTTAACTTTTATATTTTCCAAACCCTGTAGCGCCTGGTGTGTAACTCTGAGGTTTGGTGTCTGTCAGCAGCTGTTCCCTCCTGCTGGTGAGACACTACAAACCTCTGGAGGTTTGCTCTCCAAGGACACCTGGATTGCCCCAGGCCCCAAAATGTGCAAACTAAAGCCTTGAGAGGGGGGCAATCTTGGGGTAATTCCATCATTACCCCAAGAGGATCTAATTGGAGAATTAACCCTGATATGCAAATGGACCAAACTCATAAGAGTGTGAAGAACCCCTGACCCAGGGCCCATCTTGGGCGGAGCCTTTGGCTGCCCAGGGAGTGCCTTTGAAGGCCTTCAAATAAATCCCTGCTTTTATTCCCTTATTCCTGCCCAGCCTCTGTTTTTAGGTGGCCACATCGAGGCAGGCTCTGGGTGTCTGCAGAGAGGAGCTGCAGGGGCTCTGTGGGAGCCTGGCCTGTGCTCTGCCAGCCCAGAGCACCCCGTTACTGCCAGCCCACGCACAGTGACAGCGTTAATGATGAGCTCCTTCAGCCAGCGTTCCTAATTATTGCTCTTGGTCTCATCTGAAGGATCTTGCCTCACCTTTTATTGGTGCTGGTGAGCACAGGGGAGTTCTGACTTCAGCCAGGTTCTGGGGAAGTGAAGATGTGCAGATTGGGGAACACTTCCTTTGTGTGATTGGCTTTTGGATCTGTTTTAACAGAGAGCAATAAACCCGATACGTGCTGGCACAGCCTGTGAAACGTGGGCTTCACTGGGGTTTCTGAGTGCAGACTGACCTGTGCTGTGTCCATCCTGCCAGGGGCTGCTGCAGGAATCGCTCTGTGTCCCTGGCTCTGCAGAGCCCTGGTCTCAGCTTCCTCATTTCTCACATCAAACAGGTAAGGGGTGTTCCTCTCTAACCAGAACTCAAATCCTTTTTCTTTAATTCAATTCAAATCTCAAAAGAGTGCAGGCACCTTGTATGGCATCCAAGGCCCTCCCGGCACCCAGCTGCTTCCTTGTCCTGCTGTGTTTGGGGTGGAGGACTCTCAGAGGGTTGTGGGATATCCTAAAACCTACACAAGGTCCCTCTGGTGGCTTCTCCTCTGTCCAGGAATTTCTGGGAGTGGCACAGGAGCTCAGCTGTTGTGCTCAGTGTCTTTGCCTGGTTCTCGGTGTCCAAATGTGTCTCCAAACCCTGAGTAACTTTTCAACTGCTCTTCAGCAGCTTCAAAGCCTTTCAGTCAACCCCCCCAAAGCATTTGCTAGCCCAGACTGTTGGTGCTGATGGATTCAAGCGTGGGATTCGAGTGTTTGAGCACCACAGCAGCAGGCCCTGATGTTCACACGATTCCAAACACGAGCAGAGCCACAAGATTTATTTCCGTAACCCAAATGACAGTGAAATGTCCCCGTCCAGCACCAGTTTGTCCTGGAGTTTATTTTACTAGAGGATTCCTGTGTGGGAAGCTCCTTTGTTCCCCATTTCTGTGCCATCCCTCCTCGGGGCAGCACCTCATCCCTGCCCGTTTCCTCCTGGCATTTTTGGCTGCACTTGCCTCGTGCAGGCAGCAAATTCCCTCTCATGGCCTGGTTTGTTCCACCAGCAGTGGCTGCTTTACACCCCTGAGAGCTCTGGGAATGCTCAGGAAATCCCACTGGAGGCCAACACAGCCCCCAGAGCTGAGGGTGAGAGGTCTCTGGGCAGGGCTGCATCTGTGTCTGGGCTTCTCTTCCTTCCATGGGGCCTCAAAAGCCTCGTAAATAAATCTTTGCTCTGTGTTTTGGGAGAGGGGAAGGTTCCCTTCTCCCTGCCCCTGCTGCTGGGGTGGGTGGTGCTGGGTTCCTGTTGCCCCTTGGGGTCATGGCATGGGAACCTCTCCCTGCTTGGAAGCTCCGTGATGGGGAATGGCCCCATTGCTCCAGCGGGGTGCAAATAATTGGGAAGGAATTCCGGGCTGGGCTGGAATTCCCAGAGCAGCTGTGGCTGCCCCTGGATCCCTGGCAGTGCCCAAGGCCAGGCTGGACATTGGAGCTTGGAGCAGCCTGGGACAGTGGGAGGTGTCCCTGCCCTGGCAGGGGTGGCACTGGGTGGGATTTAGGGTCCTTCACAACCCAAACCATTCCAGGATTCTGGGATTTGTGGATGCAGCTTTAGCTCTCTCAGGTTTTTAGGGATGTGTGGACCCCAGGTTCCTCTGGCTGATGAGGCGAGGGGCAGCTGAGCTCCAGAGAGTAAATCCATGGATCTCTCTGCTGCTGGCAGGAAACACTTTAAAGGGAGGGGAAGAACCTGTATGGGGGAAATCAACGTCCTCTTATCCTGAAAATGCCTCTCTTGTTTTCCTCTGAGCCCCACAAAACCAGTGGAACTGTCACTGCTGCAGTTAGGGCTCTTTTTTTTTTGATCTGTGACATGAATTAATGGTGACACACGTGGCTTTGGAGTTTTGCTTTTCCAGTCACAGCACATGCAAACAGTGAGCTGTGGCTTCTGCCTGTGATTTCAGTGCCTGATTAAAAAATCCCCTTGCAAAGGATTGCCTGGGAAGATGCAGTCCTGACTTCAGAGACATCAAATAGGGAACATTGTTCTCTTTAGTGGAGGAACACTTGATTCTGACCCTTGTGGCTTTGTCACTGGTTTAGGGCTTTTTAATTGAAAAATAAATATATTCTGTCTCTGCACTCAAAACGTTCCCCTCGCTTTCCTGAGAAGTTGTTCTTCTTCACACGTCTTCCTGAGGAATCTGACAGCTGAAGATGTTTTGGAAGCAAATTCAAACCCTTGTGCTCTCTTGCTGGCAATAACCTCCTGAAGTGCTGGGAACAGTAGGAGGTGGAATTAATAATTCCCTTCCATCGTGCCCTTCCGAGGGGAGGGAGGGAGCTGGAGCCACATTGTTTTAGTCCTCGGATCCCATGGTTCGGCATCAAAGCAGAACCTGAGAGAACTTTCCCCACGTTGTTCAGCATTAATTGGGTTTCTGGTCTGCCACGGGGAGCGCAGGGAGCAGATCAAATCCTGGGAAATGGCTACCGATCAATCCTGCTCCTCAGAGGGATGGGGATACAATTTCCAGCCTTCTCAGCTTGCCCAGGAGCCCCTCAGGGTGGTGATGATGCCTTGAGGGGCTACCCAGACACAGAGGCCAGGCAGGAGTGAGGGAATAAAGGTGGATATTGATCTGAAAGGCCTTCAAAGGTGCACCCTGGGGAGCCAAAGGCCACGTCCAAGCTGGACCCCAAGCTGGGCCCCGAGTCACGAGTTCTTCACACTTTGATGGGTTTGGTTCATTTGCAGATCAGCAGAAATTGGCCAATTCAAACTTGAGCTGATGAGGGAATTTCTTCCATTTCTCCCCCTGTCCAGAGGCCCCAGTTTGCACCTTTTGGGCCTGGGACAGCCTGAGTGTCCTTGAGCAACGAGCTGGGAGAGGCTTTGTTGTGTCTGTCTGGCACAAGGGAGCAGCAGCCAACGGGCTCCAAGGAACTCCAGAGTCCCACACCAGGCAGGGCAGGATTGAAAAATATAAAAGCCAGAACCTCAGGCATCAGTGACTCCTTGTTTTTGGGACCTTGAATTCATCTGGATCAAGATGAAGCTCCTGGAACTGGGATTTCAGTGTTTCTGTGCTGTTCAGCACCTGAGGAGGTGAAGGCGTTTGAGCAGCTCAGGGCAGTGTTGCAGCTTCTCCTCAGAAGTTTCCTGCTCCAGCAAGGGGCTGATCCCATGTTTCTTCCAGAGGGTGAGTCCAGGAGCCCTTCATCCCACAGAATCATCAAGCTTGGAAGAGACCTTCAAGATCCCCGAGTCCCACCGTCACCCCAGCACCACCAGAGCCACCCCTAAGCCACGTCCCCCCGTGCCACATCCAGGTGCCCCTTGAACACTTCTGCAGTGGAACAAGATGGGCTTTAAGGTTCCTTCCAACCCAGACCATTCCATGATTTCATGAGGAAATTCCTGCTGCTGCCCAACCTGAGCCTCCCCTGGCCCAGCCTGAGGCCGTTCCCTCTCCTCCTGTCCCTGTTCCCTGGGAGCAGAGCCCGACCCCCCCCGGCTGCCCCCTCCTGTCAGGGAGTTGTGCAGAGCCAGATCTCCATCGGTGAGGTGATGGCACCAGTGAGGGAGCCCAGCCTCATCCCACGGCCTGTTCTGTGGGAATGCCCTGTCCTGGGAGTGGGACGGGACCATCTGGGGTGGCAGCAGCACCTTCCTGGCTCTCCTCACGTGCCCTGGCTGAGCTGCAGGCCCGGGGAGTCTGTGTGTAACATCCCAGGGACCATGGATGTCATGGGAAGTCCCCTCAGGGCAGGCAGGGCTGGGGGGCAGCACTGGGAGCTGCAGGGGAAGGGCTCAGGGGACGCTGAGGGCACAGCACGAGCCCTGGGGCCGCATCCCAAATCAGCCCTTGTCGCCCTGGGTTTTCTGCTGTTCTGTGTTTTTACTTTTGTAGTAGAAGTTCTCATGCACTTTCTATAAACATAATTCTTGTTTTCCTAACCGGCCTAGAATGTTTTCTCAACTTGTGGATTGTTGTTCATTCCTTTCTCCAAGGCGGAGAAAGATGATAGACTATGTTCCTATCCTGTAAAATTGCAGAGGTGTTAACCTCATCTACCAATGTGTGGTTGTTTTAAGAGAGGTATAAAAAGGTGAGAATAAAGGTGGGCAGGGTCCTTCGCTCTGCTCAGTGGTCCTGACCTGCTGTTTGAATCTGCGTGTTCGTGTCCGACACTGCAACAAGCCCCGACCCCTCGGTGACACCACAAGCGCTCCCCGGATCACTAATTAGGGGTTTGATGGACTCTTTGTGCCCTGGGAGCGCACACAGGGAATTCAGCAGCGGGAGAACGCGGCGCTGGAACCCCCGGAGCCGAGGGGTGGTTGGGGATGTGCCTGTGAGGAGCTGCGGGGCCTCGAGGGACATTCCTGGAGGGGTTTTGGTTCCGCCGTGCACAGGGAGGGTTCTGGTGCCACCAGTGCCTTGTGCTGGTGTTGCCCCGTGCTGCTGGGGCCAGGGGTGCCCAGGATTTCATGGTGCAGGGTACATGTGTCATGGAGTCATGGAGTCATGGAGTCATGGAGTCACGGAGTCACGGAGTCACGGAATCACGGAATCATGGAGTCACGGAGTCACGGAATCACGGAATCACGGAGTCACGGAGTCACGGAGTCATGGAGTCACGGAGTCACGGAGTCACGGAGTCACGGAATCATGGAGTCATGGAGTCATGGAGTCATGGAGTCACGGAGTCACGGAGTCACGGAATCACGGAATCATGGAGTCACGGAGTCACGGAATCACGGAATCACGGAGTCACGGAGTCACGGAGTCATGGAGTCACGGAGTCACGGAGTCACGGAGTCACGGAATCATGGAGTCATGGAGTCATGGAGTCATGGAGTCACGGAGTCACGGAGTCACGGAATCACGGAATCATGGAGTCACGGAGTCACGGAATCACGGAATCACGGAGTCACGGAGTCACGGAGTCATGGAGTCACGGAGTCACGGAGTCACGGAGTCACGGAATCATGGAGTCATGGAGTCATGGAGTCATGGAGTCACGGAGTCACGGAGTCACGGAATCACGGAATCATGGAGTCACGGAGTCACGGAATCACGGAATCACGGAGTCACGGAGTCACGGAGTCATGGAGTCACGGAGTCACGGAGTCACGGAGTCACGGAATCATGGAGTCATGGAGTCATGGAGTCATGGAGTCACGGAGTCACGGAGTCACGGAGTCATGGAATCATGGAGTCATGGAATCATGGAGTCATGGAGTCATGGAATCATGGAGCCATGGAATCATGGAGTCATGGAATCATGGAGTCATGGAGTCATGGAATCACGGAATCATGGAGTCATGGAGTCACGGAATCACAGAACGGTTTGGGCTGGAGCAGCCTGGGACAGTGGGAGGTGTCCCTGCCCATGGCAGGGGTGGCACTGGATGGGCTTTAAGGTCCTTTCCCACCCAAACCATTCCAGGATTCTGGGATTCTCTGGAGTGGTCCTGCTGTTGAAGGGGCTGCCCAGGGAGGTTTGGAGTGCCCATCCCTGGAGGTGTCCCAGGAATTCCTGGAGGTGGCACTCAGGGCTCTGGGCTGGGGACAAGGTGGGCATCGGGCACAGCTTGGACTCAGTGATCTTGGAGGGCTTTTCCAACCTCAGGGATCCCAGGATTCTGTGATTTCATGCCAGAGGAGCAGTTTGATGGGGTGTCCTCCTTTATAGGGTGTTGGAAAATGCTGCTTTGGAAAAATGCAAGTGAAAAGTCTGGAGCGTGCGGAGGAGAGACACAGCGCTCCTCCCTGGGACTCCTGCTGGGAATACCCCACGTTTGGCTTGGTTTAATTTTAATTCTGAATTCCATCCCCACGTTTCCATTTCCCAGCCATGGAGGTGGCTGGAAACACCGTGGGATCGTGTTTGATCCGCTGGCAGTGTGCAGGTGCAGCAGGCTGACAACAGCAGATTCCCTTTTCAAGGAGAGCAGCCACCTCTGGAAAAACTGTCCACGCTCTGCTCAGAGAATATTTATAAATATTTACAGTATTTTCTGCCAGAAAATACATAGGAACAGCCATTTTGGGGAACATTAGGAAGTTCAAGGCCAGGTGTCACTGCTGTCATGGGTAAGTGAAGGGCACTGGAGAGCTCCTGGAACAACTTCTGGCAATTCAGCATTCCTCTGTAGTCTGGTGTTGGCTCCCTGGAAAGGTGGCACCGGGATAAAATCCCCTCTGGCAAAGCATGGCTGGGCTGGATCTGCTTTAACAGGGAGGGAGTTGGTATCCCAACTTTAGCCAGGAGGATTTTGGTGAGATGAGGAGCCGTCCAGCACGGAGAGGTGGGAAATGAACCCTGGATATGCAGACAGGATCTGCACTGAGCACAGTCCCTGCCAAAGCCGTGCAGTGAATCCAGCAGAGCTGGTTTTTCAGGAATAGGGCCAAAAACTGGGAAAAGCATCATCCAGAGCTGCCTGCACAGGAGTGAAGAGTGGAGGTGCTGAGGGCTCCTGTGCACAGCGACTCCATGAGATCCATGGATGGCTCTCCCTTGGTTTCTATTTCCCAGTTAACAGAAGCTCCTGAAGTTGCATCCTGCGCTAATTTTCCGCACATCTCCACTGCCATGGAATCAGTGAGGCAGATTTGGGAATAATTCCTTCAGCTGCTGGGATTTTTAGGCTCCCAGTTTTGTTCACTGAGTAAATCCTTCATTATCTCGGGGCGACGGAAATGCTCTGCAAATCCTGGTGCTGCTGGGGTTATTCCTGGGAATAATGCACAGCCTGGTCTCCTGGGAGGCTGTTGGGATTCCCAAGGGTTGCTAACGGCTCATCTTTCCCACATCTGCAGATTTAGGATTTCTGGAAGCCTTTCAGGACGTGTGCCTGACTCTGGAGCACCCGGGAAGTGCTGCTTCCAAGGCTCCCTGGAAGCGGCTCCCGGGCTCCCCTCGTGTGCTGCTCTGTGGGTCTTGAGGGGGAATATCCCCCAAAAGGTGTGTTGGGCAAATCCATGGGATCTCTGTTCCCAGAGTTAAACACTGGAGTGTCCAAGGCCAGGTTGGACAGAGCTTGGAGCAACCTGGTCTATGGAAGGTGTCCCTGCTCATGGCAGGGGTGGCACTGGATGGGATTTAAGGTCTTTTCCAACCCAAACCATTCCAGGATTCCCTAAGAGCTGACTCTTGGGGAATCATGGAATCACCACAGAATCCCAGTGTGCTTTTGGGGTGGAAGGGGCCTTAAAGCCCATCCATCTCCAAGCCTTTCCCACGGCCAGGGACACCTCCCTCTATCCCAGGGTGCTCAGAGCTCCTCAGGTATTCCCTGCTCCAATCCCTGTTTGTCACCGAAGCTGGGACACCTCAGGCTGTGGGGAAAGTGTTCCCTGCCTCCCCTGCAGCTTCCACAGAGCAACTCTTTTGTTATTCATTAAATGCCTAAATAAATAATGCACTGCTGTGCTGCTCCGGAGCCTTTTCCTCCTGTTAATTTGCCTATGAAAAGTTGGAAAATTAAAAAGTTTTGCTCCCTCCCTGGATATTTAATCCTCTTTCCAAGCCTGGGCGCGGGTTTCGTACCTTTAGGCTCCGCTGCATAATTACCGTGCCCTGCTCCCATCCCGGGCTTTTGTTGGAGGAGGTTCTGGATGTTATCAGAAAACACCTTCTCTCATTTCAGCATGCAAAATTCTAATTACAGCATGAATTTTTTATTTCTTAATTCGTCGCCGTTTTTTCATTCGCCCTCTGGGTACCGAAACGTAATTAATTCCGCTTTACTTTTTTTTCTGATAGATTTATGTGTATTATCATATATATTAAATTTGCAGCTCTGTAACTTTTTTTTTTCCCCCCCCGTTTTTATTGCCTCCCACACTGACAATGTTCACTTCATTAACAGCGTGTAATCCCTGAGCTGTGATCAAGACATAATTGCACTTTTCTTGGGTATTCTAAGAACACACATGTTTTTCTTATTTTGCTACTGAAACCCCTCTTACGATCCAGGACTTTGAGTAACCCTGTCCCAACCTGCAGGGGGATTCCAGGCTGGAATTCTGGCACCAGGGCTCAGTTTCCATGCACTGGAATGGTCACACGCCCAGAAAACAATAAAATATTGCTTTTTACCTCCTCACTTACCTTCCGGCGTTCACAGAACCCCAGGATGGTTTGGGTTGGGAGGGATTTTAGGGATTATCCACAGGCAGGGACACTCCCACTATCCCAGGGTGCTCCAAGCCCTGTCCGTCCTGGCCTTGGACATTTCCAGGGATCCAGGGTCCAGCTTCTCTGGACAAAGAACAAATTGTGGGTGTGGGGATGAGTTTGTTTTAGCTCTGCATAAATAGATTTAATTGTTGCCTTTGGAGCATCCAGAGTGAAGATGGAATTTGCTCTGGAGGAATTTTTGTAATTAAGAAATCCTACATTAATCCCACAGAACTATTGGCCCCAGTATTCATAACTAATGGTGGGATGGAAGAACTGTGGAAAATGAGTGTCCAGGTAAATTCATTCCGTTTTTGGTGTTTAAAACCAACTTCATCGCTACCTGGACTTCCAGTGGAATTGGTTCCTGCAGGAAGAGGTGGCCCAGCCAAACATTCCCAGCCATTTTCTTCTGAAAGGGAACAGTTGAAATGAATTCTAATGAAACTCTACCTGAAAGGAATTCTAATTACACTTTGGAAGGTGGGGTAGGAGATTCTGCACCAGCAGATCCTTCCCAAATAACTGTTGAAGAGACATCCAGGAGCTCCCAGAGCGCTGAACGTGTTCACTCCTTTCCCCCCTCCTTTCCACACCGATGACACCCCGTTCTGCCGACTCTTTAAACAACACCAGGACGCGTCTGGAGAGCAATAAAAAAGAAAGAAAAAGAGATGCTGTTCCTGCGGCACCAAGGGGGAGTGATTCCAAGCAGAAACTCTGTTTCTCTTCCGAGCTTTTCCTCTCCTTCCCTTCCCAGCGGTGCCTGGGTGAGGCTGTTGGAGCACGGAGACCGCGGAACGGGAGAGCGCTCCGTCCTGGACCTCTCAGTGCTGACCCCCGCGGGACCCCGCGCTGCAGCTGCCAGGAGAGGCTGCAAACAGCTCCCAGCTCTGCCGGAGAGGAGAGCCGAGATCAGTGCTGGGGCCCTCCGTGCCCCCGCTGCTGCCCGCCCTTCCCGGGGCGCTGCTGCTCCGGCAGCTTCGGAACGGTTTAATTACACCGCTGCAATTAGCGGCTCTGGAAGCGGCCGCCTCTGTTCCCGCCTGGAGAAGGACTCGAGTGCCTGTGGCACTGCTCAGTGCAAAGCTCTTCCCTGCCTGTGCCTGGCAGGGACACCTTCCACCATCCCAGGCTGTTCCAGCCTGGCCTGGGGCACTGCCAGGGATCCAGAAGCAGCCACAGCTTCTCTGGGAATTCCAGCCCAGCCAGGAATTCCTTCCCAAGATCCCACCCCAATCTCCCCTTTTCCAGTTTGAAGCCATTCCCTGTGTCCTGTCCCTCCATCCCTTGTCCCCAGTCCCTCTCCAGCTCTCCTGGAGCCCCTTTAGGCCCTGCAAGGGGCTCTGAGCTCTCCCTGGATCCTTCCCTTCTCCAGGTGAACATTCCCAGCTCTCCCAGCCTGGCTCCAGAGCAGAGACACCTCACCCATAAAAAATCATCTCTGTATGGAGCTTTAAAAGTTCCCAAGTGCCCCAGAGGGCTGTGTCTGATGTGTTCCTCCCTCTTAAAATCCAAGTTTTATCCTCCATGGCCTGTCCCCCCTGCAGCTGCAAACACATCTGGGTTGTGGAATTCCTGTCGGGAGTCAGCTCAGCAGAAGGTTCTGCCTGACTGGGGGAAAACGGGGACGGCAGAGTTGTTCTGTAGTTTCCCTGTTTGACTGGAATATTCTTGATTATTTCTGCTGGCTCTCACGCCCCCTCCCCCTCCTCAGTAAAATGACAGGAAAAAACCCAGCAAAATCTGGCACTTCCCACCCTTCTGCCTGTGCTGAAGTTCCCAGCGGCCTCGCAGGTGTTCTGATCTAACATCTGTGAAATTCCCGTTGTTCCCCAAGTTCCCGCTCCTGCCTGGCCGCGCCCGTTCCCGGAGCCGTCCTCTTCATCTCTCCGTGCCCGTGTTCTGCCTCCTTTCAAAGGAATCCTCCTCTTGAAGTGCATTTTCCTTCTTCTCCTCGGCTGGGCAGGGAGGTGGGAGCCGTGCTGGGGAGAGGGGAGGCTCTGCGGGGTTGGCAGAGTTCCCCTTTCATGTTTCTCACCCAGGGCTCTGCCGTGGCGCACGGCTCGGTCCCCGCGGAGCCGACCCTGCTGCTCCTCCCGGGGCTGCCGGCACGGGCAGGCTTTGGAACGCTCCTGGGAAAGGAGGAGGGGGCGGCTGAGGAAGCGCTTTTGTGGGTTTTTTTTCCGTAATCCATAGCCAGGATTTAGCAGGGACGATCAATGAGCAGAGGCAACCTGCAAGGCAGGGCCCTTCTGTGCCCCCTGCTGCTGCTCCCTCCAGGAGCTGGTGGATTATGGATTTCGTGGAATCCCAGCCTGGATTGGGTGGGAAGGGACATTAAAAACCTTCCAGTGCCACCCCTGCCATGGCAGGGACACCTCCCACTGTCCCAGGCTGCTCCAAGCCCCAATGTCCAGCCTGGCCTGGGACACTTCCAGGGATCCAGGGGCAGCCACAGCTGCTCTGGGAATTCCAGCCCAGCCCCTCCCCACCCTCCCAGCCAGGAATTCCTTCCCAAGATCCCACCCAAATCTCCCCTTTCCCAGTTTGAAGCCATTCCCTGTGTCCTGTCCCTCCATCCCTTGTCCCCAGTCCCTCTCCAGCTCTCCTGGAGCCCCTTTAGGCCCTGCAAGGGGCTCTGAGCTCTCCCTGGATCCTTCCCTTCTCCAGGGGAACATTCCCAGCTCTGAGCCTACAGGAAAGATGAGGAGAGAGGATTTCCAAGGGATGGAGGGACAGGACACAGGGAATGGCTTTGAACTGGAAAAGGGGAGATTTGGGTGGGATCTTGGGCAGGAATTCCTGGCTGGGAGGGTGGGGAGGCCTTGGCACAGGGGGCCCAGAGAAGCTGTGGCTGCAGAAATGGGTGGGGCTGAAGGTGGCACAGGTCAGAAGGATCCAGCCCAAGCTGGATCTGTGGAGGAAAGGGGTTTGTGGAGTTGTAGGCCCCCAGAGGTGCCAGCAGTGACTGTCTGTGCTGGGATCTCCCAGGCAGCCCCTGAGCCGGGGATTTCTGGAGCCAGGCAGGCTCCTGAGCTCCCGTGGCAGCAGAGTCCACGAGGAACAAACATTAACGGGGAAGGGCTGGAACTCAGTGTCCTCTCTCCGAAGTTCAGGGCCATAATTCCCGTTTCAGAGGTGGATTTGCTTCTCCTCCTTTGAGGTTTGACCTCAGTGAATGCTCAGCCCTTCCCAGGGAGCAGAGGGGACCCACAGGAGGATGGCAGGAGCTTTCCCAGACCCAGAGCTTCTGCCAAGGTGGTTCCATCGCAAAGGAAGGTGCTGTTTGTCCGTGTGCCAGGCCAAGTTTATCTCTCTGCCCGTATCAAACTGAGCTCTCCCCTCCACCAAACCTCTGAGAAACCTCAGCCCGAAACCTTCAGGAGGGTCTCCCATCTCCCGAAGCTGCTGTTCCTGGTGGATGCTGCTCTGAAGAGCAGAGAGGGGAGTGCGGGAGGAGATAAAAGAGAAAAATTGAACTCTTTATGAAAGTTTCATCAAAGCCCTGTTTGCGATGCTGAGGGGAACCTTGGCTTACCTTGGCACAAACTTCATTCATAAACTCAGCTTCATTATTTCCCAGCCTGATTTCTGAAAGACTTTGTCAGCAGCTTGGCAGCTCAGAGAGAGCAGCTCGTGATTTGCTTTCTTCTGTGACTAATCCAGATACTAAATGCTGGCATTTATGTGCCTCTCGCCAGCCCAGATCTCTGTGCCTGTCATTTCGCTTGGCTTGAGTAGGGGAAGAAAAGGAATAAATAGGAATATTAGTGCTGGAATTCCTTCCCTCTTCAGGACATGAGGCTTCTCAGACAGTCCAGGCTCTCTAAAATAGCGCTGAGAAGTTGAACAAGAAGCCTGAGATCAAACAGCTCCAGGAGAGGCTCTTGGAATGGTTTGGAAAGCTGAGCATGGCTGGTAACATCACTGAGCTGAGCCTGGGTTTGGCTGATGTCCTGGGAACAGGGATCCACTCTCCATCCTGCCACACGATTTGAAAAGACTGGGATTATCTTTGGATTTTTTAAGAATAATTGATTTTGTTTACTCACAGGGAGTAAAATTGCAGGATCTGATTCCCGGTGGGAATAAGTTCTGTTTGTCCCTCAGGAATGTCAGAGCCCTGCAGGGGCAGCACTTCCTGTTACCTTTGATGCCACAGTTCCAGGTAAAATGCATCTGTTGGATCACAGAACCATGGAATGGTTTGGGTTGGAGGGAGCCTTAAATCCAATCCCATCCCCCCCTGCCATGGCAGGGACACCTCCCACTGTCCCAGGCTGCTCCAGCCCCAATGTCCAGCCTGGCCTTGGGCACTGCCAGGGATCCAGGGGCAGCCACAGCTGCTCTGGGAATCCCATCCCAGCCCCTGCCCACCCTCCCAGGGAAGAAGTGAGGCTGTGGTGTCCTGTGACACCTCTGGTCCCCACCAGTGACAAATGTCCTCCCACTGCCTGCCCTGGACTGCAGAAAGGGTTCAAGATCCTTTTTTTTTCCTTTGCCTTTCTAAATTTCCAGAGAATTTGTTGATCAGGGCTGGCACGGCTGAGTTATTTCCAACTCTGCCTAAATGAGCTGATTTGGGAGTCACTAACAGTGAACAAATTCCATTCTGTAGTTTGGGTTGGAAGGGATCTTAAATCCCATCCACTCCACCCCTGCCATGGGCAGGGACACTTCCCGCTACCCCAAGCTGCTCCAAGCCCTTTCCAGCCTGGCCTTGGGCACTGCCAGGGATGAGGAGCCTCATTCTCCTTCAGGGAAGAGCCCTGGGGGTTTCTCAGGAGCTCCTGGCATGATCTGGTCTCCCCTTCCTGGCAGGCTCAGCTGCAGGGGCTGCCCAGGGCCCTGCCAGCTTTTGCCTGGATTTGCTGCCTGTAATTCCTGCTGGCATCCCAAGTATCTGGAATCCCAAACTTTGTGCTCTGAAAATTTCTTCTTCCCCAAACTTTTTCTCTTCTTGCTGGGGAAAAAAAAAACGCAGCAGTCGTCAGGCCAGGCTTGTTTTGCTTTCCCAAAGCTGAAGCAAGGAGAACTCTCTCATTCTGTTTGATTAGAGTGATAAATATGGATGTGCTCTAGCCTAAATATTTTATGGGAAAAAAGGCTCTGTTCCCTTAATGCTCCCATTAGTGGTGCAGCAGCTCCCCAGCCCACCTGCCACGGCTCTGCCCAGGTGGGATTTGTACTCCTGGAATTCCCGAGAGCTTTGCTGAACCCCTGCTCCCATGGGACCGGCGCTTCCACAGCGAAACTGGGAAAACTGGAGAGGGATTGTGAGGATGGGTCTTTTAGAATCCAAGTAGGTCCCGGAATTCTTCCTTCCTGTTGTTACCCGGCAAAGTCTCTCCTTTTTCCCAAATTACGAGTGGTTTGCAGTGTTCCTGGTGAAAAACAGGGATGAAACCTCCATTTGCCGTGTTCATTCCGCTCTGGATCACCAGAGCTTCTGTTCAAGAACTTGGATCACCTCAGGTGGTTGGCACTGGGTGCCAGGAGAGAGCCAGCGAGGTCAGGTGTCCCGGGGAAGGTCTCTGTGTCACCCCTGAGTGAAGAAAAAGTGAAATCCTGGATTTGGATGGGACCTTGGAAGTGGAAGGTGTCCAGGGAAGCCCCTGAGAGCGGGGCTGAGCCCTCGGGGCCGGTGGGGAGCAATGGGCACCTCAGAGGTGCTGTGGTGGCTTTGGGGCCAGTGCTGCTGCCTGGCATCCTTGGAGAGCTTCCCAAAGCTTCCTGAGAAGATTCCAGGCCTGGGAATTCCTGTCTTGTCTTACCCAGACTGTGGCTGTGCCTGGAGAAGATCTGGGAAGTGTGAAGGGCTGGATCACCCTTTTCCCCGTGGAGCTTGGCCTGGTGGCCTGGCCTGTTCCTCATGGATCCGTGGTGTCCCTGGGCTGCTCTCAGGGGAAAACTCAGCTTGGGATGGAGCCGTCCGTGTCCTCTGGATGCTGCTCCCGCAGGAGGCACGGATCAGGATCGGCATCTTCCCACCACAAGACGGGAGCGCGGTGGATTCCGTGGAAACGTGGGCTTCTCCACCTCCCTTTGGGACAGAGCCGGTTTTTACTTCCCTCAGAAGCATCTCCAGCAGCTCCACAGATGGATTTGCAGCTCCACAGATGGGATTTGCAGCTCCACAGATGGATTTGCAGCTCCAGGCGCTTCCCATCTCTGGAAGCTCTCCCCAGGGTTGGGAGAGCCGGAGCTCGAGCCCAGGGTGTCATTCCGAGCCGCATTCCCGAGGCGCTGACAATCCAGGGACACGTGGAAGGCAGAGCCGTGGGTTCAGCACTGTTGGAAGCCCCCAGAGATTTCTGTCAGCCAGGAGCTCCGAGCTCTGCACACTTTGATTCTTTGTGCCTGCAGATTTCCGCAGAAAGGCTCATCCCAGCGCGAGGAATAACAAAAAACTGCTCCTTAAAGAAGAAAGGATGAAACGAGAGAAAGAACCTCAAAGCAGCTGCCATCAGTGGGTGTCTAGAAAGGAGCAAGAAACTCCGAGGTGGAATCTGCTATTCAGATCTCCTAAGGTTTTCCAGGGAGAGCACATTGATCTCGTGGACAATGAGGCTCCGTAATTTCCTACTTTGTGCCGGTGAAATATCCAGCAAAAGCCCCGGGATTTGACAGCTGGACCTGTTGCTTGATGGTTTCAGATCTCGCCATGGGTTCGGCAGAAAAAGAGGGTTCGTTGTAAATTAAAACTGAAAGTTTCCTGTCACCTTAGGAAACTTTTAGAAATACTTTGCGCCTTCAAAGGGAAGCTGGAAGTTCAATGGAAGTTCAGTGGAAGGTTTGGAGATGACGCGTCAGGCATTGGCCTCAAAGTCTTCGCTTCGCCAGTGGTTTTGAAGACGATCACAAAACCTGTAATAAATTAACCTGCGTTCACCGGGGTTGGAGTGAATAAGGAAATTAATCTAGGAATGAATCAAAAGCCCTGTGGATCTCTGGAAGGACATGGATACAAAGGGTTTGTCTCGCTCTCATCAGTCCTTGGGTTTCCCAGAGAAGCTGTGGTTGCCCCTGGATCCCTGGCAGTGCCCAAGGCCAGGCTGGACATTGGGGCTGGGAGCAGCCTGGGACAGTGGGAGGTGTCCCTGCCATGGCAGGGGTGGCACTGGATGGGATTTAAGGTCCCTTCCAACCCAAACCATTCTGGAATTCTGGGATTCTTTCCCTGCCTGCTCGGTTTGATTCCTGTCACTGACACCGACACAAATCAGGGGAATGCCAAGCTGAGGATGCAGAGGAAAATGAGATTTCCCAAATTTGACTTTGTTTGGACTCAGTAAATTGGTGTCTCTTTGACTTACTCAACTCCTCAGAACCAGCTCCCAACAAGTGCCCCTGATCCAGTGGCCCGGTGACATCGAGCTGATGGAGCAGCTGGAAAATGGGATGTTGGACAGCCATGAGCTGATGGAGCAGCTGGAAAATGGGATGTTGGACAGCCCTGAGCTGATGGGGCAGCTGGAAAATGGGATGTTGGACAGCCATGAGCTGATGGAGCAGCTGGAAAATGGGATGTTGGACAGCCCTGAGCTGATGGGGGAGCTGGAAAATGGGATGTTGGACAGCCCTGAGCTGACGGGGCAGCTGGAAAACGAGATGTTGGACAGCCCTGAGCTGATGGGGCAGCTGGAAAATGGGATGTTGGACAGCCCTGAGCTGATGGGGCAGCTGGAAAACGAGATGTTGGACAGCCCTGAGCTGATGGGGCAGCTGGAAAATGGGATGTTGGACAGCCCTGAGCCGGAATCATCCCTGTGGATACTCCAGGGGAAGCTGCTCTGCTCTGTTTCAGTGATACACAAACAATTCTCCCCCTTCCGTAACTGTGAACCTGCTGCTCTTGCTGGCAGATTTACACTTCTCCAAAATCATCATAAAATTCACAATCTTATTATAAAACAGAACGTTTGTGGCGCGCTAAACAGGTGTCAGGTGCTTGCTGCAGGAAGGAATTTAACAAGCATTTAATAGAGCAGCTGTGTTTAGAATCTGAACTAGAGAAAAACAGCAAAACTCGAGGTTTTGATCATAATCAGTCACACATTTTGTGAGCGGTGAGCACGCAGAGCCCTGCTCCCAAAACACAATTAACCCACAGTCGGTGTTTATATCCCGGGATTTTAATGGAGTGGGGTTAGATGGGCATTTGCTCAGATTTCTCAGTTCCTTTATTGTGCAGCATTTATGGAGTTTGCAGGGATAACGAGTGGGAAGTTTGCAGTTTATTCAGAGCCAGCCCTGAGTGACCTCTCATTAAACCGAGTCCTGCCAGAGCAGGGATTTGAAATGTCAGGAATGTTGTGCTGAAATAAAGGGGAAAAACGTGGCATTTGGGATGTTTGAGGCCATCACCAGATTTCTGCCCGGGGCGAGGCAGAGTGAACTTTCCAGCGGTGGAGCTTGGTCAGGCTGAGTCTTGCTGGGGGATCCGTGGGGATGTGGGAAGGGATGTGGCGCCGGATGCCAGGAAAGGAGGAGCAGATGTGGTGCAGGACTGGGCTCGGAGCATCCTGCTCCAGCGGGAGCTGTCCCTGGAATGGCCCAGGAACTGGGTGATGATGGACATGTGGACATCAGGAGGAGGCTCAGCTCCTCCTGACCCGGCTCACTCTGGGATTCCATGATTCCATGATAATGTGTTCTCCTGGGAATCCGAGCTGTGTAAGATGGGATGGAAAGGGAATTGCAAAGGAGGAGTTTCCTGCCCCCTTGGTCTTTCCCTCCCTGCTGGGGTGGGGGACAGGCCCTGGGGGCTGAAGGCACCACACCCTGCCTTTCCAGCTGCTCCTGGAGGCAGTTTGGGGCTGGAGCATCCCGAAGTCTGGGAATGTCATCCTTCCTCTGACTGGTGGAGCTGCAAGCTCACCAGAAAGTGGGAGTTCTGTCTTTATAAAAGAAACAATTAATCATCAATCTCTTCCCTTAATGAGAGATGCTATTTCCGTGGTCTGGGCTCCTCCTGGCTGTGCCTGAGGGATTTTCCAGGTGTATATTCCTGCCTTTCAGCCGTTATTAATGACAGGATTTTCACAGCTGTGTCAGTGACCCGGCGCTTCTCCATCCTTGGGTGGACTTTGAAGCTCTGGCTGTGCTGAGCAGCCCAATAAGGGGGCACAGGGAGCTGGAATTCGCTCATTAATAATTAGTGATGAGCTCTGCTCAGCATCTGAAGATCAAGTTCCACAGAAAAGTCGGGAGAAGGAATCCAGGCTGCCGTTTGATTTTAATCAGGAGCTGAGACCCGCTCCAGGCATGGTGAGAACGGAACAAACCCCACACGATTCCTGCGAGAATGTTCCTTTGGAAAGCACATCCTGAAAGCCCGATGAGCTCGGGCTCATCTTGAGGATCCTGGATGAGGATCAGAGTCTGGATGAGGATCAGAGTCTGGATGAGGATCAGAGTCTGGATGAGGAGCAGCCCAGGTGTCACCGAAACTGCGGGAAAAACGAAAGCTCTCCAACAATATTTTTAGGGTTGGAGAATCAGGGCATCGCTTTATTCCGGCCAGAAGGTGCAACAGAAATCATTTCATCCACACATTGCCCGGGTGCGCAGAGAAAATCATTCCGTGACACACGGATTCCACCAGATTTTCCCCAAACTTTGTACAGTCCAAACCCCGTAGAAATCCATTGGTTCGGTGTCCACTGGTCCCAAGTTGGGTAGTTCTTAGTGTTTGGTTTCCTGTTGGGTACAGATCTCTTCACCTCCGGTGGTCTCACTCCTTGATTTCCTTATCAGCCTTTTCCGGACCAGGAGCCTCCAACCCTGCCAGGGGCAGCGTCTGGGGCAGATGTTGGTGGGTGTTTTGTTGATGGTCATTGTCTTTTTGGGGATCTTTTGGGCTGTTCCCAGTCTGTTGAGATGTTCAGCTCATCTCTCTTGAGTGGTGCAATCTCCCCTAAAAAAACCCTTTAAAATCCCTTTCCCCAAGGCAAAGGCAAACCAAGCCTGAGTAGAGAAATAAAATAAAAAAACATTTAAAACTTGGTGTATTTTCCAACACGGGGAGCTGGGAAAGGGGCTCAGCCTGGAGAAAAGGAGGCTCAGGGTGGACCTCGTGGCTCTGCACAACTCCCTGACAGGAGGGGGCAGCCGGGATGGGAACATTTGATGGTTGTCAGATCGTAACCCTCGTGCGGAAATGAGGTGTGAGGTGGTGTGAGGAGGTGTTTGGGGCAGGTGCTGTGAGCTGGGCGCCAGGGATGGGCTGAGGGTGCTGCTGTGCAGCTCCCAGGGCTGGGTTTCGCTTCCAGGAGGCTGTTAAAGCCCCGCAAAAGCCAAACCAGAATTACACCGGTCCTTGTGTTCCCGATAAGAGAAATCCTTTGAGCAAATTCAATTAGGGAGCTGCAAACTTTGTTAAAATTCAAACGAGCTCCTTGACAGCGAAACCAGAAATTATGAGTGAATAGATTACAGCTTGTTTTCGAGTATTAATCATTGTTTTCCTCATCGAAGGACGGGATTGATTGCTTTGTGTAGTGTGACTAAAAAAACCCTGCTGTGTTCCAGGGTTTGGGATCCGGTGGCACCGGGCAGAGCTGCTCAGGGAGAGGGGATTGGGAAGGGATTCAGGGGGGCTTTGAGAGGCCGTGGATGAGGGAATGGCTTCCCACTGCCAGAGGGTTAGGTGGGGTATTGGGAAGGAATTCCTGCCTGTGAAGGTGAGGAGGGGCTGGGATGGAATTCCCAGAGCAGCTGTGGCTGCCCCTGGATCCCTGGCAGTGTCCAAGGCCAGGCTGGAGCAGCCTGGGATGGTGGAAGCTGTCCCTGCCCATGGCAGGGATGAGGTTTAAGGTCTTTTCCAACCCAAACCATTCCAGGATTCCATGTGCTGGTTTAGATGGGATATTAGGAAGAAATCCTTCCCTCTCTGCCCCTGGATCCCTGGCAGTGCCCAAGGCCAGGCTGGACACTGGGGCTTGGAGCAGCCTGGGGCAGTGGGAGGTGTCCCTGCCATGGCAGGGGTGGCACTGGGTGGGATTTGAGGTCCCTTTAACCCAAACCATTTTGGGATTCAGTGAAAGCCAGTTTGCCTCCATGACCTCTCTGTGCAGCAGGTGAAAGTTCTGCATTCTTGTAATCAGCACCTTAAACTCGTGTTTGGGAGTTCATCATTGAAGAGCTCACTTTAAAAAGCGTTTGCCTCCCGAATTTGCTCTCAAGGGCCAGCTCTGGCTGGCTCCCGAGTTCAGCAGCAAGATAATGACCTCCAAATCACCAACCCTCCCTGCTCTGCAGTCCATCCACTCGCTCCCAGGCAATTATTCCCTGCTCTGGATTCAGGAGGAGAAGAATTCTAATGGAATCTGTGACCTGAGGGGCAAAGGGAAAGGAGTTTGTTTAATGTCCAAAGCAAAAAGCTCCCAGTCCTGCTGGCAGCTCTGCCTGGGGAGCAGCGACATTCCAGCCCAGCCACTGCCTGAGGTCCTGGTGTCTCGTTCCCCCATCTTGCTCCTATCTTTTCCTTGTAAATGGAGAAACCCCTGGCACAGGGTGCCCAGAGCAGCTGTGGCTGCCCCTGGATCCCTGGCAGTGTCCAAGGCCAGGTTGGACATTGGGGCTTGGAGCAGCCTGGGACAGTGGGAAGCTGCTCCAAGCCCCAATGTCCAGCCTGGCCTTGGACACTGCCAGGGATCCAGGGGCAGAGAGGGAAGGATTTCTTCCTAATATCCCACCTAAACCAGTACATGGAGCCCTGGAATGGTTTGGGTTGGAAAAGACTTTAAACCTCACCCAGACCATGGGCAGGGACAGCTTCCACTACCCCAGGGGTGGGATGAGGTGACCTTTATTGTCCCTGCCAGCCCAAACCACTCTGGGATTCTCTGAGTGCACACAAAGCAGATTTCACACTCCAACAACATATCATTGCCATAAAAACCTAAAGTTTTATTGTGTTAATTAAGCATTCAGCTAATTGGCATCGTTTTCAATGCCCACTCTAAAGCCCCACAGGTCCTGGCAGGTGTTTGGTGCCAGCCTGCCCACGGCACCCTCGGGCAGCAGGGACAGCTGTGACCCTGGGGGGGCTGTGGGGGCCTCGGCTGTTTCCCAGCAGGAAATTTTGGGAAGTGCTTGTGGCCTGGAGCACCCGGAGAGGTTTCTCCCCGGCTCAGCTGAGCCTGCCCCGTGCCTGCAGCTCCTTCTCAGCCCAAACCGAGCTCTGAGCTCTGCTCTGGAGCTTGCGCTGCCTTTGAGCCATCCCTGGGGGTCCTGGACTGGGGCTGCTGCCTCATTCCTGCTTTTCCCCCAGCCAGGAGCTGGGAGCTGCCTGTGCTCCTCAGGGGTGGCACAGGGATGTGGGAGCTGTCAATGGCTCCCAGTCCATCGGCACAACGCCTCAGGAATCCTCTCAGCTGGGTGTGGAGAGGCACAGAAACGGCAGCGGGGCCAGGACACGGAATTTCCTCTGTCTCACAATCCCAGACTGGTTTGGGTTGGGAGGGACCTCAAATCCCACCCAGTGCCACCCCTGCCAGGGCAGGGACACCTCCCACTGTCCCAGGGTGCTCCAAGCCCCAGTGTCCAGCCTGGCCTTGGGCACTGCCAGGGATCCAGGGGCAGCCACAGCTTCTCTGGGCACCCTGTGCCCATTTTTCCCCCACCCTCCCGGGACAAATGCGTTTTATTGTGTTCACACCGAATTTTGTATCATTTAATCTGTGCCTCTGTCCTGTCAGCGGGCAGCTCTGAGAGGAGCCTGGCTCTGCCACCTCCATTCCCTCCCAGCAGGAATTTATCCACATGGATGAGATCCCCCTGCACTGAGATGGAATTGAGGCTTGCAAAGTCCAACATCCCCGGGGCAGGGAGATCCGTGATGGACTCCAGAGCCACGGGGGCACAGAACGGTCCCTCGAGTCCACAAACCTCCCTCATTTCCCACATTTCTGGGGGGATTTTCTCTTTCTGCCGGAAATGTCTTTGGTGCTGAGACCGAGGCAGGAAAGGTTCATCTGCTGGGGCAGCGGGGTGAGGGAGAGGTGGATGAACGGGGACTAAATCATGAACAAATCTGAAAAATCACTTTCTTAATTGCCAGACTCGAGGTAAATCCTTTTTCCCCGATGTGGCAAAGGGAAAATGAGCATTTAAGTTCTGCTTTGGGCACTCTGGGGGAAATTTTTCTGGTCACTGAAGGTCACCAGTACAATTCCATGTTTGATCCTCCTGCTGCTGGAGAGGCCAGGGAGGTGCCCGAGCTGGAATTAGCTCATGGCTCCAGCAACCTCCAGCACAAGGAAGGGAAATAAGAGAATAAGAACTGGTGGATAACGGGGGAGAGCTGAGCTTGAACTGGTGGCCTGAGAAAAACCAGGAATTTTGCCTCGTGGAAAGGAGTAATTTGTTGAGATGTGTCAGGGGAAGAGATGCCGGGGTACCTGCAGGTGATAAACCAAACAGAACGTGAATCCTGTGGTGCTGTGGCACGGATCTGCCACTCCCTGGGATTACTGGGGGAGTTTGAGAGGTGAAACAGGGATATGGTCCCACCTGAGCAGGAAGGAAGGATGGAAAGGTGATGTGATGTCTGAACAGACCCGAGGCGCCGCAAACCCCTGAGTGTGGCACGGCTCATTCCCCGTGTCCTGTCCCTCCATCCCTTGTCCCCAGTCCCTCTCCAGCTCTCCTGGAGCCCCTTTAGGCCCTGCAAGGGGCTCTGAGCTCTCCCTGGATCCTTCCCTTCTCCAGGGAAACATTCCCAGCTCTCCCAGCCCCTCAGGCACAGGATTTAGGCAGACCTCGGATATCAATCCATGAACTCATTTGTGCCAGGCTTTGAGGCTGACTTTAATCTCGTGTAAAGAAGACAAGAGGCCCCCCGTGGGGAGGAGAAGGGAACACAATGGGATAATTGGATCGGGAATGTGGGGCCGTGGCCAGCCCGACTCCAGCTCACATGGATCCCACACAAAGAATTCCAGCTGAGCCAAGACAAAAGCTCAGCCTGGCACAGTTAATGAGGAAGGAGACACAAAGGGGTGAATTTCCTACGTGCATCCATTGGAAACGTTCGAATGAGAGCGGCACAGTTGGGTGGAGGAGTAAAAGCCTTGTGGAGCCTTTGTGGTGCACGGGGACACATGGAGTTCATCCTTGGGAAAAGTCTGGAAGAGTCTCCTGTCAGGAAGGGCATTACCTGGAAATGGGAACTCTTCAGAGTTCTCCAAGATTGGCAAAGGATCCCCCTTCACTCCCGAAGTGTCGGAGTGATTTGGGTTTGGAACTGGCACGGGAAGGGTGACATCACTGTTCGCCTCCATCCCAAATCTGTGGGAATTCCGTGGGCTCTGGGAGCACTGGAGCAGCCTGGGTTTCTGGTGATGCCTGAGGTTCTGGCTTTTGTGTTTTTAAATCCTGCCCTGCCTGGTGTGGGACTCTGGAGTTCCTTGGAGCCTGTTGGCTGCTGCTCCCTTGTGCCAGACAGACACAACAAAGCCTCTCCCAGCTCGTTGCTCAAGGACACTCAGGCTGTCCCAGGCCCAAAAGGTGCAAACCAGGGCCTCTGGAGAGGGGGAGAAATGGAAGAAATTCCATCATCAGCTCAAGTTTGAATTGGCCAATTTCTGCTGATCTGCAAATGAACCAAACCTATCAGAGTGTGAAGAACTCGTGACTCGGGGCCCAGCTTGGGGTCCAGCTTGGATGTGGCCTTTGGCTCCCAGAGATCCCATGGGAGCACAGCCCAGCTGGGAAGGCTCCCAGAGATCCCATGGGAGCACAACTCGGTCAGGAAGGATCCAGAGATCCCATGGGAGCACAACTCGGTCAGGAAGGATCCCAGAGATCCCATGGGAGCACAACTCGGTCAGGAAGGATCCAGAGATCCCATGGGAGCACAACTCGGTCAGGAAGGATCCCAGAGATCCCATGGGAGCACAACTCGGTCAGGAAGGATCCAGAGAACCCATGGGAGCACAACTCGGTCAGGAAGGATCCAGAGAACCCATGGGAGCACAGCCTAGCTGGGAAGGATCCCAGGAATCCCATGGGAGCACAGCCCAGCCAGGAAGGCTCTGCCCATGCTTGGGAAGCACCAGTGATTGCCCAGTGCCCCCAGTGCCGCTCATTTATTGCCCCATTCCAGGCAGGGAACAGAAAGGGCACGGAAATGCCGAGTGCTCCGTCTGCTTTCGTTATTCTGGGCTCTGTCAGGGTTAATGATGGGCAGCAAATCCCTGGCAAAGGAGATAAAACAATTCCTCTGCTGCTGGAGGTGGAGTGCTCCAGCTGTGAACACTTTGCTGGGCTCCATCCCACGTTCCAGTCCTACAGCCACCCCAGGTTTCCTCAGCAGCACTCGGTTGCTGAGCTGGAATTTTAAGCAGGATCCATTTATGTGGCAGTTGGAAGCTCCAAAATGTCAACTTTGTCCCATGGAAAGGCTGGGAAGACACGGAAAGTGGGAGCACAGCTGCTTCCCGAGCCAGCTCCCGCTGGAGGCCCTCTGGAGCCAGGAGCTGCCCCCCGAGCCCTGGCCCCTGTGGGACCCATCTCTTCCTCCTCCCCACATTTGGGCTTTTAGAAAATGTTTCAGGTTCACCCAGATGATCCCTTTGGCTCACCTGGGCCAAGGGAGTAAAGCACAGCGGAAAAAAATGGGATAACATCCTTCCCCGAGCTTTCCCAGGCTTTGCTACTTAAATGAATAAGCAAACATTGATAATTTTCTGTCCCAAAATCCCTGTGCCCGATGCCCACCTTGTCCCCAGCCCAGAGCCCTGAGTGCCACCTCCAGGAATTCCTTGGGCCCCTCCAGGGATGGGCACTCCAAACCTCCCTGGGCAGTTCCAAGGCCTGAGCGCCCTTGCCATGGGGAAATTCCTGCTGCTGCCCAACCTGAGCCTCCCCTGGCCCAGCCTGAGGCCGTTCCCTCTCCTCCTGTCCCTGTTCCCTGGGAGCAGAGCCCGCCCCCCCCCCGGCTGCCCCCTCCTGTCAGGGAGTTGTGCAGAGCCACAAGGTCCCCCCTGAGCCTCCTTTTCTCCAGGCTCAGCCCCTTTCCCAGCTCCCTCAGGAATTCTCCAGCCCCTTCCCAGCTCCGTTCCCTTCCCTGGGCACGCTCCAGCCCCTCAAAGTCCTCCCTGAACTGAGGGGTCAGAACTGGACACAGCCCTCGAGGTGCTCAGCAGTGCCAGCCCAGGGGACGGGCACTGCTCTGGTCCTGCTGCCACACTGATAAAACATTTTCCTGTCCTTCTTTCCTTGCTTTTAGCTGCGATTCCCTCTCCTCTCTCCACGAAGCCATTTCCTCCTGGAGTTGAGCAGGGCAATCTCGGAGCTGGTGGATCTCCACATTCTGTGTTCTCAGAGGTGCCCAGGTAGCAGATCAGCCCCTGTGGAGCCTCCCTGCAGGTAACTCTCGTCTCAAATCATTGGCAAAATTCGCTTTAAAGCTCCATTTATGACATTTATCAAATCAATTGCATTGACTTGAAAGGGTTTAAATCGAGTTCTGGAATAAGGAGTGAGAGTCCCACCAGATCCTGCCTGGAGAGGACTCCCAGCACCTCCTTGCCCACAGTTAAAGCCTCACAAAGCCCGGAACCTTTTGTGTTTGACCCACTGCTGCATTTCCAGTCTGCTTCCATTTCGATCCAGGGAGAGAACAAACACCCTGAAATCCTATTTCCAGATACTGGGAATGGATCAGAAACCCCCTGGAGCTGGGATGTGCTCTGTGAGTATGGAGGTGCCTCTTTGTCATTGAGGATGTTGGGAGGTGAAAATAAATGTTATCACTTCTTGTTAGGCAGTTTTGGCTCCCTCAGATGAATCCCGGAGATAAAGCAGGTGGATAGAGGTACATTAAACATTTCCAGCTCCTTTATTTCCCTTCCCAGTGGCAGAAATCCATTAGGAATAAACAAACCCCGGCTCTTATCAGGGTGCTCTGTGTGGGCTGCGTTTGGAGATAAGGCCACACCCATTTATCACAGGGAGATGGTGCAGCCTCAGGGAGCTCCAGGTGCCCCCAGGGACCGGGAGTTCTTCTGGAACACAGGGGCTTTGTGGCTTCTTTTGTACTTTCCCTTCTCACCTCTGTCAAATCAAATCATGGGATCAGGGAATCGTTGAGGCTGGAAGAGACCTTTGGGATTATCGAGTCCAACCATCGACCCAGCACCTCGTTCACCCCTGACCCAGGGCCTCAAGTGCCACCTCCACTCCTTTTTTGAACGTTCCCAGGGACAGAGACCCCACCATTGCACTCAGCAGTTGCTTTATAACCCTTTCCATGATTTTTCCCCCCCTGATATCCAATGTGAGCCTCCCCTGGCACAGCATGGTGCCAATAACAAGGGTGTGGGTTCCATCCCCATTTATTCAAGAGCTGGATTCGACCTTTGTGGGTCCCTTCCAACCGGGAATGTTCTGTGAATCTGAATCTTGCGGCCGTTCCCTCNTCCCCCCCGATATCCAATGTGAGCCTCCCCTGGCACAGCATGGTGCCAATAACAAGGGTGTGGGTTCCATCCCCATTTATTCAAGAGCTGGATTCGACCTTTGTGGGTCCCTTCCAACCGGGAATGTTCTGTGAATCTGAATCTTGCGGCCGTTCCCTCTCCTCCTGTCCCTGTTCCCTGGGAGCAGAGCCCGACCCCCCCTGGCTGCCCCCTCCTGTCAGGGAGTTGTGCAGAGCCACAAGGTCCCCCCTGAGCCTCCTTTCCTCCAGGATAAACATTCCCAGCTCCCTCAGCCTCTCCCGGTGCTCCAGCCCCTTCCCAGCTTTCAGGTTTGTGGGATTCTGAGCTGTGACTTTGTCGCTGTCCCAGCGAGGTCGGAGGGGTCCCACCAGGATTGGGAAGCAGCCCCTTGGAGCTGCTCCAGATCTATCTGGGGATAAACCCATCAGAATTCCAGCACTCAGAGCTTCCCCCATAGCCCTGCTGCCCGTTTGCTCCCCTTGTTTCACCAAGGGACTGTGATATTCCCTTTATTCCTTCCCAATCTGCTGGGAGAGGCTTCCCTGTGTCTGCTGCTGTTCAGGTGTGACACGGGAACGGTGGAAAGACTCCCAAGGTAAAATATTCCTGCACGGGCAGGACGCAGCCGTCAGCAGGGAGCAGGAGAAGGGAACTTGGAGAGGGAAGGGAACCAGAGCACAGTGAGGATTTTCTTCCTGGCATCCACTGGATCCGCAAATTTATCCCGAGGGCTGATAAAAGGGGACGATTTGCCCCAAACAGGGGTCGGGGTTTGCTTCTGTTCGGCTTCTGACCTCGCCCGGGGTCATCGTTCCCAGGGAGTTCTCATCCCTCAGTCTGGGACTGCCTTGGAAAAGGAGCCAAGCTCTGAAACAATTCCTCAACGAAAGAGAAACCCAACCCAAAACTCACTGGGAGCAAGGTCTGAGAGCACGGGAGTGCCAATCCCAGAATCCCAGAAGGGTTTGGGAAGAACCTTAAATCCCATCCAGTGCCACCCCTGCCATGGCAGGGACACCTTCCCCTATCCCAGGCTGCTCCAAGCCCCATCCAAGCTGGTCTTGGGCACTGCCAGGGATCCAGGGGCAGCCACAGCTGCTCTGGGAATTCCATCCCAGCCCCTTCCCAGGGAAGAAGTGAGGCTGTGGTGTCCTGTGACACCTCTGGTCCCCACCAGTGACAAATGTCCTCCCACTGCCTGCCCTGGACTGGAGAATGGTTCAAGATCCCTTTTCTTCCCTTTGCCTTTTTGAATTTCCAGAGAATTTGTTGATCAGGGCTGGCACGGCTGAGTTATTTCCAACTCTGCCTAAATGAGCTGATTTGGGAGTCACTAACAGTGAACAAATTCCATTCTGTACTTGCAAAACCCCCAGAAGCCCTCCAGGAAATAAATCCCTCCCAGAGCCTGAGCTCAGCCAGGCTGAGAGAGGTAATTACACACTCAGCTAATTACTGCCTTTGGCCTGGGCTGGAGCAATTATGTCCAGGCCATGAGATGGAGCCAGTGGTGAGTGCAGGGACTCCCAGTGGGAATTCTGGGTGTTGTGGGATCCACCCCGGATCTGCAGCCTGGTTTGGGGGGTGTAGCAGGGCAATTCCTCGATCCAGCTCTTTGGGTGGGCACTGGCTGCTCTTCCTTAGGTCACTTCCATGTTTTTACCTCTCCGAGTGGTTTCTGCTCAGCTATCACCACTTCCCAGAATTCCCAAACCAGTCCGGGCAGTAATTCGGGATGCAAATACAGCAGCAGCTCAAACCTGGATAGACTGGGAGCTGCCTCTCCAGGTGATGGAAAAATGGGACGTTTCTGTTATCCCAGCACATCCCGGCTCCCTGGGGACACCCTCAGGCTCCTGCCACCTCCTGAACTGCTGGAATTCCAGGGGACTGTCATCCTCCCTCCATGGAATCCCAGGATTGCTCTGCTTCTGACCTCTGCCATCCTTTCCCTGCCCTCCTCACTCCTGGACCTCCCCTCACGGTCCCTCTTTATTCCTTATTCATTCAGGGCCTCACCCAGTTCCTTCTTCCCGGGTCTCTGCTGCACTTTGCAGGATCATTCCTTGGTTTTTCCTTTCTTTGGGATTCCCTGGTTTAAAAATTGTTATCCATGACCTCTCTCCTGCTATTCCCAGCAGTTTTCCTGGTGATTTCGGATCCCACTCTTTATCCCTTCCCTGTGACACATTTCCCCCCAAACTCTCCATTAGCTGGGCATGAACCTCCAGCCCCTGGATCCAAGGATTTCCAGGCTTGGAGCACCCTGGCATAGTGGGAGGTGTCCCTGCCCATGGCATGGGTGGGATGGGGTGGGATTTAAGGTCCCTCCAACCCAAACCATTGGAATTTTATCCGTGGAGGCGGCAGGGACGTGGATCTGTGGCTGCCCTGCGGCACCTGGCACCGTGGGGTACCTGATTTTCCAAGGAATTGAGCTTTTCCAGGCCATTTTTGGAAGTTTCTGAATGAATTTTCAGAAGGAGTGACAGCAAACCCCAGCAGGGAAACGATGGGGTTTGAGAGGGGACTTTGCTCCACTCCATTTGCAGGAAGCAGGAAAAGTTCCCAACTTGGAAACTCCCTCCGAAAATATCCCCCCAGGGCGTTCCCTTGGAATAACCAGGATCCAGAAGCCACTTTTCCATCCCCTTATCAGGTGATGTGTGGAACATGGATGAAATCACAATATCTGGCTGGTATTTTTAAGGCAAATAAAAATAAATAAGACAAATTTTAAGACAAATAAAAGATTTATGGCATTTGTGGTCCAGAGGAGGAATCCTCAAGGTCATTTCATTTGCTGAGGAATTCCAGGAGAGTCCAAGTTTTCCCCGGAATGGCAAAGAACAATTTTGATGTGTCTGCAGCTCAGTTCCAAACTCTAATCGTGGTTGGCTGTATTGTAGCTCACTGGAAGGGGAGAAATTAATGCTGGAGAGCGTGAAAATGTAAAAAACTCTGAGAATTCTGTCAGGAGCACAAGGCACACAAAGTGGGAGCACCTCTGGAAAACCACAGGGTTCCCTCTTAGCCCGTTCCAACCAACGCAGCCTCGTTTTCCGCTTCAATTCCAAAGAAAATGGTGCTTTTTAACAATAATTTGGGTTTTGTGCCCTCCTGCTGTGCATCTTTCTGTGGTTTTACTGAGCAAACCTGGAGCAATCAGTGGCGGTTGGGGGCGGTGCTGCCTTTTTCCCAGTGTGGAATTTTCAATGGACTACTCGCTTGAGTTATTAAATGGATGGAGAACTTCAATATCCAGAAGCTCTTCCCCCCAAGAATTGAGGATTCTTGCAGCTCCCACCCTCGTGGTACCCAGGTGTGGGGTTTAAAATAGAAATGTACTTGTTTTTCCCCAAATTACGGGGACTTGGTGGTGATTCCTCCAATTTTAACGCCCAGTTTATGACAGACAGCAGAATTCTCCTCCTTTCGCCTCAAAATCTCCCTCATGCCTGTCAGATTCCACGTCCCAGAGCACATCCTTTGCTCCTGCTGTGGGATTCCCATCTGGGTCACCTGGAGGGTGTCCCCCTCACAGGCCCCAGGGCACTGGTGACGCTGTGAGTGCTGGATCCACCCTGGGCAGTGAGGGATGGACAGAGCAGGGCCTGAGGAGCAGGGGACACAGGGACCTGGAGCTGCTGCAGTGATCCAGAGGAATCCACGGAGCTGCTCCCAGGGCTGGAGTCCCTCTGCTCCGGAGCCAGGCTGGGAGAGCTGGGAATGTTCACCTGGAAAGGGGAAGGCTCCAGGGAGAGCTCAGAGCCCTAAAGGGGCTCCAGGAGAGCTGGAGAGGGACTGGGGACAAAGGATGGAGGGACAAGACACAGGGAATGGCTTCCCACTGCCAGAGGGCAGGGATGGGTGGGATCTTGGGAAGGAATTCCTGGCTGGGAGGGTGGGGAGGGGCTGGGCTGGAATTCCCAGAGAAGCTGTGGCTGCCCCTGGATCCCTGGCAGTGCCCAAGGCCAGGCTGGACACTGGGGCTGGGAGCAGCCTGGGACAGTGGGAGGTGTCCCTGCCATGGCAGGGGTGGCACTGGGTGATTTTAATGTCCCTTCCCACCCAAACCAGTCTGGGATTCCATGATCCAGCAGCATCCAACACCGGCAGGAAGAGAAGTGCCCTGGCTGAAGACTCCAAAGTGTTCCTGTGCATTCCAGCCGGAGGGACACACAGCTGTGGGGGTCATTCCTGCACCCCCTGGGGACACCCCCTCTGTTTCAGGGGAGGCAATGACAGCACTGGGACAGCACAAGGATGTGGGAGATGCCACCAGTTCCGGGTCCTTTGGTGTCACCTGAGGCTCCCGAGCCCTCCCTGCTCTGTGGAGTAACCACTGCTGAGGTGAGGGAGCTGGAACACGGCTGGAACTGAGTAACATGGAATGATTTATGGAAAGGCAATCAGAGGAGAAACAGAACAGCTGCTGAGGCGAGGGCAACGCCCAGGGAACCAGGGAGACAAAGTGGATCCTTGGAAAAGTCAGTCTGAGTAGCCAACAAAATTGGAGCTGGCCCTTTGGCATTTCTGTGCCTGTTTGCTGTAACTCAGGTGAGCTTTTCCTGGAGCATTCGCTCATCTGCTGCCACAGGAGTTATTACCTGCAATTAAACCTCCTCGAGCTTTTAGGCAGCAGGTGGAGGGAGAGCTCAGCAAAGTCACGAGTGGGGCTGGGAGAAGCTGGACAAGCAGCAGGACCAGCAGCTGGGCTCCGGTGAAAGCCGAAGGAATAAATCCCTTCCAGCATTCACAGACGGGACGGAGCCTCTCCAGGCACGTCTGCGCTGAGTGCCTCCCATCAGAAGTGCAGGAATTCCCGTTAGGCCGGGAAAAGCGTTCCCAGTGCGCGCGAGGCCGTTACTGCCAGGCTCTGACTTGTGGTGGCGTTAATTGGACTGGAAACCGCATCAGGCTCATTAAGCTCAGCTTAACGGAACACAGAGAGAATTGAGCTGTCTGAGAGGGGCTGGGGCTGGTTCCTGAAGTGCCCTTTGGAGCACAATTCCTGTCCCACAGCAGGTGAGAGCAGCAGGAGGAACCGGCCGAGGTCGGAAGCAGCAAAGCCAGGCAGGAATTCTGCTGATGCTCATCTGGACTGACAGGGTGACTCCTCTCCCGAGGACTTCGACAAAACACAGCCAACCCCAGCTTGGAGCTTCCTGGGGTTTCCTGGGAGGCTGAACTCTCCCAGGTGAATTCCTGCTGCTCTGTTCCCACACACCTGACCCGGGCTGTGGTGGTTGTGCTGCAGAAGGACAATAAAACCTCAGGAACAACCTCAGCGGGGATCCCTTGGGAGAGATTCACTCCAGAGGAATCCAGGCCATGGAGCTCCAGGATGCTTCAGGAGTTGCCTTTGAAAGGTCTCGGCTGAGAGATGGGAGAAGGGTTTGGAATGTGTTATTTAAAAACCCCGGCTTTGCTCCTAAATACCTTCAATTTTGGGGTGTTTTCCGTAGGAAGAGCCTCCTGCTGGTGGAGGTTGGACTGGAGGACCTTTGGAAGGTTCCCTTCCAACCCAAACCGTGCTGGGATTCTGTGACGAGTTTAATAAAGGGGCTGGAGCATCTTTCCCACAGGGAGAAGCTGCTCGGCCTGCAGGATAAGGGAGGGCTCATCCCTGTGGATAAACAGGGAGGGAATTCCCTGTGGGAAGGAAGGATGAGGATGGAGTCGGCCTTCTCTCAGTGGTGCCCACGAGAGGCGACGAGCACACAGGAGCAGCACTGATATTCCAAGAAAACCCTGTTTTCCCACTCCAACACCAGCACGGGTTGCCCAGGGAAGCTGTGGAGGCTCCGTCCTTGGAGATACCCCAAACCCAACCACACCCGGCCCCGAGCATCCTTGGGTGGCCCTCCTGGAACAGGGAGGATGGACCAAATCCCCCATGGAGGTCCCTCCAACCCCAGGAATTCCCTGAGGGCCCAAACTGCTCCACCCTGCCAGCACATCCCTCTCCAGCTGACCTTGAGAGTGACCATTGTTGTGCCAAGACAACGATTTCATTTTCCACCTTAAAAAACCCTGGATCTGCTTTTATGTGAAGCTACAAAAGGATTTATGGCTCGAAACCCACCAAGAAAACCTCCCAGCCACGCCAACCAGACCCACAGCTCATTTTCCTGCCGTAACTTCTTAATTTTCCTTCTGCCATATGGCTCTGACTGTGAGTTAATATTATTCATAAATGCGGGACAAATAGGAATAAGAGCAGTTGGAGCGAAATATTCCTCCTCTCTTAAATCTCCGAGGTCCTGGGGAAAGCTGTTCTCTTGCAAATTTAACGTCTGAACCAAAACCTCTGTGGGCTGCAGGGTTTGACTTCTGCCCTGGGCCTCCTGTCGAGCTTGCGATGTTTTGCCAACAAATTAACGAGGGGAGGATTGCAGCGAATTCCGATGAGCCAGAGGGAACGTGCTGCCCTCCGTGAGTGATGTGGATGGGGGAGGCTCCAGCTCAGGGTTTGTGCCTCCCCTGCTGTGAGAAACGAAGCCCACTCCTCTTTTTGGGGTTTTTATAAATTTAGTAAGGGACAGTGGGGGACAAAGGTCGCTTGAGGCAGACAGCGCCGGGTGCTTGGCTCACAGCCAGAGGCGCACCCAAACTTACACAAACTTCCCGTCGTATGCTCTAACTCCGTGCGTATTAACCGACTACAGTGCACGTGCACGGTTTTTCTGACAACTAATTCGCATTTCTTTAGACTTTAATGTTGCTCCTCCCCCGACCCGCCTTTTAGAGCATGCGTAATGTGATTGTGAGGGTCTTCAGGGGTCTTCTTCCATGAAGGCTCAAGGTCCACCTCGCATCTGAACTTTTCAACTTTGTCTTCGGGGCATGCGCCGTTACGGCTGTAAGAGACGGTCCGTGGATCCCTCATCTGTCTCACGATCATCGATGAGGACAAAGACTGAAAGACCCTAAAAACCCCAAAGGGGAAAAGGACACAGGAGCCCCAGCCAGTCCCAGAGGTGGGAGGTCTGCCAAGGGCCTGCGGGTGTGCACACTGAACCGGCTGCTCTGCTGCTGTTCCTTGCTGCCCAGGCGGGAAGGGCTGCACTGGAGCGAGAAGGAATGTTCTGTGCCCGGACCCTGCACCGGTACCCTAAACAATGGGTCTTACTCCCCCACCTTCTTGGCCCATTGCCCCTCGCTTCCAAAAGGACTATAAAAGGACTTTCTGAAGAGACCCCATTTTGAGATCTTCTCCCGGAACCTCTGGATGTCCCCACGGAAAGAAGACGGATCACGAGGATCCCAACTCGCCGTTGGTAGCTATTAACCCCTCCCCCCTTCTCTCTCTCCCTTTTCTCCTTTCCCCATATCTCTCCCTCTCTTCTACCCCACAATCGTGCTGTTGGCACTCAATAGAGGTGCATTGGTTTGATTGAAGCAAAAAACTTTCCCCCTTTGTGCTTCTTTTGCACTCTGAGATCAGGTAAACGAACCATCACGACCCCCGCTGGTATCAGCGGATCGTGACATTAAATTGGCGTCACGGACAGTTCCTTGCTCTGTCTGGATCCAGCCAGTTTAAATTCTCCATTCTGTGGCTAATTGGCTTTACATTTGCCAGTTTCTCGTTAGTACATCGTGCTGCTTCCCTTATCTAGCCCTACTTGTCCATCCTTGGGATTATTCACCTGGTGAGTTTCCGTTTCTTTAAGCATTGAGCGGTTCGTTAACCCTACACCAGCTGTTACATTGGATTGAAAGTGATGATTCAGGTTGCATGGGTATAGAAAGTGATAATTCACATTATATAGGTATAGAAAGTGATGATTCAGGTTATATTGGTATAGAAAGTGATAATTCAGGTTATATTGGTATAGAAAATTACGATTCAAATTATATAGGTATAGAAAGTTAGGATTCAGGTTATATGGGTATAGAAAGTGCTGATTCAAGTTACATAGGTATAGAAAGTGATAATTCAGGTTATACAGGTATAGAAAATTATAATTCAAATTATATAGGTATAGAAAGTGATGATTCACATTATATAGGTATAGAAAGTTAGGATTCAGGTTATATGGGTATAGAAAGTGATAATTCACATTATATTGGTATAGAAAGTGATGATTCAGGTTATATTGGTATAGAAAATTATAATTCACATTATATAGGTATAGAAAGTTAGGATTCAGGTTATATGGGTATAGAAAGTGCTGATTCAAGTTACATAGGTATAGAAAGTGATGATTCAGGTTATACTGGTATCTCACACCTCAAGCTATATGAGCACCTTGTAACTTTGACCCCAGTTACAATGTTAACTAGTTCATATCTGCATAGCAAAGTTATTCTTTTATTATGCTCGCACATAATATTTCCTAACATATTCTGATACATAATATTTCCTGCATTTCACTACCCCTGAAAGCCCGTGCTGTAATAGCTGTTTATCACACCTGCTGTTCCAGGAGTGTGGGAATTGCTCCGGGCACTCTCCAGCGTGGGGATTCTCCTCTAAAGCTCAAAACCGAATCCCTACGGGATGGTTCCATGGTGTTCCTGGTAGATCTCCTGTGGTGGCCACCAGGATTTGCCTCGCAGCCTGGCTCCATCTCTCCCAGCAGCCTCGGTGCCACGGGGATTCAGGGAAGAAGAGGCACAGACAAATTCAGAGGGATATTTCCGTGGATCTCCTGCTGCCAGGCACCTGCAGCTGCGGAGTTCCCGAAGTAAAAAATCCTTATCTGCATTTTAAAAACTTTGATTTTCCTGGATTGACCATCTCGGATAAACTCCTGCGTTCCAGAGGAGGGCGAGGGCACCGCAGTGGTGGGGGTGGGGTTTGGAATTCCCTACTTAGGGACAGAAAAAGAGGAGCCTGCTCCTCTTCTGTGGAGACAGAGAGAGCTGGGGTGGGACAAGGGATGGAGGGCCAGGGCACAGGGAATGGCTTCCCACTGCGCAGGGCAGGGGTGGATGGGATGTGAGGGTGATTTCCTGGCTCAGTGTGGAGCCAATCCGAAGATGTCACACTGGACAAATCCCCCTTTTCCCCCCTTTTTGGGCAATGGGGAAGTTCCCTGTGCTTGTCCGAGGAAAATCAGTTTCCTGTAGAAGCTGAAACAGCCTGGCAATGACCAGATTCAGGATCCCACTGCAGATCCAGCCCCATCATGGCTCTGTTCCATCATTAAAACCACATCTCTGCATCTGAGAATTCCTGAGAAATCCAGGGACCACACTGGGATACCCAGCGCTGATTTAACGGAGGGAACTGAGGGAAGTTGTGAGGGACAGCAACAAAGCCTTTCCAGGAAAGGAGGCAGTTCTGGAATGAACGAATGCCATGTGCTGCTCTGGGTGTTGGACACGCTCCCTGCACCAGTTCCAGCCACAGGAGAGGAAAATGGGATGAAAAACAAATAATGCATCACTTTGGAGTTGTACTAAAGCCTGGTCTCCAGGGGCCCTTTTGAATCCGTTCCGACACCCAGGGACTGGAAAGGGCATCACCAATTGTCCATAAAGACTTCCTTTGTTCTGCTGTTCTGTTATTATCCCGCCCAGTTCTGAGGCAGAACCTCAAGGTTCCCAGCCAGGCTTTGAGGTGGTTTGGTTTGAAATGGAAAATATCCGTGTGAGCCTCGATAAACTGCAGGGAATTCCTGGTGGGGAACACCGAGTGGCACTGGAGCTTTCATCTCTCCTCCCTCTCCAGCTCCAGTTCTTTGCAGCTGGAGTTTTCCTTGGAAATCCTGCTCCATCCCAGCCATTTGGATCCTTTCTTGCTCTGAGTCTGGCTGAAGTTCCAGGGTTCAGTCAATAA
>VZTE01001275.1:417824-435711 GCA_013397775.1 Eulacestoma nigropectus
GGGGTGTAGGAAACACCTGCTCAAAAATTCCCTGAATCCCATCCTCTGGCACACTTTAAATCCTTTGGTCTGTGATAGGAGAGCAAAATGAGCTGTGGACTAAAATTGATATTCAGACTTCGGGTTAGATCTCACTGCTGATTCCTTGATTTCATAGAAAAATGGAATCCTGGAATGGTTTGGGTGGGAAAGGACCTTCAATCCCATCCCATTTCACCCCCTGCTGTGGGCAGGGACACCTCCCACTATCCCAGGCTGCTCCAAGCCCCAATGTCCAACCTGGCCTTGGACACTTCCAGGGATCCAGGGGCAGCCACAGCTTCTCTGGGAATCCCATCCCAGCCCCTCCCCACCCTCGCAGGGAAGGAAAAGTGACCTCCCACTGGGACTGTGCCCCTGCTCCCATCCATCCCTGCAGGCCCTCCCGCTGGATCCCCCAGATCCACGGCTCTCTGCTCCCCTCTGCTCTTTATTTTCCTTCTCTTTTCAAAGTCCCTCCTCCCTGCTCCCTTTGCTCCCCCGGCCTGGGTTAGAAGCGCTCTGTTTGCCGCCCGATTAAAGCGGCCTCGCACGCGCCGCAAAGTTCCGACAGCTTTGGCTTTTGCCTGGAATAGCTCTGTCTGCATTTAATGGGCTTTGCAGGCTGCATTTCAAAGTGCTTATTAATGGCATCTGGACAAGGGACTCTTGCTTTGTGCTGTTAAAATCATCTAAGGAATCCTTGCCCGGGTGTCGAATCCCACCCATTCTGGCCTGGCGGGCAGCAGCTGCTGGGGGTCGCAGGAGGACGTGGCCTGTCCGTGATGGGGCTGCAGCACAGCTGGCACATCCAGCAGCCTGCTAATTAACTGGAATTAGTGCCTTTTCCTTTCTTTAACGCTGTTCCTGCTCTTCTTACCCCCCCCGGAGGACCGTGGAAAGCTGCCCCGAGGGATGAAAGATGAGGGCAGAATTGACAGCTGGGCCTTCGGCTTGGAAAGAATCCGTGAGGGAGGTGGGACGTGGACCCTCAGCTGGGAATTCCTGCAGCTCCACGGGGACCTGGGGCGTGGAGGCCTCAGGGAACGGGGCAGACACTCGTCAGGATGGGACAGGAAAGCTTAGGAAGCCTTTCCCAGAGGAGACCCAGCTTTGGAGTCCCCGTCCCTGCAGGTGTCCAGGGATGGCCTGGACCCAGTGCTCTCGGCTGGGGACGAGGTGGAGATGGGCCACAGGTCTGGGAAGGCTTTTCCAGCCTAAATGACTCTGGAATTCTGTGCTGTGCTGCTGGTGAGCCCAGAGTAGTCCCTGCCTTGAGCTGAAATCCCGGGAAGAGGGTGACTGCAGTAATCACGCACAGGCAATAACTGCCCTCCTTCAGGTGCAAAGTCAGAGAAAATCCCGTTTATTGCGCAGTGCCCATTCCCTAAATACCCCCACAGAACAGGATAGAACATCATGGGAACAGGAAAGATGTTCCCCACAGTGTCTCCCCATCCCCTGGGGCAGTGCACAGACATTGCCTGTTATGGGAACAGGTAAACAATCCCCTGTAAGGTCACAAACTGCAATCTTCTCTTCTCACAGCCCCAGCTTTGTCCACAAGCCACAAACCTCTCTCTGCCCATCCCCGGTGACCTGGATACAGTCCCAGGGTCACCTCCGGGCCCAGGACAGAGGCTGTCTGTCCGGCCTTCGGGCTCATCTCTCTGTCACCACACGGTGTAACCCAACAGGTGACACTCCCCGTGGGAAGCAGAGCGTGGCCGGGCAGCCCAGCTCCCTCAGCCCCTGCACAAACAGGGCGGCATTAAAATGCAGCCGTCCTTTATGAATGCACAAACCCCAGCAATGGCCCTGAATGAGGGGAAGCAATTGGGATTTGCTCAGAAGCATCGAGTGCAGCCCTCCCTGCCCCTGCCAGCCCTCAGCTCATTAAAATGTGCCGCCTCTGGAATCAGCAGCGGCAGGTCTTGGAACGGCGCATTGTCCCGAGAGCAGCTCTGATGGAATCTTCCTGAGGAGTGACAGGCAGGAGGAAACGTCCTCCAGCATGATTGATGCCCCAGATTAGGCCCAGCTTGTAAAAATACACCGAGTTTAAATCACTGTCAGCCTTGGAACAAGAGCAGGGGAGGTGGCGGCCCTGGAACAAAGCAAACGAAGGACGGTGTTGCTCAGTGCAGGCTGTCTGTCCAAATAAAACCTGGGATTTAATGTTGGCTGCTTGGGAATTCAATGGGAAAAGGGGCTGGAAATTGGGCATTTCCCAATTCCAACTCAAACCAGCTCGATGGGAAACCAAAAGCTGGAGAAAGACTCGAAGGACTTCAGGAGCTGGTTATAAACTGCTTGAACTGGGAAATACTGGAAGCTAGAACAGCGCTGGGCTTGGCTCAGTTAGGAGTTGGCCTTGATGATCTTAGGGGTCTTTTCCAGCCTAAATGATCCTGGGATTCCGATCCTGGTGGAGCCTGGAGTTGCCATGGCAACTTCCCCATGCCCTCCATCATCAGGGCCATGCTTAATTAAACCATTCCCTCGTTAGGTGCTGGGTCATTGCTGCCTTCCCTGCAGCTGATTGTTGTTGTTGTTGTTGTTATTATTATTATTATTAATCAGCAAATATCATTCATTTGTGATCAGCTGCAACAGACCGGCCTGGACATGCAGCTCTGCAACCTCAGCTTTTCCTGTCGCTTCATCTTCTTTGGGAAAAATAAATCAAAATCCCAAATCTCAAAATTCCTGCGCTGATTCCCAACCGTGGCTGTGCTGGTGGACCTTGGCAGCCGGCCTGGAATTTGGAGGGCATCTGGTGAAGAGTTCCAGGCCAGGCTGGATGGGGCTTGCAGCAGTGAAAATGGCTGTTTTCTCCCCAGAATTCATTATTTTTACAATCCCTGCGGACAGAGCATTTCGGGATGTGACAGAAATCCTTGGAAGCAGCGGGAGGAGCATCCCAAGGCCCTGTGCACTCAAAGCTCTTCCCAGCTCCCCGTTCCTGCTCCAGGACAAGAACTCCAAGCTGTTATCACAACTTTTTGATGGATTTTCCATGCGGGAATGCAGCCAAAGTGTAAACGAGTCAATAACAGAGTCACAAACGCAGTTACCAGGGAGGGTAATTAGCTAATAGCAGTTAATTACTCTGACAGCAAAGCGCCCGGGCCCAGCAGAGCCGGGGAAAGAAATGATTTTGTCATTTCGTGTCTAACAGGACAACGAGGGCCCAGCGATTCCCTCCAACCGATTCTTTGTTTGCTTTAAGGGCTGATACCTGCTGATAAGATGCTTTCCTTTCACGTGATAAATTCTCTTAATTAACTTTAATTGTTTGCCGACAAATTTCTGCAAATGGAGCCGTTCAGGGAGCAGCGGCAGAAATTTGGCCGTGGCTTGGGAGCTTCAAAATAGGAATGTGCCCCTGGAGTGAGGGGGGACAGCAGCAAATCCCTGTGCCTGGAGTGGGATGGGGAATGGAATCATGGAGTGTTTCCCAGCCTTTCCCCGAAGAATCATGGAATGGTTTGGGTTGGAAGGGACTTTAAATCCCACCCAGTGCCACCCCTGCCAGGGCAGGGACACCTCCCACTGTCCCAGGCTGCTCCCAGCCCCAGTGTCCAGCCTGGCCTTGGGCACTGCCAGGGATCCAGGGGCAGCCACAGCTGCTCTGGGAATTCCAGCCCAGCCCCTCCCCACCCTCCCAGCCAGGAATTCCTTCCCAATATCCCACCTAAATCCACCCTCCTTCACCTTAAAGCCATTCCCTGTGTCCTGTCCCTCCATCCCTTGTCCCCAGTCCCTCTGCAGCTCTCCTGGAGCCCCTTTAGGCCCTGCAAGGGGCTCTGAGCTCTCCCTGGATCCTTCCCTTCTCCAGGCGAGCATTCCCAGCTCTCCCAGCCTTTCCTCACACATCAGTGGCTTCCCAGCTCCAAACAGGGCACTCCGGCGTCCTGTTCCAGCCCCTCCTGAGAGTGTGGAATATGTTCCTTGTACCTTTGTTTCCCCACCTGCTAAATTTGTTTTTATTGGTGATTTTCCCTTTGTTTTTCTCTTCCATCGGGCCCTGCCTCCTGCTGGGAATTCTGGGAGCTGCCCAGGATTTTCACCCCAAAAGGGTGTTGTTCATTCTTGCTGGAGTTGTGCTCACCCGAATTTGTTTGTTAATATCAGCCCCTCTTCATTCCTCTCTGGGGACAAAACGAGATTGCAAACGAAATCCACGATTTGTGGAACGAAACTGCAGCTCAGGAAAAGCGAAAACGAAACGGCTCCGTTAAAACCGAGGTCCCGTCTGAGGCAGCCCCTGGAGCCTGCGCAGGTCGCTCTTTCCTCACCAGTTTCCTTTCGTTGTGGGCTCTGGCTTGGGCCTGTTGGTATTTCCAGGGATGTCTTAAATGTCTCTTCTGAGGAGTCGCAGAATCAGGTTGGTTCGGGTTGGAAGGGACCTTAAAGAAAATCTCCTTCGCCCCCGGTTTAGTTAAAACCCGTTCAGCCGCTGGGTTTCCCCGACAGCCCCAGGGGTGTCCCGGTTTGAGCCCCTCCCGCTGCGCTCGGGTTGTGTTTCCCTGGCTTCTGGTTTACCCTGGGAGCGCAGCTGGCTCCAGGTACGGACCGGAACACCCCAAAATCCTGCAGAAAATGGGAATAAGCTGTGCCTGGGCATCTCCCACAGCACTGATTTCCCCAGCACAGGACACTCCCTGCTCCTCCACGGTTGAATTCCGGAAAGGTTGGCAGGTGCTTCTCACGACCGGAATTTTCACCTCTGTCATGTTTTGTGTGAATTAGAGATGGAATTAAACACCCTCTTTAATTCCTCCCATTGCCAACTCTTTTCCTGCCACTTTTTCTGATTATTTCAAGCAAAAAAAAAAAAAGGAAATATTTCTCCTGACCCGTGATCTTTTCTTGCAGCAATTACCTCGCTGACCTTTTCCTGGGGTTTAAAGATTGAAAACAATCGGAGTTTCTCAGCCTTTGCCGTTTGTAATCTCTGTTTAGGATTCAGGAGGCAGAGCTGTGATTCATTCACTGAGCCACTGATGGTCGAGACTCTCCTCTCCCCTTTTCCTGATCCAGAGCCCATCAGAGCCTGCCCAGCCTCAGCTCTGCCTCTCTAAATGAGCTCATTGGGATGTGGAGCAGCTCCCCTGGGCGGGAGGAGGCATTGACAACCCCAATTTCAGGCAAATGGGATGTGGTTTTTGAAATAACGAAGCATTAGTGAAGGCTGAAACGGAGAGAAGTCGATTCTCATCCAGTTCCGTTGGGGTGGAATCCAAAGCTTTAATTGCAGAGGGAGATGGGCAGGGGGACCCGGGGTGTGCTCCAGGGCTTTGTTTATCACCGGGACTTTGTGGGGTGGAAAAATGATTTGCATCAGGTCAAGAAGCAGCTTCTGAGTTCTGGAGGAAGCTGTAAAATTATTCTCTCTTCTTCTTCTCAGTCAGAGTTGTTATAAAAGGCACAGTTGGAAACCAGCTCTTTTATTTATTTTACTCACAACCCTTGTGTTGCCTGAGGTTTTATCTGGAGCCCTTGGCTCTGATTAAAAATAATTTCGGCGTTGATTGGGATCAGTGAGAGAAAAAGAGACGGAAAACCAGAGGGATGCTGTGTGTGGTCAGAGACATTTGGTGCTACAGAGCAGGAAGGTGATCCAAGGGATGGAGATGATCCAAGGGATGCAGATGATCCAAGGGATGGAGCAGCTCTGCTGGAAGGAAAGGCTGGGAGAGCTGGGAATGTTCACCTGGAGAAGGGAAGGATCCAGGGAGAGCTCAGAGCCCCTTGCAGGGCCTAAAGGGGCTCCAGGAGGGCTGGAGAGGGACTGGGGACAAGGCATGGAGGGACAGGACACAGGGAATGGCTTTAAGGTGAAGGAGGGGGGATTTAGGTGGGATATTGGGAAGGAATTCCTGGCTGGGAGGGTGGGGAGAGGCTGGGCTGGAATTCCCAGAGCAGCTGTGGCTGCCCCTGGATCCCTGGCAGTGCCCAAGGCCAGGTTGGACACTGGGGCTTGGAGCAGCCTGGGACAGTGGAAGGTGTCCCTGCCCATGGAATGGGATGGGATTGGATTTAAGGTCCTTCCACCCATTCCATGATTCCGTGGTACCCAACCATCCCTCACCGCTGTCTCTATGTCTCCATCACCTGGATGGGACTGGGGAGCCTGGAATTTGTTGGGAATCCCTGAGGTGCTGCCTGGGCTGTCCCAGCTCCTCCCAGGAATGAGGAACAAACCCAGAGGAGTCAATAAAATTGAGACTTTTCTGCTCTGCTGTTTGAGGAGGGGTCCTTTCCATCCAGGAGAGCTCAGGAAAATCCCCGGAGCTGGGGATGGATTTGTTGCTGGAACAGAGCTCTGGGAACAGCAGCGACGGCTCCGTGGTACCTGGAGGGATCTCATCCACTCCCACCTTCCCCTTTTATTCCCTAGGAATGTCCCAAACCAGCCTGGGATCCCATTTCCCAGTCTCCCAACGCATCCCTGTTCACCTGCAGAGTCTCTCACTGAAATTCTCTCCCAGCTGCATTTGTTTTATTGTGGCTTTTGTTTAAAAGCAGCGTCCAGTGGGAATTTCTTCCCAAGGTGCTGGAGTCCTGCTCCAGCAGGTGATTCCATCCAGGTGGATGTTTTCCCAGGGCCTTTGAGGGAAGGGATGGAATGTTTCCATTGGGAACCTGCACAGGGAATATTTCAAGTTCTCTACTCTGCTGAATCCATCCCATGGATGCGTTCCCGCTCTGCACATCCGGAGTTTGTATCCAAACAAACACTTCAGGAACGATTTCCCCGTGCCGGGATGGCTTTTGGTGCTAATTCGGAATCAAAGGACCTGCGGATAATTGCTTATTCAAATAAGAACCCCGTTGCATACGGAAAGTTTTGATTAATGGGGGAATTCATTGCTTGTCTCACAATGCTGCAATTACCGTTCCCTGAATCGCCGGGATGAGAGCGACCTCTCCGAGGGCTCCTGAAATGAGGAGGCTGCGTGGCCTTGAAGGTTGGCCTAAGTTTAAAGGCTCTATTTAAGCATTATTGAAGGAAAAACCCAACCATTGCAGCACAAAAAGCCTTTAAGGCAGGGAATGGGAGTGTTTGGAGAGAAATTCTGCTGCTAAAACCTCCTGGAACTCGAGGGAAACTTGAGGAGAATTGATGTGCTCGGGCTAAATGTGGATAAACGGAGGGAACTGCTGTGAATTCCTGAGTTTATTTACTCATCCTGCCCCTTTCCAGCCCGTTCCGGCAAGGAGGTGCTTGGTTTTATTTAAGGTTTCGCTGGGTTTTGTCTCCCTTGTAAATGACTTTTTAAAAGCAAGATTTACCCGAGGTGCTCGGGTTTCATCGCTGGAGGTGACTCCAACCTCCCCATCCCTGCGGGATGAACACGGCAAAGCCCGGCCGGGTCAGGAGGGAGCTGGGAGAGGAATCGCTGCTCTCGGGGGGATCACGGCACCGAAAGGGATACCCAGGAATTCCGTGGTTCTTCCTGCAGGGTTTGGTCAGCTCCAGATTTCGGGAGGGGTTTGCACGCCGGTGAGGAGCTCGAGAGTTTTTGTGGATTAGCTGGGGATTTCCTCGTGGATGTAGGGATGGAACTGTGGGACTGGGGGCTGTAAATATGGCAGGGAGGGAGATTTAGTTGGGATTTTGGGAAGGAATTCCTGGATGGGAGGGTGAAGAGGGGCTGGGCTGGAATTCCCAGAGAGGCTGTGGCTGCCCTTGGATCCCTGGGAGTGTCCAAGGTCAGGTTGGAGCAGCCTTGGACAGTGGGAGGTGCCCCTGCCCATGGCAGGGGTGGGATGGGATGGGATTGAAGGTCCCTTCCCAACCCAAATCCTGGGATTTAAGAAGGGTGGAGAAAAGGCATCATTACAACTCCAGGCTTTTTCTTAGGAACCAAATCTTTCACTTTTAGGAAATTATAGATGGAAAAAGTCAGGATTTGCCTGCCCAAACCAGCATCTCCCGTTCCCATCCCACCCTGGCTGCCCTTGCTGATGGCTCTGCTTGGATCTGTGCTCTGAGCTGTGCAGGGGCTGGAATCCTTGGGAATCCTCGGGAATCCTCTCTTTTCCTGGTCCCCTCCAATCCAGAGGGAGGAGAAGCTCCCTCAGAGGCTCTTTTCCATAATGTGCATTTTTCCATCAGCACCGGGTTTCTCTGCCAGCTGATTTAATTCAGGAATTTCATCGATCACTCCTGGATAACTTTTCCTGCTTGCTGGCAATTAAAATCCGCCTCAAAGCGAGTCCCATTAATGTTGTTGCCTTCCCCTATGGAAAACAGCTCGGGAATTTCAGCAGAAGTGAGAATGATGTGGGAACTGGGATGAGGTTGGAGAGCAAGAACGAGGAAAAGGGAGACCTGGCTGTTGTGGGAACGATGGAAGTCATCACATATCACAGGTGTATCCCGGGAATGCAGGGAACGGGAGGAATAGGGATGGATTTGCAGGGCTGTGAATTAAGAGGGTGATTTTTAATCAGGAGTGGAACCTCAACTTTTCCAAGCGGTTTTGGCGTCTGGGGTGGTTTGTGGAGGTCCTGGGGTCAGGCTCTCAGGCACAGGATGGGATTTTCGGAGTGTCCTGGGCAGGGCCAGGAGTTGGACTCTCTGATCCTGTGGGTCCTTCCAGCTCAGGAGATTCTGTCATTCCGAACTCTGTGGGACAAAGCTGATCCTGGAGCATCTGTGTGCTCTCGTCACTCCTGGAGTCTGGGGTGGCTCCAGTTTGGGGTGAGCAAAGAGCTGTGACCATTTGGTGGTCAGCACACAATGAATCCATTTTTCCTTTCCTTTTTCCCCCCCTTTTGCACTGGAAAGCAGAGGAGAGAAGAGGGAATTGCAAAGGAGGTTTTGCTTCCTCGCTGTTGTGTTATTCCCCTTTTCGTTATCCGAGCCAAACCCAAGAGCTTGGAAAATTCCAGGGGTTGGTGTTGTGTGAACACAGAGAGGGAACGGGATTTGTTTAATGCTTGGCTGAGTGGGGGCCACCCTAAAAACTTCCTAAAGGTGCGTGGACAACTGGGAACATTCCTCAGGGAATGTTCCTGGTGCTGCTTCCAGAGGCCGAGCCAAGCACGGAAATGAGACCCATTCAGAGGTGTTTTGGTGAGGAAATCATGGAATCCTGGGATGGTTTGGGTTGGAAGGACCTTAAAGCCCATTCCCATGGGCAGGGACACCTCCCACTGTCCCAGGCTGCTCCCAGCCCCAATGTCCAGCCTGGCCTTGGGCACTGCCAGGGATCCAGGGGCAGCCACAGCTGCTCTGGGAATTCCAGCCCAGCCCCTCCCCACCCTCCCAGCCAGGAATTCCTTCCCAATATCCCATCCAGCCCTGCCCTCTGGCAGTGGGAAGCCATTCCCTGTGTCCTGTCCCTCCATCCCTTGTCCCCAGTCCCTCTCCAGCTCTCCTGGAGCCCCTTCAGGCCCTGGAAGCAAATTGGAACTTTGTGAATCCTGCCCCTTTTATCCCTAATTTAGGACAGAAAACACTTGACTTTTTCCCAGGAGGGAATCCACCAGAAATCCAATGGGAAGAATCCACCAGAGATTCCAGTGGGAAGCCATTCCCTGTGTCCTGTCCCTCCATCCCTTGTCCCAAGGCTCTCTCCATGTTTCCTGCAGCTCCTTCAGGTCCTGGAAGGGCACAATGAGCTCACTCCTGGTCTCTTCTCCAGGCTGAATATTCTCAGCCCTCCCAGCCTTTCCTCCCAGCAGAGCTACTCTATCCCTCTGATCATCCCCTGGATTTGCTCCAGCAGCTCCAGGTCCTTCCTTAGAGATTTTTTTGGCTCACTTTTGGCTGAGGTTTGAGCTGATTGAGGCCCCTCTGTACCCAGCTCCTCCAGGGTGCCACATTCCCGATTTCCTCCTGCTCCAGCAGGACACAGCTCCTTTGGATCCTCCTCTAGGAGTAAATCTGATGGATGAGAAATCACAAATTCGGGCTGGAAGGGACCTTAAAGCCCATCCACTTCCATCCAGCTGCCAAAACCTTTTATTTGGGGCACGGAACGAGCAGAACCAACACCAGCTCCAGGGAAATCGCAGCTTTTCCCACCTCAGCAGCCACCAATTCCCGAACAACCGGTGCAGGGTGGTTATCAAGGAGAAGAGAAAGCTCTTTGCTGTGGAAGAGGTGGGAAAAGCTTCGTAAACAAGCGGGAAATCAAAGTCAGAATGAATTCCGGCCAAGAATTCTTCAAAAGGAAGAGTCAGGGAGTCACCGGAGCATTTCAACAGCCGCTGAAAGGGAAGGGATCAACACAATATTAATTTTATGGCTTCTTTCTTCACACTCCGGTGCACATAAATTTGGGTAATTGTATTTCCTGGGCTTGGCTGTCTTGGAAGATAAGGAATAATTACATCCCTGCCCGATGGGAAGGAGCCTGCACAATGATCCTTTTTTAATGCTAACAATCCCGTAATATCGGCGTTCGGGCTGGGATTCAACAGCGACAGGAGAAAACATCAGCAAGGAGCGACTTGTACCAGCTCGGTGTGATCCCAATGTTTGGTATTTCCACGTTTCAATTGCAATTCTGCTCGAACTGAGAACCCCCAGCCCGCTTCCCCTGGTTTTCTCTGGGTTTCCATGGGCTGCACTGAGGATTTCCCTGCCTTTCCCGGTTTTTCTTTGCTTTCCCAACAGTTTCCTTGCCTTTTCCCCACTGTGGGGATTTCTATCCCTCAGCAGGGGATGTTGGGAAGTTCCCTCAGAGAACTGGGATTGGAAAATTATGTGGAAGTCCTCATTTTGATGGTCCTGTAATGAAGAGATTCCGTGGAATTCCACACTTACTGCTTGGGAAATGATCCCACGTAACCTAAACCTGTTGTGCCTCCGAGCAGTAGGACAGAGGTGCTGGGGATACCTGTCCTTTTTCTGGGAATATTTTAGGACTGAGCATCCTGGTTTTCCTCTACCTTATCCCCCCAATACCCGAGGTTGGATGTGCCAAAATTCCCTTTATTTTTCCCATTTCTCTTGCCTTGGACCATTTCGCCCCCCCAGGAACACCCAGGTGTTGTTCACACCTTCCTTGAAATGGTTTTTCCTGGTGGTGCAGGGAGCCCGGAGTGTCAAACCCAGCTGGAATTCCTGTGGGATTTAATAACCTGCTCCCAAATCAGCTCTGGTGGTCCCGAAGTAGCTGTTGGGACTTCGCGTGAATCTTAAATTTATCCCCCCTATTTCAGCAGGAACTGGAACCAGCTGTGCTGATTCTTAGTTTTATTTCTTCAGTTTTGAACGTTGCATTTTTTTACCCCATAAATTCCCGTGCTGCTTGGAAGAGTTTAGGAACAGCGGCTTTAGGACTATTTTTAGTGGTTTTGTCACAATTAATGCCAACCCCTTAATTGCCACGAGGAGTAACTCGTTTAAATCCCTTGGTTACCCAATTCTGTTTATCTGCTCTATGGAAATGGACCAAGTGAGGAGAGGAAACGGCCTCAGGGTGCACCCAGGGAGGTTCTGGTTGGATCTTGGGAATTTTCCTTCATGGAAAAGGCTGTCCAGCCCTCCAGAGCTGCCCAGGGAGCTTTGGAGTCCCCATTCCTGGAGGGATTTAAAGCCCTGTGGATGTGGCACGTGGGGACCTTGGTGATCTTAGAGGGCTTTTCCAACCTAAACAATTCCAAAGGGTGACTCCACCTGCCCCGGGCAGCCTGTTCCAGAAACTCTGTGCCAAATAATCCCGATTTTCTTCCTAAAACTCCCTTTCCCAGGTTGGGACACCCCCACACTTTGCCTTTAGCAGGGAGGGGGAGGAGAAAACGAAGCTTTGCTGTGATTTGGTGGGAGCCAGAAGGCAGAGGGGGATGGAATGCCAGGAAATCCCTGTTGACATTCCCAAAGCCTTCCCTTGGCTGTCAGGAAGCCAATAACGAAGGACAAAGAGCAGGAGGCTTCAGCAAACTCCCGCCCCTTCCTGCTCTTTAGAAAAGGGACTGAACTTTATTCAACTTTGTTCCGAAAGTGCCGAGGATCCTCCAGCCCTCCCTGCCTGAGCAGGAGCTCGGGGTGGCTTGTCCAAAAATCAACAACCTCTCAAGGCGTGACCTTTGAAAAGCTGAGCTTTATTCTCCACGTCTTCCAGTTTATCTCTACGTGAAAGAGCACCTGGAGCGAATCCCTCGTTTCCCTGGGCGGGTTTGGGGCTGGGATGGAGGAGGCCAAGGTGGTCCATGAGCGGTGGTGCCCAGGAGAGCTGCCCTGGGATGGGTTCCTGGAGTGCCGGGACCCTGGAGCACCAGGATTCCCGTGGGGAGAGCAAAGGGATAACGAGGGACAGGACACAGGGAATGGCTTCAAGCTGGCAGAAGGTGGGTTTAGGTGGGATATTGGGAAGGAATTCCTGGCTGGGAGGGTGGGGAGGGGCTGGGATGGAATTCCCAGAGCAGCTGTGGCTGCCCCTGGATCCCTGGCAGTGCCCAAGGCCAGGCTGGACATTGGGGCTGGAGCAGCCTGGGACAGTGGGAGGTGTCCCTGCCCATGGCAGGGGTGGAATGGGATGATCCTTAAGGTCCTTTCCCACCCAACCCATTCCAGAATTTGCAGGTTCAGAGTCGTCTCTAAGCACCCACCAACAACTGCAAGACCTCACATGGGGAAACTGAGGCAGGGTGTGGGTTCTCCCCTTGCACTTCTGTGCCCTTTCCCGTTAATGTTGATTTAGCTCTGTTAATTAAACCCCTGAGGAGCAGGGTTTGTGCCCATCTGGGATGTGGGATTCCCTCAGGAGATGCCCGTGGAGCAGGCAGTGCCCCAGCCCAGTCCAGTTTGAGTCCAAAGGGACCTTCAGTCCCATCCCATCCCCATTCCCATGGGCAGGGACACCTCCCACTGTCCCCGGCTGCTCCAACCTGGCCTTGGGCACTGCCAGGGATGCAGGAGCAGCCACAGCTTCTCTGGGAATTCCAGCCCAGCCCCTCCCCACCCTCCCAGCCAGGAATTCCTTCCCAAGATCCCACCCCAATCTCCCCTTTCCCAGTGGGAAGCCATTCCCTGTGTCCTGTCCCTCCATCCCTTGTCCCCAGTCCCTCTGCAGCTCTCCTGGAGCCCTTTCCAGCCCCAGGCAGGGTGAGGATGTTCCTGCAGCCCTGGGAATGGGACACCCCAGGCAGGAGCTCCAAACCCAACTGGAAATGTTTCCCGAGGGATTTCATGGACCTGGGCATTCCCAGGTTTATTTTGTACCGGGTGTGTTGTGGGTAAATCCTCTCCAACCACTTCTTCCCTCCCAAAAAGTAACAATTTTACCCTTTTCAAAAGTTATTTTAAGACTATCCAGGCTTAGCTGGAAGTGGTGGTGAAACCTTTTCATCTCGAAGAACTTCGAGGAATATGAAACTTTTTATCACTTTAATGCTTTTTAAATGACTTTTTTTTTCTACGTTTGCCGTGAAGAATGAGAGAGATCAGTCAGGGAGATTGGGCACAAGCAGATACAGGATCCAGCAGGTTGTTGAATAGTGCTGGGCTGGAAGACAGCAAATCTCAAGATCATGTGTATTTTTACACAATTTATTCTATATTTATCACTCTTTTCATGGCCTGCTGTAATAAATCATAGCCTCACGCATCAGGATGAATTCAAAATAAAATGATGGGCTCTATAAAAGAGAGTAATTTGGAGATTTTAGTCCAGTTCTGCCTTTCTCTGATCGAAAATACTCGAGTTTTCCCTGTAAAATGAAGCGAGCTTCTAATGCCGCCGTGAATCCCGATCTGTGCTTCCATCTTCCGGCTGGAAAGATTTTTCTTTTTAAGGGGGGCAATTATTCCTTTCAGTGTGAGAAGCAACGGGCTGGGCTTTAAAAATATTCCTCATCTCCAAAAGCTCTGTCACTGATGAACCTGCGAGCTCAGTGCCAACAATAAACACGAATTTAATTCACGTTTGGAGATGGATTTGCTTTGCTTAGAGCTCGATGTGTTGAATATTTTCAGTTGCTGCTTCTCGTGTTCCATAATTTAAGGGAGAGCTAAAATTTTAGGAGTGTTTCACCTTGAATAGGCTTCGACATCGAAGGGCCTTGATGTGGAAAGTTGTTGAGCAGGTGGGGAAATGCAGTTTACAGCCTAAAAGTCTGAATTTTAGGTTGGAAACGGTGAAGAACTGTGGTGTTAGGGCTGGGATGGAGTTAATTAATTTAATTTCAGCTGGTGTGGGGCCGTGCTTTGGATTTGTGCAGGGTTGGGCTGGGATGGAGTTAATTAATTTAATATCAGCTGGTGTGGGGCCGTGATTTGGATTTGTGCAGGGTTGGGCTGGGATGGAGTTAATGAATTTGATTTTTAGCTGGTGTGGGGCCGTGATTTGGATTTGTGCTGGGAACTGTTGATAATTCGGGAATATTTGTTATTTCTGGGTTTGCACAGCACCAGGGGCTGCACTGCTCCTCTCCCTCCTCACCTGTGAGGAGCTGCTGATCCCGAAGGATCCAGGGAATATCCCAGATTTTTAACACACCCATTTATGTGAAGGAACTGCTGCTCAGTGGAGTTTTCTGGGATAAATCCATCCCCGGAGAGATGTATTTGGGATCAAACCCGACCTTTCTCCTCCAGCCTCCCTGATGTGTTCTTTAAGATGAGATTTCCAAACTTGGGTGTAGAGTCCCTCCAATTTATTGATCCCAGCTGTACCTGTGGGCTCGGATCTGGTGAAATCCAACAGCTTTTGGTGTCCTTGGTTGGCTTTGGACATCCAGGGATGAAGGACGGAGTTCTCCTGGAATTCAGTGCGATGTTGCCACACAGAGCTTCTGTCATCTTGTACTTTCTTCTCCTTGACTGCACATTTCTTAATCCTGGTGGCACAAATCCCCAGATTCTTGCAGCTAATGGCCCCTGTTTCCATATGTTTCCATATTTGCGTCCTATTCCTGAATTCCCCCTTTATGTGTAAGCCCCAAGAAGTTACTTTAGGGTGGCTTAACGAGATGTGGCCCAGAATGTTCCAAAATTCAGCTTCCAAGCCCATTCCTAATCAGGCACTGGAGCCGCTAATCCAATTTGAGCCAGCGGCCGACTCCATTCCTGGTGGAATAAAACGCACTTTAAATCTCCTTTAAAAGCCACTGAGATGCTCCTGACAAATTAAAAATCTGAAATTAAAAATAAATCTTGTTCGTTTCTGCCTCATTAGGGCCCTCCTTGGTGTGGCTGAGCCCAGCTCCGTGTCCCTGCCCAGCTTTGAAGGGTTTTTGCTCTGAGACGAGGAGCGGAGCCCTGTTGGCCTCTCCGTGTTTTGGGAAGCAGTTCCTGGGTGTGGGACAAGGAGAGGGAAGAGGAGGAGTTAAAGGAGTGGAGTTCAAGGGGTGAGGAAGGGGCTGGAGCAGGGGAGGGATGAGGAGAAGGGAGCTCAGGTGTGTCCCCGTGCAGGGAATCTGCGGAACCAGAGCAGAACCAGCACTGGGAGTGAAAACCTTGATGGGAACCGAGCTCGTAGGAGAAGAAATACACAAATAAAAGGAAAATAAATATTTTGGGCACTTAAGTGATCAAAAAATGAGGAGACGTGGTTTAGTGGACAGGGTGAGGTTGGTCAAAGGTTGGACTTGATGATCTTGGAGGTCTTCCAACATTAACAATTCCATAATTTATAGATTATATTGATCTTTAATATGTTTTATATGGTGGATATTATACACAAACTATAGATATGGATACAAATATTTATTATTTATACATTAATACAAATTTATATTAATGCAAATTGATATTAATGCCGGGAATGTTGGCAGCCAGTGCTGGGCAGGAGAGGGCAGAGCCAGCTCATCCAGTGGGATGTCCCCTTCCAGAGATCCAGAGGCAGCCACAGCTGCTCTGGGAATTCCAGCCCAGCCCCTCCCCACCCTCCCAGCCAGGAATTCCTTCCCAATATCCCACCTAAACCCACTCTGGCAGTGGGAAGCCATTCCCTGTGTCCCATCCCTCGTTATCCCTTTGCTCTCCCCCACGGGAATCCTGGTGCTCCAGGGTCCCGGCACTCCAGGAACCCATCCCAGGGCAGCTCTCCTGAGCACCACCGCTCATGGACCACCTTGGCCTCCTCCATCCCAGCCCCAAACCCACCCAGGGAAATGGGGGATTCACTCCAGGTGCTTTTCCTGGGAAGTTGGACTCGGGGATGGGGCTGGGAAGCACCTCCAGCCTCTTGCTCTGATCCTGGGGCAGAGCTCTGCTCCTCATCCCTCCTGGAGACCGAGGTTCCACCTCTGGGTGAGGGGAACCAGGCAGATCCTGGAATCTCCATTGAGATAATCTCTCCAGGGAGAGAATTCCATCTTTTATCTCGGTTGGGAGCATCCGGGGGTGTGGGCAGCCCAAGGAGCCCCTCGTGCAGGGGGTGGTGGGGGGTCCGCGGGTGGAGCTGCTCCCAAACCTGGGCAGGAAAAGCCTCTCCCGGCGTGCTGAGGCTGGAAATGATGGAAGGCTCCTATTCCTGCTCACCAAACTCCCGTGGGAATTGAAGCAGGGGTGAGAGAGAGCTTTTCTCCCATGGGATTTGGAAAGGCGATGATGGATTTGGAAATGGATTTGAGGCGCCCAACCTCAGAATTCCCGCTGAAAGCCGAGCTCCGAAAGCTTTTTGTCAGTAGCCAATCTCGTTGAAACCACTTTCATCAACCATAAGCAGATTAAAAATCCACACAAACCACCCTCCTACCTCATCCCAGAAGTCGGAACGAGATATTCAGGAGCATCCAAGCCACCCACTCCTAGTGAAAGTCTGGAAGTTTTAATTAAGAACTCAACTTGCCTAAAAAAACTCGCGCGTGGCTTTAAGTCCCCAACATTTGGGCACCGGTGCGGATAAGCCACCCTTTAATGCCCCTTTCTCCTGGAAGGAGGAGCTGGGTGGGAAGGGGAGGCATCCAAAAGATCAGCTGGCATCGGGAGCAGGAGAGGAAGAGGCTGGAGAGGAGGGGGAGAGCAGCCATTCTGCTAGAATAGCATAAAAAATATATTTAAAAAAATTATATGGAGGCATCCGAAGTCAAGACGTGCTGCTGGGTGGATCCTGTTGGCTTTTCCCTGCTCTTACCCCCTGGAAAAGAGGGTGCCAGGCAAGTGTCCCCTGCCCAGCAGGGTCACTCTGTTCCCGAAAAAAAAAAACAAAAAAAAAATCATGGAAACTTCCTCCAGGAGTTGGGAAATATTTTGCTTTCCCCCAGCGCTGGAGAAACAACAAATGGGCTTTTCCTGGTGTTTTCTGTCTACTTGGGGAAATGATATGTAATTATATGGAATATACATATCAAACAAGGGGGCTCTGTGGCAGGACATGTGTGTCCCCTCTCTACCACAGAGGGTTGCTGCCCATGCAAGACAGAACTCGGGCGGGGCACAGGCCCAGCCTGGGGCATCTCTGGCACCAAAAGGGCTCAGGGCCCCAGCTAAGAACCAACATCTCCGTCTGGAAAGCAAAGGTGCAGAGAGATGAAAGAAATGTTCTCGACCACAAGGCACGGTTCTTGTGCCTCTGAAAGCCCACACAGTTACCTCAGGGGCAAGAGTCTCTTACACACCCCTTGGGAACGCGTGAGGAGATTGCTCCCCAAAGCTGGACGCGGCTTTGAGGATTGTGTCATATATGAAATTAGGTAATTGGCTTTTGCATATAAAAATCATCTTATAACCAAGTTAACAGTCATTAAAGTTGTTAAGATAGTTAAATTGTTAAACCCCCCCCCTCTGTGAACCAATGTCCCTCCCCAGCAAATGATCCATTGGGGAAAGGGACTTGTGATGGACCTTGGAATTCACCAATCATCTTGTGCTGTGGGGCAGGACAGTGGTGGGTTCTGGGAAGAGCTAAGAGGGTATAAAAGTAGGATCCCAGAGCCCTTCTCTCTCTCTCTCTCTCTC
>VZTE01001275.1:436122-466261 GCA_013397775.1 Eulacestoma nigropectus
AAATTATCTTTCTGTAATAAACAATTTTTTTTTAATTCAAATAAGAGTTGTTCCCATTTTTAACAGGATGCTTTCCCGGGAGTTGAGAGAAAGGACTTTGGTGTGCACTCCATCAGAAATCGGACGGTGAGAAACGCTGGATCCTAAGTTATCCTATTTCTCGGCCGGCTGTAAATTTAATGGTACCTTTAACTCCACGTGGAATACCAGTATCCCCTTGTGTCTCACCCCTGTGTAGCCATGGTCTGTCTTAAGCCTCGTGTCTGTCAGTTTTGTGTCTGTAAATAAATAATTCATTCTGTAACAGACCCAACCAGCCATTATTAAAGAACTTGGGAACGAGAGTGGGTTTTGGGGTGCTGGGCACCTCAATAAGGCGACTGCCTGCTGCCAGAGGCCTGGGCAAAAGGCAGGGACTGATTTAAACCCACATCAGCCATTCCTTACAGGCTCCGAGGTGTTTTTCCTGGGAAGCAGGTTTCTTGGGAAGAGGGTTGTTTATTTCAAACTGGCCTGGGGGGAAAAATTCTGTCTCGGTGCCATTTTTTCAAGGTCTGCTAAAATTCAGCTTCATTTAATTTGTGTTGGGTCTGCAGTGAAAATGTTGTGATTGATGCATATGAAAATACATTTGGAAGTGAGGCAGCTGTGAAATTAGGAATGTTTCTTGGGAAAAGAGTGGAAAAAGTCCTTGAAAGGTCACTGTGAGAGCTGCTGTCCCTGGGATGTAGAGGAGGAGCGGGGAGAGGGCGGATCTGAGGCTGGTTTTGTTGGAGAAACCCCGATTTGGGTCTCAAACCCCAAATGTTGGGACGTCCCGAGCTCTCTGGGGGGTGTTGGAGGTGGGGATCAGGGCAGGGATTGGGATAGGGCTGGAAAACATCCCCCAGTGTCCACGGGGCTGCACATCCTCCCTAATTCCAGCTCCACTGCTCACAGTGGAAGCCTGGAAAAGTTTCCACAGCCCGGCTCAGCTCCCCCAAACCCAACCTGCTGCTTCCCTCTGTTAATTAACGCTTCCCAGCGTGGCAGGGATCAGATCCCCGGTGTGAGAGGCGCGGGGAACAACGAGCTGGAATTGCATCCCGGATTTATTTGCGTGGCTCCAACTGCTGATCCTGATTTTTTACTTGAGCTCGCTGAGCTGTTGGCAGCAAACGGGGGATAAACCACAAGCCAGTAAATGAAAAAACCTCCTAAAATTAGGGCTGGCAGCAGCATCCTTGTCCTTTTGGGGTGTTTTTTGTGCTGCTGTTCGCATGAAATCCAAAATCCCTTCCCAAGTGGAGCAGGAAAAGCTTCCATGGGTGCAAGCAGAGGGCAAATGTGGAATTGGGGATAAATCCCAGGGCAAAAAAGAATTTGGAGGGCTTGGATTCCCTTGGCGCTGATTTCTCCGTGGTTCTGGTACAGCCAGTTCCAGGCATGGAAAAGCTCCCGAGTCACATCTAAAAATCCATGGAAGTGCTTGAAGTTGGGAAGTTCTAACGACGGGAACCCCTGATTTCCTTTGCTTCCTGAGTTCCCATTTCCTGGTGGGATTGGGATGTGTTGGGAAGGTTTTGGCTGGGCTGGGTGGGAACAGTGCTGGGTTTGCTCTGGCTCTGAACTGTCACATCCAGCTGGGACACTGGGAATGCCTGTGCCACCTGCCTGTGCCCTGGGAATGGGCTGTCCTGGATGGGACAGAGCCCTGGGAATGGGCTGTCCTGGATGGGACAGAGCCCTGGGAATGGGCTGTCCCCATGGGATAGAGCCCTGGGAATGGGCTGAGGCCTTTGGGGTACTTGGGAATGTTCGATGGCCTTTGTGGTGTGATTCCAGTGGGAATTCTGGGATGCCTGAAGGGAATAATCCAGGCATTGTTCCCTGGCACAGGGTGCCCGGAGCAGCTGTGGCTGCCCCTGAATCCCTGGAAGCGTTCAAGGCCAGGCTGGAGCACCCTGGGATGGTGGGAGGTGTCCCTGCCCATGGCAGGGGTGGGATGGGACGGGATGGGATGGGATGGGATTTCTGTCCCTTCCCACCCAAACCATTCCAGGATTTTCTGAGAGTATTTATTGCAAATGATGATGATCCCAGATCTTGGTAACCTCGGGTTCTCCTGGGCTTGCTCTCCATCCCGCTCTCCATCCCGCTTTCCCTGCTCTCATCCCGCTCTCCTCACTCTCCATCCCGCTTTCCCTGATCTCCATCCCACTCCCCACTCTCCATCCCGCTTTCCCTGATCTCCATCCTGCTTTCCCTGATCTCCATCCCGCTTTCCCTGATCTCATCCCGCTCTCCTCACTCTCCATCCCGCTTTCCCTGATCTCCATCCCGCTTTCCCTGATCTCTCCCTCTGAGCCATAATTTGGATTTTTTTCCATGTGCCCAGTTCCCCACTCACAGTTATCTCAGGATGTTTGGATAACCTGATCAGCCTTTCCATGGACTGGGAGGTCACTGCTGGAAATTCCCGCTCCTTCCCGAGGAGCCAAGGGAGGAATCCAGAGCTGCTTTTCCTCCCTGGCATTTCAAAAGCTGCACTTCGGTGCTGCTGCCGAGGAGATTTTCTCACCTTCCCCAGAACAAAAGAACATTCCTGAGAACGGGAAACTGGGAATTCTCATTTCCCACAGTGAGGGAACACTTTTTCCTCACTCCTTCCTCAGAGCTCTCCGGATTTCTGCAGGAATCACATTTTATCCTCACACGGAGCAACCACCAAGTCACACGTGTGGCATTTTCTGCTCCCATTTTCCTCCCAGCTCTTCCTTTGGATTGGGAATGAGGATAATTAGGCTGAGCAATTCCAGGGAATTCCACCCCAGCTCTGCCCCTGCACAGTCCCAGCCCCTCCGGAAGGGACAGCAAATGCTGAATATTTTGATTTATTCCTTTGAATTCCGCATGGGAACTCGCCTGGAAGGAGCTGCTCCGCCTGTTGGAGGTCTTGTGACCACTGGAAGCACTGGGATGGGAAATGATGGATCCTGCAGAAAAAGGGAGATTTGGGTGGAAAAAGGAAAATTATCATAAATATGCATAAAGCACGTGAAAAAAAATACAGCAATTACTTTGGCCTTAAAAGCTCGAAACGGTTCAGCAGAGCAGATGGGCTGCGTAAATCTGGGAAAAACGAGGGCAGGAGGGATTTGTGTGTGGAACGCAGCAGGGGATCAGAGCGGGGTTGGAGTGATAAAGAATTTGCTGGAGCTTGGTGTTGCGCTGGTTCAGTCCCGTGCGGGACTCTCTGAGCCGCGAGGGACCCGCACCCCGAACAGGGTCCGCTGGCTGGACCTCGCCGCAGGCTCGAGCCCTCAGGGTTAGGGCGAGATGCCACAAGGCCCTGCGAGAGCATGCAAATTGTTCCTCCTCCACTGGTCCCTCTTCTGCCCTCCCTGCTCCCCCTAGTTAAGGTTATGTTTGCAGTAATCACGCATGGGCCAACTCTGCCCTCCTTCAGGTGCGAAGTCAAAGACAAAATCCCGTTTATTGCGCAGTGCCCATTCCCTAAATACCCCCACAGAACAGGATAGAACATCATGGGAACAGGAAAGATGTTCCCCACAGTGTCTCCCCATCCCCTGGGGCAGTGCACAGACATTGCCTGTTATGGGAACAGGTAAACAATACCCTGTAAGGTCACAAACTGCAATCTTCACTTCTCACAGCTCCAGCTTTGTCCACAAGCCACAAACCTCTCTCCGCCCATCCCCGGTGCCCTGGATACAGTCCCAGGGTCACCTCCGGGCCCAGGACAGAGGCTGTCTGTCCGGCCTTCGGGCTCATCTCTCTGTCACCACACTGTGTAACCCAACGTATGTTCCCGAATGTTCTACTCCTTTTAACACCCCATTGGCTCTCTGTTCTTCCTCCCCGCCTCCTTTATACCTCGTTGGTTTGCTGAGAGTTCCTCCGCCCCTGTACCCCCCACTTGCCTTGCTGTGATTCGTTCTTGATGTTTACTCCTCCCCTTTTATAGCCCCATAAAACCTCATGTCAGCGCCTGTTCGGGGCTCTTCGTGCCCCGTTGCAGTTTGGGATTTGTCCATTTTCCTGCGTTTTCGGAGGAAAAGCAGTGCCTGGGATCCCGGGACAAGGCTCCTCAGCAGTGCCTGGGATTCACCGCAAATTCCCATCGGGAAACAGCTGATTCCCAGCACCGGGGACATCTCCAGCTTGGGGAGTTTCCTGCTCTTTGCTGCTTCCAGCCTCTCCCAGTCATGGAGAATCCCAGACTGGTTTGAGTGGGAAGGGATCCTAAATCCCACCCCATTCCAGCCCCTTTCCATGGGCAGGGACACCTCCCACTGTCCCAGGCTGCTCCCAGCCCCAGTGTCCAGCCTGGTCTTGGGCACTGCCAGGGACCCAGGGGCAGCCACAGCTGCTCTGGGAATTCCAGCCCAGCCCCTCCCCACGCTCCCAGCCAGGAATTCCTTCCCAATATCCCATCCAGCCCTGCCCTTGGGCAGTGGGAAGCCATTCCCCGTGTCCTGTTCCTCCATCCCTTGTTTCCCTCGTGGAACAGGTTTTATAAACAGAGTCTGGCACAAGCCCGAGTTGTGCTCCTAACCAGCACAAGGAGGTGGATCCTGTGTCCTATCGATCTTGGAATTACCTGAGAGATGCCAAAAATCAATCCGAAACCTCTCCTGGGCAGCTCCACGCAGGATCCTTTTCATTAAACCTACCCACGATTCATGGGTTTGTCATTAGCGTCCACGTGGAGCTAAAGTCCATCCTTCATCCTTCCCTGGGGCGTCCGTTGTCCCTCCTCCGAGCTGCTCCTTTTCCATGGACCCTTCCGAAGCGGTGCTGGATGTCCTCCTCCAAACCATGGAAGGAATAACCCAGGATCACCTTCCCAGCCCTCTTTTCCCTGGGAGGGTGTGGATGTGGCACAGCTGTTTTACACTTCCCTGCTGTGCCCGGGGCAGGGGTCACATTTTATTTTCTGTTACCATCCAATCCCTATTTTTCCGAACTCTGGTTCCTGTAAAAATGGGATTCTTGTCAAAGACTCTTTTTCTTGGGAAAAAAAAAACAAACAATAAACAAACTCCACCGGGATTCATTTTTACTTTTATAATTCCCAGCTTTTCTGTCCATCTGCTGTCTCTTCCTGGTTTTCCCTCCCAGCGTTCCTGGCTGGAGCTCTGACTTTGCTCCCAGCAGCAGGGAGAGGTGCTGGGAATGCTCCTGGATGGGGGCTGACCTCAAATCCTGCCCCAGAACCTGTGCCACACCTGCCCTTGGAAGCTTCTCCCACAGTCCCACTGATTTGTGGAGAGGGGAAGGCAATGGGGTGAGGATCTCACTCCTTGAGGAGCGAAGAGCTCTGGGCCGGGAGCTGGGAGATTTCTGGAATGGCAGCCTGGGATGAGCTGGGCCTTTGATGCCAACAGCAGCCATGAAGTCCCTCCATGGAGGGGTTGGAATGGGATGCGGATGAGCTTTAAGGTCCCTTCCAAGCCAAACCAGTCTGGAATTCCAGGACTTTACGGAGCTGAGTGGTTCAAGCAGGAGCACCTCCGACGGAAACACAATTCCCTGGTTTGTGTGGCCTCTCCTGCTGCTTGGTGGCCAAACCCTGTTCGTGGGCTTGCACCAATTTTTGGCTTGGATACAGAATTCCCGAGGCTGGAAAAGCCTCCCAGACCATTGAGTCCGACCCGTGATGGACCAACATCTTCTCAGCCAGCCCAGAGCCCCGAGTGCCACGTCCAGGAATTCCTTGGACACCTCCAGGGATGGGCACTCCAAACCTCCCTGGGCAGTTCCAAGGCCTGAGCACCCTTTCCATGAGGAAATTCCTGCTGCTGTCCAACCTGAGCCTCCCCTGGCAGTTTGGGAATATTTTCTCACACCCCTGGAGTCCCCTTTTCCTCTTCCAAATTTCAGGTGGTTGTTGCACCCTGGGGTTGTTCCTCTTTCCTTTCATTAAATGCTGGAATTTAACCAAAAAAGGCCCTCAAATCCCTCAGGATTTTGGATCCTGAGGTTCTCTGGCACTGGGTGGGAGAGGGAATTCTCATCTCAGAGCCATTCATTAGGAATATAAGAGGTTGCTTAATGATGCACACGAGGCTTAAAACACTCGGAATCCATTCAGTACAAATAAAATCAGATTATTTTTGTGCCTGTGCGATTTTGCATCGAGCGTTCCAGGCATTCAAAAGCATTTCATGCATCATTTGCTGACAATAAATTAAAAATTTCCAAGTATTAAAACGCTGAAAAAATCCCATTTGAAATAAAATGATTTTTATCGCTCCCTTTCTGCTGCAAGTGTTGCTGGGGCACGAAGTGATCAAGATCAAAAGTGATTTGTTGGCCTCCGATATTTTCTTTTCGAGGTGTTTGTGGTGGGTTAAAATTAACTCTGCTAATTAGCGAACGTCTCTGTCCTGCCACGGCGCTTCAGATCCATGGTTGGGCAGGAGGCAGCGGGGTTTATTTATTTTAATGTTTATTATTGATACTTAAAATGGGTTTATTCTTCGTTTGGTGCAGGTTTTATAAAGATAAAAGTGGCTCTAGAGGATGAGAGCAGGAGGGAAGAGGGAAATAAGAGGGATCCAGGTTTGCTGGGCTCTTGGAAATGGAGATCGGTTGTTGCGTGGATGGAAACGAGAGCGGAAAATGATAATTCTGGCTCTGAATGCCCCGGCCCTGCTGGGCACAGGAGGGTTTGGGGTCGTGGGGAGGACAGAGCTCATCAGGGTTGTTGCTGGAGCTCAGAGATTTGGGGCACCACCAGCTCTGAACCTGGGGAAATTCAAAATTTCCGGACTTTTCCGCTTCCCGGGGCCGTGTGGAGTCACCGTTCCCGGGGGGTTTAAAAGCTGTGGATGTGGGGACGTGGGGCAGTGCTGGGCTTCCTCGTGGGAATGATCTTTGGTAGAGAAGAAAATCCCAACATTTCCATGGATCTGCTTCCAAAATGCTCCCTGTCCAATCCCAGGAGGCAGCCCCTGGTGCTCCGGGGAAATCCTGAGGAATGAGGGACGGGGGTGGGACCTGCCAGGTGCCACCTTGCAAGGATGGATTTGGTGGCCCCATGTGGCAGCTGAGGACACCTGAGAGTGGCACCTGCCAGGGGTCGGTGGTGCCAGGCTGGGAGAGCTGGGAATGTTCACCTGGAGAGGAGAAGGATCCAGGGAGAGCTCAGAGCCCCTTGCAGGGCCTAAAGGGGCTCCAGGAGAGCTGGAGAGGGACTGGGGACAAGGGATGGAGGGACAGGACACAGGGAATGGCTTCCCACTGCCAGAGGGCAGGGATGGATGGGATATTGGGAAGGAATTCCTGGCTGGGAGGGTGGGGAGGGGCTGGGCTGGAATTCCCAGAGCAGCTGTGGCTGCCCCTGGATCCCTGGCAGTGCCCAAGGCCAGGCTGGACATTGGGGCTGGGAGCAGCCTGGGACAGTGGGAGGTGTCCCTGCCATGGCAGGGCCTGGCACTGGGTGGGATTTGATGTCCCTTCCCACCCAAACCATTCTGGAATTCCAGGATTTTGGATCCCCTCATCCCTACAGAGGAGGGAAAGCAGGCAGGAACCCTAAATCATCACAAATGGTGTTTGGTATCAGTGCGTGGGGTCAGCTCAGAGCTGAGCTCCTGGAACTGTGATTTTGGGATTTCCCACCTTTTAGCCTTGCCTTTAACCTGCTCTGTGTTCCCTAACTCATCCACACTGCAGGAATTCCATCTTTTTTTAGCTCTGCCCATCACCTACAAATGTTCCATCTCATCCACGAACCTCTGTGATCCCTCAGAAATCCCTCCTGATCTGTTTAATCCCAGTTTCAAATCTGCCTGCCGCGGTCAGCGCCCAAACTCAGTTTCCGTGTTCGGAAAAGCCAATTTAAGAATTGTGCCTTAAAAAAAAAATCTCTTCACATCTTTTTAGGATTAAAATGCTCTTTGCCCTATGATTTCTGCTGGATTTTTTCCTCAAGCCAAGGAGTCTCCACAACTTCTCATCCTGAGGCTGTTTTATCATCCTTCCCCTGGTTTAGTGCATTCCCCGTTCCAAAGGGTCGGCTCAGGATGTGAAAACATCTGTGTTTCATTTTAATTTAGCTTTTATTGGTCGTTCCCTGGTCCTTCCTGTGATATCCGAGTTGTCTCCTTGTCTGCTGCAGGTTTCAGCAAATCTCTCCAAAGCCTCTGCTCTGTTTCCTGGAGAAAAAAAACCCCCGGATTTAATTCCTGTTCTTGCGTACAGAAGGTGCAGATTTTGTTTCTCTGGCAGTGACAGGTTCTGAATTTCACCCACCCTTTTTTTTTGCCCTTCAAAGCTTCCCCTCAAAGCCGGAGGAATTGGATTATTTGGAATAAATTCCCTGCCTCCCCCCACTTCCAGATCCTCTCTGCTGATCTCTGACACCACTTCCAGCCCCTCATTTAAGGGTTAGGACATGCCGATATTCCAGACTGGAAATTCCAAGGGAACTGTGGGCTCTGGTTCGTGGCACAAATAATTTGGGTGTTTGGGGTTTTTTGTCTCTGTGCAGTCACAGATCCACTCGCTGTGGAGTGGAGCAGATCGAGATCCCGGCACGAACAAAGGGAAAAACCCAAAAAGAGCAACAAAAACCCATCAGAAACGTGGAAAAAGTGGAAAGGCTGTGGGAAACAAGGGATGAGCACCAAGGAAAAGGGCTGGATCAGGGAAAACAAAAGCTGTTTTAAGCTGGAGAGGTGCAACTGCCTCAACAGGCGATGGAACAGCTTGGAATAACTCGGGAATTTGGGAGAGGTGGGGGAGAGGGTGGAGTTTTTTTCCATTTTTGCCCAAGTCCGTGAGGGTGGAGCTCCATGGTTTATGCTCCCTTTAGGGATGATTCCGGTGGGTTTTTTTCTGGATTAAAGCAGCTGCTGGCAGAGGCCGTGGAAAACAATCAGGGAATGGAAAAGGCCCCCCCAGGGCTGCAGGGAGCACCCGGCACAGGTTGCTTTATTCCTGCTTTATTCCTGCTTTATTCCTGCTCCGTCTCACCTATCCCGGGCTTTTATGGGCACATTTTGGTTCCTCTCCTCACTTATCAGCGCTGCCACAGGAGTCTCCCGAACAGCTCCTCGTGGATCCAGGTTTTATCCCGTTTATTGGGGCATTTGCAGGAAAACACGGGAGGAAAGCGTCAGGTGCCTTCCCTGAGCCCCCCGCGGCTCCGTGCTCCGCAGGTCATGGGGAAATAATTCTCCCCGAGGGAGAGGGAATTTCTGGAGGCGCATCCTCAAACCTCCTCCCGGCCGTTATCCAGCCTGGGAATGGCTTTTGGAGTGTCCCGGTGGGATAACGCTGGCTCGTTGTGAGCTCCCGAGTGCGGTCCTGGCTCTTCTTGGGCTTCAGCGTTTGGAGACAGCGCCAGTTCCGCATCGAAATGATTTTTGTTTTCCTGTCTGGCACCATTTTATTTTTTATTTTGGATAGATTTTATCCGATTTCTGTGGTGTGAAAGCAGAGGAGTCTGTGTTTGAAGGACACTTCTTGCCTCGAAAGCGCCGAAATTCTCTGTTTCAGGGCTTTCAGAGCAAAGCCTTTGTGTTCTTTTTTGATCTGTGCCTCATGAACTGTCACAAAGTGCGTTTTCATTTTGGTTAAAGATAATCTGAGCTCAAATGCAACATCTAAAGCCATTGGAAATAATAGTAATAATAACAATAATATCAATAATATTAATAATAATAGCAACAATAATAATAAATAAAAATCATCATTATATTATTATATAATATTCTATGTAATTAATGTGTTAATATAAAATATTTTCTCTATATATTCTGTAATATAATATAAAGAAATCTGTAAATATATAAATAACATAAATACACAAATATAAGTTTATTTTTATAGCTACATATAATACTTTATATATTTACGTATAATACTCTATGTATTTATAAATAATATTTTATATATTTATTTGTAACATTTCATCATATTACAATATAATGTGATATAATAATAATATTAAAAATAAATGAAAATGAAAATCAAAATTAAAATGAAAATNAGCTTGGAATAACTCGGGAATTTGGGAGAGGTGGGGGAGAGGGTGGAGTTTTTTTCCATTTTTGCCCAAGTCCGTGAGGGTGGAGCTCCATGGTTTATGCTCCCTTTAGGGATGATTCCGGTGGGTTTTTTTCTGGATTAAAGCAGCTGCTGGCAGAGGCCGTGGAAAACAATCAGGGAATGGAAAAGGCCCCCCCAGGGCTGCAGGGAGCACCCGGCACAGGTTGCTTTATTCCTGCTTTATTCCTGCTTTATACCTGCTTTATTCCTGCTTTATTCCTGCTCCGTCTCACCTATCCCGGGCTTTTATGGGCACATTTTGGTTCCTCTCCTCACTTATCAGCGCTGCCACAGGAGTCTCCCGAACAGCTCCTCGTGGATCCAGGTTTTATCCCGTTTATTGGGGCATTTGCAGGAAAACACGGGAGGAAAGCGTCAGGTGCCTTCCCTGAGCCCCCCGCGGCTCCGTGCTCCGCAGGTCATGGGGAAATAATTCTCCCCGAGGGAGAGGGAATTTCTGGAGGCGCATCCTCAAACCTCCTCCCGGCCGTTATCCAGCCTGGGAATGGCTTTTGGAGCGTCCCGGTGGGATAACGCTGGCTCGTTGTGAGCTCCCGAGTGCGGTCCTGGCTCTTCTTGGGCTTCAGCGTTTGGAGACAGCGCCAGTTCCGCATCGAAATGATTTTTGTTTTCCTGTCTGGCACCATTTTATTTTTTATTTTGGATAGATTTTATCCGATTTCTGTGGTGTGAAAGCAGAGGAGTCTGTGTTTGAAGGACACTTCTTGCCTCGAAAGCGCCGAAATTCTCTGTTTCAGGGCTTTCAGAGCAAAGCCTTTGTGTTCTTTTTTGATCTGTGCCTCATGAACTGTCACAAAGTGCGTTTTCATTTTGGTTAAAGATAATCTGAGCTCAAATGCAACATCTAAAGCCATTGGAAATAATAGTAATAATAACAATAATATCAATAATATTAATAATAATAGCAACAATAATAATAAATAAAAATCATCATTATATTATTATATAATATTCTATGTAATTAATGTGTTAATATAAAATATTTTCTCTATATATTCTGTAATATAATATAAAGAAATCTGTAAATATATAAATAACATAAATACACAAATATAAGTTTATTTTTATAGCTACATATAATACTTTATATATTTACGTATAATACTCTATGTATTTATAAATAATATTTTATATATTTATTTGTAACATTTCATCATATTACAATATAATGTGATATAATAATAATATTAAAAATAAATGAAAATGAAAATCAAAATTAAAATGAAAATAATAATAATGATAATAATAATAATAAGTGATTTCATTATTTTTTCTTATTGTTGGTTTCTTTATTGCCTCTGCTTTGTGGGGTCTGCTTAAACCTGGGAATTTTTTATTCGCTGGAAAACCTTTTGTACCAAGTTGAACTTGGAACGTCCCATCTTTAGCCACAGACAGACCACGGGATTCATTTGGATGCTCGAAAATCCCTTCCCATCTTCTGCTTGGGGTTTCTTTTCCTCGCTATCCCTCACTTGCTGCCCTGAGCCCCAGGAATTCTGGCTGAGCCTGGCGGGGCGTGGGAGAAGTGAGCTGTGGAGGCAGAAGGGCTGAGGGGATCCTTTAACGTGACTGAAAAACGTCCCGGTGAGACATTTCCTGTGCTGAGCCCCGTGACGCACCAGAAACGTGGGGTTTTGGGGGTTTTTCCCATAAAAAAGTGGGTCCTTGGCTCCCTATCCCAACAATTTCATGGTGTTTTCTTATTTCGGTGTAAAGCCGGGCTGCTTTCAGCATCTCTCAGCAATAATGAGATTTTCTGAACTCCTCACGCTCCTAAAGGTCTTCTTTCTGTTCCTGGATTATAAAACCCTTCAGAACCCCGTTTTTTTTTAGCTCCTCTGAAGGTATTTACCCACTTAACCAAATACATTCATTTTTTTTTTTTTTCCCCAACACCACACTGCAAATCCTTTATTTGATAGCAGCCATTGCAGAGATATTGGCTTGAATAAATATCTCATTTCCTCTCCGTGCCTGACAATAACGGGCTTGTGCTGGAAGTTTTATTATCCCATCCAGGACCTATCAGCAAATAAAAATTACACTAAACCTGACAGGAGAATTACGTTCATTATGTTTGGGTACAGACCATTTGCAGCCCCTGCAGAAATGAATCTTTACAAGTGCCCCTCTTAGATTTTTTATTTCATTTTATTCTCGCATGAGAAATTCTCTTGGAATTACGGTGAGCTAAGAGGGACTGGGGTTTTTTTTGAAGCAGGCAAGAATTTGGGAAAATGTTTCCGTGTGGAGCCACCCTGTTTAGATGGGGTGGAATTATTGAAATGGTATGAAATTATTTGCGTTTTAATGTGAGGAACGGGAGGGAGTTTCAGTCCTGTTTGCTCGGTGCTGCTTGAGGGATGAAGTGGAATTTGCTGCTGAAAACGCTGAAAATTGAGGGGGAAAATCCGCTGAGGGCAAGGTGGGAGGGGTGGAACTGTGGGATGGAATATCCTGGGTGGGAAGGGATCCCAAGGATCATCCCAACATTCCAATAATCCCATCCTGGGCATCCCTGGCAGCGTTGTCCCAATGCTCCTGGAGCTCTGGCAGCCTCGGGGCCGTGCCCATTCCCTGGGGAGCTGTTCCAGTGCTTATCCCACCCTTTGGGGGGAGAACCTTTCCCTAAAATCCATCCCAAACCCCTGGCACAGCTCCAGCTGTTCCCTGGGGCAGGGGAACAAGCGCAGATTGGAGACAGAGCATTTGGGAAGAGAAGGGGAGCTGAGGAATCTCTGGAGCCCGTGGAAGTCGCTTCCCTGGTTTCCCTTCAGAGCAGGTTCAGGATGTGGCTGCAGAGTCTCATCCTTTGGGAGAAAATCCGGGTGGAATTGGGTTAAAAGGGAAAAACTTCCTGTCTGCTGGGGGTGAGGAAAGAGCCCTTCGTGTTCCCTGGGAAATATCAGCTGGGAAGGCTCGGAATTGAAACCCTTTGGATCCGATGTTGGAAAACTGACGTTGGAGTTACCACCACGATCTGTTTCCAGATCCCTTTGGTTATGGGGTCAGCAGAATGTGCTGCTCCTCTGGGATTAACCCACCGTGGGAGCAGCTCCTGGGGCTGCAGCTCCCAAACGTGGCCAAATGCAGAGGAAAGAACAGGGAAAGGGTGGGAGGAGCTGGATTTGAGCAGGGTTGTTCCCACCACGCTCCTGAGGATGTCCTGGCTTGGGATCCCGTGTGGGATCCCTGGATTGTGCAGCTCTGGGAACAGGGAGGAGGTGCTGGAGGCACCTCAGAGCAGCTCGGCCTCTGCTGGGGGCTCCTGGTTTATTCCCAGCTGCTGCCCTGCCTGCTCTGGTTTTTGGGATCACCTTTCCAGTGGCCTTTTGGGAAGAGTGGATAATCCTCTGGGAGCAGGAGCTGCTCCTCACTCCCAGAATCCCAGATTGGATGGGTTGGAAGGGGCCTTAAATCCCACCCAGTGCCACCCCTGCCGTGGCAGGGACACCTCCCACTGTCCCAGGCTGCTCCAAACCCCAATGTTCAGCCTGGCCTTGGGCACTGCCAGGGATCCAGGGGCAGCTGTTTTTCCAAACAAAACACCAGCTGATTTCTGCTCAACGCCCTTGGTTTTCCCGGGAATGTCCAGGATTAAGGAAGGAAGGAGGCTCCTGCTTGAAGCCACCGGTCTTGTTCCCAAGGAATTTCTCATAATCCAGAGCCAGGTGGGAATAACAAAACACATCTGAAGCCAAGAGCTTTGGGAGATCTGTTGGCATTGACCCTTTAAGCGCTGGCTGGTGCCTCATTACGGGTCTCGAGCAGATTTTGGTTGGCTTCAGATGTGTTTTGTTTTTCCCACCTGGCTCTGGATTATGGGAAATTCCTTGGGAACAACACCAGTGGCTTCAAGCAGGAGCCTCCTTCCTTAATCCTTGACCTTCCCGGGAAAACCAAGGGCGTTGAGCAGAAATCAGCTGGTCTTTGCTCTGCTCTCGTGCCATTGGGAGAATTCGGATAAATAAAAAATGTCGCTGTATCCTGAAGGACACGCCCAACATTCCCACTGGGAAAATGGGATTTCCTGAGGAGTTTTGGTTGAGTTGAAAGGCTGTGCAAGGGCTGGGAAGTGTTCTCTGGGTGTAGGGCTAGGGTTAGTGTTGGGGTTGGGGTTGGTGTTGGGGTTAGTATTGGGTTTAGGGTTAGGGTTAGGGTTAGGGTTAGGGTTAGTGGTTGCTTAGGGTTGGGGTGAGGTTTAGGTTTAGAGATGGGTTAGTTTTCTTGGTGAGCTTAGGGTTTGGCTTATGGTTAGTGTTAGGTTTAGGGTTAGGATTGGTTTGGCGTTGGGTTAGGGTTTGGGTTTGCTTTGGGGTTAGGGTTAGGTTTTGGTTTGTTGTAGGCTTAGGGTTAGGTTTCTTTTAGGGTGAGATTTTGGCTTAATTTTAGGGTTTGGCTGCTCTTTTTGTTGTGGTCCCTGATATCACTAAGAAAAATTGGCTTTTTCTCTCCCTTCTCTGTGATCCTTCTGGTTGTGAAAGCCGCCCATGGAGGTCCCACCTGGGAATTTTTGCTGGAAACGGGGAGAAGTTTTCTCCTGCAGAATTTGGAGATTCCAGCTGCATCTGAGCATTCCTGGGATGCTCCGGGTGGGAAAAACCTTTCTGGGGATGGGAAGTAGTCGTTTTGCTGCCAAGCTGGAGTGGTCCGAGGGTAATTTTGTGGAATAATTGAGACTGGGGTTTTCTCTCCCTTTCCCATCTCTCCTGGATTGGCTGCAATCCATCACTGGAAATGCCTTTCCCTGGTCAGTGGGATTTATATCCTTGTCTTCCTCATATTAAAACATTGTAGGTACAACCTTTCTTTTTTATTTGGATTAGGAATCTTTTTTTTCCTGCTCCTGGAAAGGTCACGGTGTCCCTTTTCCCAAAGCTGAGAGTACATTTTAATTTGGGAGCATTAAAGCAAGAATGGGAGGCAGTTTCCCTGGATTTCAGGATTATTATTCCTGACAGGCTCAGCTGATATTGATGGGAAGGGGTTTTGTGGATGGGCAGAGCTGATCCTTTAAATTGAAACCCCATCCCACAGTTCGGATCTGTGCTGATCCTTTAAATTCAAACCCGATCCCACAGTTTGGATCTGTGCTGACCCTTTAAATTCAAACCCGATCCCACAGTTTGGATCTGTGCTGACCCTTTAAATTCAAACCCGATCCCACAGTTTGGATCTGTGTTATCCAAGTGACAAGGATTCAGCATGGAACAGAAGGAAAATGTGCAAAGGGCTCATTGCTTCCCCTGGAATTGCTGCAAGAGGTGTTTCCCAGATTTCTCCGAGTGGCTGCAGCTCTCCCAGGGTGGTTCCTGAGGGGATTTAGGGATATTTATTGGGAGCAGCTGGATTTGCCCATCGGAATGGTGAGAGCCACCCAGCTGGGCATTGATCCAACCATTGGAGGTTGGATTGTTGGGAAAAAAATCGATTTAAAACCTGATCTCCCTGAACTGGCAAAGGTTCTGCACACGAGGTCTGAGCAGGAGAGGAACAACTGGACAAGAAAATGATTTGGGGAGTGAAATAAAGCGACCAGATTCCCTTTGGATTGTGCTTTAGCAGCACTCTCAGCTCTTGGATTTGGGATGAGTTTCCAGTTTTGGACGCGGGAGTGATCCCTGGCCCTGCTGGAACAGACACAGTGCAGATACCAGAGGCTCCCTGCAGGATTTGGCTTTATTTTGATGTGTTTTCAGGAATGGCTGATTTCAGTCAGGCCCACTGGAGCTTTGCCTTTTGCTCCTTTGTGGAGTTTTTTTCAGCCGTGCTGGAGAAAAATCCCGGATTGTACTTCACCAACCCCACAAACAATTAACTCCTCAGCCTGGGCTGACTTAATGTGCAACTAATTTATTTTGTATCCACTGCAGAGGCAGCGGTGGAATCAATAATCCAAATGCAGTGGGATTTTAATTTATTGCTTTCAGGAGAGCAAAGCCAACAAAAAGCTCATCAAAGTTTAATATTTCAGCGTTGTTTTTTTAAATAATGGATGCACTCCGGAAAGGCCACGCTGGAACGTTGGTTTTCCACGGATCCGAGTTCAGGGAAGATGTTTCTCATCTATAAATCAGAGCAGCTAAACCCGAACAAAACCAATGCTCTCACCTTAGTCTTGGTCTTAGTTCAGAACTTCATTTCTCAGAAATTTTCTTGGATTTTTTTTTTTCCCAGAATTGCTGATGTTTTCCACATTGAGATTTTTATTTCGGGTTTTCAAGGAAAAATCTCTTCCTGTTGATTTTTCTCATAAAAGGTGGGATCCCATTGGGGCGGTTATCCATGAATAAATCCGAATTTAGGAGCATTTATCACTGCTGACCCTCATGATGTCGATCTCCTTGGATTGATGGAAAAATACGACGGAAAGATCCACACTGGGATTTTCAGGGAGATTTCAGATGCAGGCTGGATCAAAGCTGGGGCAGCTGGGATAAAAAATAAGTGAATTTCCAGTTTTTCTGCCTCCCTGGCTGGGCGAGCTCCAGGAGTGTGGAGAGGAAATGTCCTTAGAGGGAGCTGCTGGGGAGGGGTCAGAACTTTGGGACATGATAAAATTCCAGTAAAAGCTGGGATGCAGGGGAAGGGCACTGTCCCAAGGTGGCTGTTCCAGCATTGTATTACCTTTTAGTTGGAAACTTCTTGGCTTGTCATTGTTGCCTCTAAATCCCGAATCTTTTCCCAATCCCTCTCACCCTGCAAGCCCCGGCACACGGAGAGGAGCCGATGATCCTGATTTATCCAGGGTTTTCTACATTTTAGGATCTATTTCCCTTCCCCTCCTGTGTGACTTTTCCAGTTTTCCCTCAGAAGCCAAATCCTCTAAATCTGTCCCCTCTCCTCTACTCCGACACTCCCCAGTTAATCTGGGTTTTGTAGGGCTGAGAGCTCCACTTAATAAAGCCTGGCCTGGTATTTCCTGCTCCTTTATGAACCCTCTCCCCACAATTCCTGCCACTAAAAGTTCTCATTCCTCTTTCTCCTGAATATTTCATTTTATCCAAATGTTGAAGGATGTTTCGTGCTTTTTGGATTTCGTTGTTTCCTTTTCGGATCCTCTCCACTCCTGATGCACGTGAGGTTTCATTCCTGGTCTCCCAAGGTGCCGGTGGTGTGTCCTGGGCTTTTTGTCTTCCAGTTTTTGTAGCTGTCCTTTTTCATTCTTTTATTTAGCTCAGTTGGGAAAGCAGGGAATGAAAGCGCAAAAATCAGGGAATTCCACCCCTCCTTCCCCTGCTCTGGCAGTTTAACAACGTTCATGGCGTTGTCTCCCAAAATATTTTGGGGAATGGGGGTGTAGGTGATTGAATTGGAAAATAATGAAACGTTTTCTAGTTTTCTGACCACGAGACTCAGTGCCGGGAACAAAGGGACTTAAACCCCTTAAAATCCAAACATTTCAGTTGGAAAAGAACTCCAGGACTGAGTCCAAGCTGGGACTGTCCCCACCTTGTCACCCAGCCCAGAGCCTGAGTGCCGTGTCCAGTCGTTAACGCCACATCCAGTAACTAAAAGCTGTCCCTGAGCGATGGTGTGAAGATAATGAAGAGGTCAAGGTTTTCTTTTAGCACAGAAAAAAGCACTTCTGGCCATATAATCTGCATTTCATTTGCATTTCATTTTCAGCTGTGCCTTATGGGGCAGGATAAGCAAAATGCTGGAGTAACAAAATGGAGCTGTGAGGAGAAGGACAGGGGTTGATGGGAGGATTGTGTGGATTCATCCCTCCTGGAAGTGACCTCCAGGGCTGGGAGCTGCAGGGATGCGGCTGCTCCTCCACCCTGGAGCCCAAACCCCGAGCAGAGTTAATGACTGGGCTATAAAAACATGGATGGGATGGGAACAGGATCCGTGCTGGGCGTTGTCTGAGGGCTGAAGGAGCATGGTGAGAGAGGGGGAGAGGTGAGGGAAGAACTGACTTTGGGAAGGGCAAAGTATTCCTGAGGGGAGGATGTGGAATGGGAGCAGTCTGAGCTGCCCTGTGGGGCCTAGCTCCGAGTCTGGAGGGCAGGAATCCCACAGGGAATATCCCATGGCCCTGGGCAGGTATCCCCCAGGAATATCCTTCTCTTTATCAGCAGTCACAGCAAATGGCTGAGGAGCTTCCAACTGGAGCACAGCTTGTCGGGAGCAGGTTGTAGTTTCATGGAATCCCAGAGTGGTTTGGGTTGGGAAGAACCTTAAATCCCATCCAGTTCCACCAGTGTCCAGCCTGGCCTTGGACACTTCCAGGGATCCAGGAGCAGCCACAGCTCCTCCGGGAATTCCATCTCAGCCCCTCCCCACCCTCCCAGCCAGGAATTCCTTCCCAATATCCCATCTAAATCTCTCCACCTTTAGTTCCAAACCGTTCCCCCTGCCCTGTAAATCTCCTGAGTGGAATCCTGGCTGTGTGGGGTGTGTCCCACCCTGAGGAGGGTCTGCCCTTGCCCCCTCGGCTGCTCAAATGTGGATCCCAGCTCCTGCCCCAGCTCCTGTGGGGTTTCTCTGGGAGCAGTCAGTGAAGGTTTTCCTGGGTTTAGGGCTGGAATCTGTGCTTGGGGTTTTGGTGAAGAGAAGAGAACCACACAGGGGTTCTCTGGCCCCTCAGCACCGCTGTCCCCAAGCCCAGATGGGATTGGGAGCCACTGGGTGATCCAGTGGGAATGAAGCGGCCCGGGTGAGAGAGTGGGCTGAGCTCAGGAGAAGGGGAAGGAGCTGCTGGGGTGGTTTTCCCTCTCTGGGGTGTTCCCTGTGGGAACCAGGCCCCACCTCCCCGCTCCCGGCTCAGCTCCGCTCGTTCCAGCTTGTGCTGCATTGAACACAGCTCATCTCTCACCCCTGACAGCTCCATCCTTTCCTCCCACTCAGCCTGGCCTGTGGACATGTGGGAGCAGGGCTGGGCTCCCGTCTGAGCCCTGAAAACACGGAGCTGGCGCAGGGAAAGTCTGATCAGTCATGGTGAGCTTTCCTTGCCATGTGGAATTAATGAGCTTCAGCCTGGAGGTGGAGCAGGACAGAGCAGAAAGACTTCTCGGGGCGATCGCTGGAATAAATTGCTGATCTTTCTGAGGTTGATGAACTGACCAGCAGGCAGGAGCTCTCAGATTAATAACCCAGACTTCCTTACACACTCCTCTCGCTGCTCTTGGCCTCAGAGAAAAGTTAGAGCTGATTTATTGACTGCAGTAACCCCGTGGAGTTTGCAAGAAGGGCCCCGTCTGACGTCCCTGATCCATCACTGGGTGCAGGAGCACCTCCAGCTCGCTTGTTCCGAGGATGTTTGCTGATCAGGAATGCGGCTGGGCTGGTTTTGGGCCTTATAAGTAATGAAGGTGATGTATCCAGGGTGAGGAATGTCTGGCACTGTTCGTTGTTGATGTGTGTGCACCACAAACAGCCCGGGCTCCCCGATTTATTCCTCTTGTTTCTTGTGCAAAAGGGATAAATGGATCCGTTCTGGTCACTCCGAGGGAATGAAACGGAGCCTCCTGGTTCCTGAACCCCCAAGTGGAGCAGAGCACCCGCCCTCTGCATTTCTTTCCATCGCTGGAGATGGGGTGTGGGTATTTTCTGGCGGCTCTGAGCTGCTGGAGTGGTGTGAACACAACAGAACTCTGTTTTCGGATCTGTTTGAGAGCTGTGAGGTGTCCACGTGTCTCTGGCCACGTTTGTGGCCGCAGGACACAGGGAGGTCACAAAGCCCTGAGGGAACTTCTCCTTCAGAGGCAAAGCTGGGAGTTCTCACCCAGAGTTCTCACTTCAGCCCTGAACTGTCCAGCGCTCCACATCTGCTCTGAGCTCAGACTTCCCAGCAAACTTGGAGAATCATGGAATCACTGAGCTTGGGAAAGCCCTCCAAGACCGGACACAGGGAATGGCTTCCCACTGCCAGAGGGCAGGGATGGATGGGATACTGGGGAGGAATTTCTGGCTGGGAAGGTGGGGAGGGGCTGGGCTGGAATTCCCAGAGCAGCTGTGGCTGCCCCTGGATCCCTGGAAGTGTCCAAGGCCAGGCTGGACATTGGGGCTTGGAGCAGCCTGGGACAGTGGAAGGGCATGGGTAGAAGGGCACCCCATGGCAGGGGTGGAACAGGATGGGCTTTAACTCCCTTCCATCCCAAACCATTCCATGATTCCTGCAGAACACTGGAATTGTTAATGTCTCAGATTGAACACTGAGCAACTGGGTTTTATTTTGTTTTCCCTGCCTGCTCCTCTGACTCTTCCAGTGTCTCCCAGGGGCTCCATCCCTGCACATGGAAATGCCAAACCTCAGGAAGAAAATGCATTTGAACGTTTGCTGTTCACCCTGCAAGTGGATTTTTATTCTGGTCCTTGTGGTGTTCCCTGGTTTTGCTGCTTGTTGAGAGGAGCCTCGTCTCGAGTGAGTATTAATCTGTTTTTAATTGTGGTGTCGAAAATGATTTAACGTCTGCCAGCGATGGCTGAGACATAAAATTTAGATGTTTCAAATGGGATTCACATGAGATGGAAAAGGTTTTAATGTTTCAGGACATCTCAGTCATTCTGGCGTCCTGCCCAGCACTAAGGCCCACCTCCAGGAAACAAATGCCAAGAGGACTTGGGTTCTGGGTTTTGTAGGAAAGAGAGGTCTCCTCAAGTCAGCCTTGGCATCATTTCCTCCTCCCAGTTAATTTTTCACGTTCAGTTTGGAGGTGCTGAAAGGAGAGCAAATAACCCCAGGAGCACAGAAACCTCCTGGTCCTGGTGATTCAGAGTGGGGCAGTGAAGACGTGACAGTCAGGTGGGGGAACGTTCCAAAGAAACGGGGAATGGGATCGGGAATAGGGTCGGAAAGGAGTGGCTGAGTCACAGAGTTCCACCTCGCTCTGTAGGCGGCCACATCAAGTTAGTCCTCGGCCTAGGCTCAAACCAGTCCAGCTTGAAGCCAGCAGAGCCAGACCTTGGTGCTTGATCCCAGACTAAATCTGTGGGATTAGGGATGTGTTTTCCATGCAGGTGATGTCACCAAGTCACCACCATCCCTTCCTACACCCAGAGCCTCTTTTTTCCATCCCTCACATTTGATCCATCCTCTCTCATGGTTGTCCTTCCCTTTCCATTTCCATGCTGCACCAGCTCTGCACATCCCTTTTCTCCCACATCAGTCCAGTTTTCCCACTCTTTGATCCAGGTTTCACCCCTCACACTGCCCAGGGCCCCTCTCGCTGTGCTCCACGCTCATCCCAGCACATCATTCCCTTTCCTTCGGCTCTTCCCTGTCCCCAGAGCTGTGCAGTGACACCAGGCCCAGCTGTCACCCCCCTTTCTGGAGCTCCAGACTCCCCCAGTTCAGGCCAGCTGATGGTGGCTCTGGGGTCACCTGGTGTCCTCTCTGTCCCTACTCCCCATTCCCATTCCAGCTGCTCTTTGGCTTTTGGGCATCCCTGCATTTCCTTTCCCGTTTTGCACTTCCCTGCTCCAGCCACCCAATCTCTTCCATGTTCTTCCCCTCCTCATCTCCTGCTGTTTTATGTTAAATTCCTCGATTTCTCTCCTTGCAGATGCTCCTCATTTTCCCTGACACATCCACCTTCCTGGCCTGCATGCCACCTCTGCTCTGGGTTCATCAGATCCATCCCCTTCCTCACTTTCAGCATTTCCAGTGACATTTTCTCCCTTTTTTTTCTCCCCAAATCCTCTTCCAGGTGGAGCTGGGAACCAGCTGTGATTTAGGGATCAGCACCAGGCCACTTATGCTCCAGGACCGCGGCCTTTTTGGGGGAGATAAATTAATAATCACCTTTTTTTGGGTGGTCAGAGCTCCTGCTCCTCATCCCAGGAGCCAAACCCTTGGAGGAGAAAGCCCCACGGGTGGGATGTTGGAATTTCCTGAGATTTTATCCTGCAAGGGACAAAACGGCAGCACCGGGGAGGAAAAATGAGCGGGGGATGATCCAGACAGAGAGAAATGCTGGAAAAGGAGAGTGATGCTCTCTGCCCTAAGAGTTACTGGGGTTTTTGGTGATCATGAATTTCACCAATAAATAAATTTCACCGATCATAATTTTCTGTGCTTGGGGTAAAGCTCTGGAAAAGCAGGGAAATGTCAAAAACTTGGAGAAGTGACCCTGAAGTGCTGATTTCCAGTGTCAAGCCACGTCCTGTGACATAGCAGGGATGCCTCTGTGAAAAAAGCAGGAGCTGAGAAGTGCCAGAAACTGGTGGAAAAGTGCCAAAAAGATTCAACAAAATCAAGAAACCAAATTTGGTTTTCTTATCATCAGGAAAAAAGGGGACGTCTGGTCCAAAAACTCCGGGTGAGGAGTTGGCCCCGTGTATCCTCACTCCTGTACAGGTCGTCGCTGTCGTTTTCGTCCTTCCTAAAGCTGCCAGACATTTTTGGGTTCCCTTTTAGGCGGAATTTTTGGCCGTTTCCTTGGCGCCGACTCCTTTTTTCCTTGTTTTATAAAAGATGGAAGAAGGCCGTGCTTGCGTGTTATCCGTGTGCTCATAATAGGCATTAATAAATAAATCCCTGGAAGATGTCAGGGATGTTTAGGAGATAAAAACCCCTCCCATGGGTGGGTTTTTTTTTGCATTTAGGATCTGTGCCACATCAAGGCATTGGAGCTGCAGTGGGAATCTGTTCCCTTTTTCATGGCTTTATGGATGACTGCGGTGTTTGATGGAATTCTCCGGTGCTCGGGAATAAAAGGCAGAGCTGTGTTCTCACGCAGGAATTCGGGAGTTGGAGATGAGAAGTTGAGTTAAGGTTCGGAAATACTCGGGGTTTTGTAATACAGAAGGAGGTCAGGGCAGCCCCGATATTCCAGGATGGAGAGAGCGCTTCCAGAGGAGCTGGGAGAGCCACTGAGGAGGTGGGAATGCTCCCAGCAGCACATCTTGGAAGTGTCGGAAAAATAACAAAATAGAATCGTTAGAGTGGGAAAAAATCTCCAAGACTGAGTCCAACCTTGGGCTGAATCCCAGCACATCCTGAAGTGCCACATCAGTGTGGTGTTTGAAGGGATGGGGACTCCACCACTGCCATGGGAATCTGTTCCAATGTTTATCCACTCTGTCAGTGAAGGAATTTTCCCTGATATCCAACCTTGACCTCTCCAGTGGACATGGAAAAAGTGGGTGATGAGGCAGGTGCATCCAGGGAAGTGGGGTGTGGATAAATCCCCAGGATTTTCTGGCACTGAATGCTCCAGTTAGACCTGGCATGAGTTTAAGACAGAAAAGTTTGGCTGCCCCTGGATCCCTGGAAGTGTCCAAGGCCAGGTTGGACACTGGGGCTTGGAGCAGCCTGGGACAGTGGAAGGTGTCCCTGCCCATGGCAGGGGTGAAATGGGATGGGCTTTAAGGTCTGTTCCAATCCAGACCAATCTGGGATTCTGGGATACTCCGGTTTGATGGAATTAGGGTGGGCAGGGCGAGGCTGAAGCCTTTGTTTGATCTGGGGATCCATATTTCAGGTTCTTAATGACGAAACAGGCACTGAAGGTCAATTAAATGCCCTCCCTAACGAATTGTTGGGCAAATTACCGGAATCCTTCAGCTGAGCACCTGAAGCTTTCGGCTTTGGACAGAAGGAAAATGTTTTTATTCCTTTGGGCATTTTCATGGCAGCAAGATTTGGTCTGCTCTTTTTTTCTCTTCCCTGTATTTTTGCTGGAGAATCTTTCCCCTCTTCCTGGCAGGGAAGTTTCCCTGGAGTTAACAGGGGGAGGCACAGCTGAACCTTTCCCAATAAACCCAAGAAGTTGGTCATTCAGTCATGAATGTGGGGGTGGTGCTGAGTTGAGGGTTGGACTTGATGGTCTGGACACCAGGAGGAATTCCTCCATGGAAAGGGCGCTCAGGCCTTGGCAGGGGCTGCCCGGGGAGGTTTGGAGTGCCCATCCCTGGAGGTGTCCAAGGAATTCCTGGAGGTGGCACTCAGGGCTCTGGGCTGGCTGAGAAGATGTTGATCCATCACAGCTTGGCCTTGGAGAGCTTCTCCAACCTCAGCGATTCCATGATTCCACATCCTTCCAGAGCTCTCCCAACTCTTCCCAATTTCTGGCTTTCTCCCCTCAGAGTTACTGAGATATTTCATCAGTTTAACACAATCCCTTTTCCATGATTTTTCCTGGAGCTGCAGCTATTTCAGGAGTGCCTGATAAGAGCTTGACCTCCCCAGCTCAGGCAGAGTCCAAATCCCTGCCTGGTGGAAAAGTGGGTTGGGAATGGGCAGGAATTATCTCCAACTGGTTAAAAGCAGGGTTCCTTCACTCTCGCTTCTGATTAATGTGCTTAAAACTCGTCTCACTTATCCCTCTCTGTATCCCATTGTTCCCTCCCTGCATGGGGGCTTTGTACAAACACACTTTAATTACTTTTCTAATTAGTCAGCAGCCAATCAGTGCCGAGATGCCTCTCGCACCGACTGAAATCTTCGCTGGTTTTTTCATGGATTACACACAACTCCTCATTAACTTTTCCAAGTCTAATTAAATCTTTCTCCTCATTTTTGCCTTCACCCCTCCAGGATCACTCCTCGCTAATTCCCCGGGTGATATTAATCCAGACGACATCGTTAAACCTCATGTTTTTCAGAGGAAAATGCATTTGAGAAAACGAAGTTTTGTGGCAGCTTTTCTCCTGGTCATTTTGAAAGGAGGCTCCTTCCTGCTTTGCTGAAAATTAGTTAAAAAGAAATTGATAACCATCAGAAATGCAAATTTCAAGTGGCTGAAAGAGTTTAAACAAAGTTGAAGTATTATTACCACGGATTCCGAATTTTTAAAAAGGAAATTAATATTTTTAAAATATCGTTTTAAATTGAAAAATGAGAAGTTGCTGAACCTTTGTGGTAAGGATGTGATACCTGTCAGAAAACATCGCTGGAACTTGATCTTAAATCCAAATTATCTTCTCCTGGTGACCTTAAAAAGCCATTTCCAAAGAGTCCCTTATTAATGGACTTCAACAATTTTTTCCTTAGATTTTTTGGGATTCACTTCCATGAAAAGCTGTTTTCAGTCCTTGTGTACAGATAATTCACATCTTTCATGGCCTCTCGATGGTGTCTTCAAACTCTTCGGTCATTCCTTGTTTTCTCTGGAACGGTGTGTGGGGATTTAGTGGAAGCGTGAATGGGAATCACACGGATAAACATGGAATAACGTGTTAATGGGATAAACATGGAATAACATGGATAAACCCTCCAGCAGAGCTTTGGGGATGAATCCCCACCCCTGTGGATTCTTTGGGACACAGAACCCTATGAAAAAGATTTGGAATTTGAGTTTATCCCTGAAATCTGCTGTTTCTTCTTTTTGTGCCTTACCTGGATCTGCTCCCACATCTGAGCATTTATGGAAATTGCTGATGCTGCTTTGTGCTTCCAGGTCTTTTTTCCTTTTGGAATATTGGATCATCTGCCTGTTCTTCCACCTCGGAGCACTTGGGTTCCATCTCCTCCTTTACCCTGGGCAGGGATGAGACTGGAAAGCAAAGGCAAGGCTGATGTGGACACGAAAGTTCCCATTTTTCCCTTGGCTCTTTCAACTTGACAATGAAGTCCTTGGACATATTTTTGGAAAGTTCCAAAGAGCCTGCACAGCATTTCGTGGAATCACAGAGTTCTCCAGGTTGGAAAAGCCTTCCAGGATCGTCAAGTCCAACCATTGGCCAGCACCACCATGGTCACCACCAAACCACGTCCCCAGGTACCACATCCATGTGGTTTTTGAGCACTTCCAAGGCTGGGGACTCCACCACTGCCCTGGGAAGTCTTTTCCAGAATTTTGCAACTTTTCTGGAAGAAATTGTTCTCCATATCCAACATGAACCTTCCCTGCTGCAGTTTGAGGCCATTTCCACTCGTTTCCATTGCAAGGTGTGAGGGGTCACGTTTGCAGCTCTGCCTCAACATTCCGAGGGCTGAAGAATCCCACTAAAACCAGGACCAAGATGCCACCTTCCTGTCCTTTGTCCCCACCAGGAGCCACTCCCTGGCCCTGCTGATTCCTTAGGGCTGGTCCCAAACTCCTCCTCTGGAGTCAATGTCGTGCTTTATCCTGACTTTCCCGTAGAAAAATTCCCATCCTGCTGCTGGTGGGACTCACCCAGCTCACCAAAATGAGGCCTAAACTTGGGAAAGACTTTCTGTTCCTCTCTGTTTTCCCAGTTTTCCTCTTTCTAATCCAGGGTGTCCTCCTCCAACAATTCCCACACATTCCCACTTGGAGATTTTGAAACAAATCCACTTCTTGGGCTGCTTCCCTAAAGGATTCATTTCGAATCGAAAGAAATGTTGAGATTTTCCCTCTGGAATTTGCTCCTCCAGACCCCCATGTTGGGCTGCCCTCCAGGTGTGGAAAAGAAACATTCCAATGATTAACAGTCCATTCCAGTAATTATTATTCTTTGTTTGGAAAAAATACAATCCCTTTTCCACTTTTAATTTCCCTGATTTTAGCTTCCAAGTGCTGCTTCTTATCCTGCCTTTCTTCCTGGGATTAAAGTGTTTTTCCCTTCTCCTTGTGGAAGTGCTCCCATGTTTATGACATTCCCTCTCATTTTCTTCCTTTTGATGAACAAACCCAGGGGTTCATTTGAATATTTTCAAATAAGAAATTTTCTTTAACGTTTATCCTGGCAGTTTTCTCCTGGCTCTTCTCCAGCTTTTCTCTCATGAAAATAAAATTTTAAAATAAAGCAGCACACGTCTCTCCAGGCACCTTCCAGTGTGGATTTCTCCAGTGCAGCATCCAGAGGTTAAACATTCCCATTTAATCACACTCTGCCTGCCTTTCCCGGTGTATCCATGGATTTCTCAGCCATCCTGTTATTCTGGGAGCTGATGTTGCTCCTTGTGACACAGAAGGTCGTGGAGCTGTGTGGAAACAAGGAGGATTCAGTAAAAAACAGATTTATTTTGTGTTCTGGAGTTCAGATTCACTTCTCAGAGTTGTTCTGCAGTCACAGCAGGAGTGGGAAAAAACTGTCCTGGAAGCACTGCAGCCTCATAAATTCATGGAATGGTCCTTAAAGATCATCTGGCTCCAAACTCAGAGATTTAAGGTCCCTTCCAACCCAAACTGTTCCATGACTCTCTGTTCATTTAAATGAGATAAGGGTGTGGTCACAGGTTCCTGGAAAATATTGATGTGGTAGAGGAGGATTTCTAAAATCTCTCTGATTTATTTGTGACTTCACCATGAGAAGTTCTCTGCAAAGCTTTCAACAAGCCTGAAATTCCATTTATGGAATGGGATTCTCCAAGGGTTTTCTCCTGGTTTTCATGGTAAACCTGGGGTCTGTCTGAGCAAGTTTAATCCCAGGCTCACAGAGACTGGGGAGATTCTTGGCTGTGGCTACAACTCATTCCAGTTCAGCCCATTTGGGATCTTCCTGGCCCTTGGGATCTCCTGGCCCTCAGTTCGGCCCCTTTGGTATATCCTGGCCCTCAGTTCAGCCCCTTTAGGATCTTTCTGGCCCTTGGGATCTCCTGGCCCTCAGTTCAGCCCCTTTGGTATATCCTGGCCCTCGGTTCAGCCCATTTGGGATCTCCTGGCCCTCAGTTCAGCCCATTTGGGATCTTTCTGGCCCTCGGTTCAGCCCCTTTGGGATCTTCCTGGCCCTTGGGATCTCCTGGCCCTCAGTTCAGCCCCTTTGGTATATCCTGGCCCTCGGTTCAGCCCATTTGGGATCTTCCTGGCCCTTGGGATCTTTCTGGCGCTCAGTTCACCCCATTTGAGATTTTCCTGACCCTCAGTTCAGCCCATTTGGGATCATCCTGGTCCTTGTGCTCAGATCACTCTTGACCTTGATCCAGGAGATGATGCTGTGGCACAGACAGACTTTGAGCCTGGATTTGATCCTCTTCCCCTGGAGTTTCTGCCCTGTTCAAAGTAATTTAAGACAAACTCCCTTTGGACAAATTCTCGGGATGGTCAGGGAAGGCCGAAAACCTCTTTGGAGTGATTCCCAGATGTTCAGGGAAGGCTGGAAGCCCCTGGACAGCCTTTGTGTCATCTCAGTGTCCAGTCCTGGGTGCAGGGCCAGGGGTGGAGTGAGTTTGGTTTGTTCTCAGCTCTGGGTGAGCCCTGAGCTCCCGCCCAGGACTTCTGGGGTGCCTCGAGTGCCACATCCAGGGGCTTTTGGAACACTTCCAGGGATGGAGATTCCACCAATTCCCTCTTTTCATGCTGAGCAGGTTTGAAAAAGTTGCCGAGGGCAATGTTTTGCACCCGAATTGTGCTGCTTTAATGATTGCTCTTGATGAGCTTCGAGGCCTTTTCCAGCTTTTAACGACTCCTCAATTTTTTTCCCACAACAAAACAAGTGCAAATCCAGTCTCCTGCTCTTTTCCGTCTTTCCCATTTCTCTTGGCGTCTTAGGGATGCTTTACACCCTGCCCCAAAGACGATGAGGTTTTTATGATGTCGGTATCTTGTTTCTTTTCCCTTCGTGTTTGCTCGTGGAGACTCGACTGGGCAAAGAGGTTCAAAGGGAGGAAGGGAACGCGTCGGGTGAGGGTGAGACAGATAAACAAAGAGAGTTGGTGAATTATGCATATTCCTGAGCATTCACCTTGAGGAAGCAGCAGGATCTGGGGAATGGATGAGTGGCGAAGACCTTGAAGAGCGGCTCTGTGGGACTTATTTATTTTTTTTATCAGCGCAGTCTTCGAGGAAGATGAATTATCTGCCAGAAGAGCCTTGAGGGATCCGGGTTTATTCTCATTGTACAAGTTTCAGGACAATAAAGTGGCTCTGTTCTCCTCTGTTCCTGATGAGCTGTTCAAGGCACACCGTGAGGAGGATTATCCAGCCTGGAGATGCAAATGAGGACATTTCACAGCTCTCCCTGGATTTTATGATCCTCGTTAAGCCCAGGGGAACAGTTGAGCTCTTGGATATTGATCACACCCAGCCAGGATCATCCACTGCCCTGAAACACCGATCCCTTCCCTGAGGGCACCTGGAGTCAGGGAAGGGCTGGGCAGAACTGATTATAAATATTCCAGAATCCCTGAGGTGGGAAAAGTCCTTCCAGACCACTGAGTCCAGCCTGTGCCCACCTTGTCCCCAGCCCAGAGCTCTAAGTGCCATGTCCAGGAATTCCTTGGACACCTCCAGGGATGGGCACTCCAAACCTCCCTGGGCAGCCCCTGCCAAGGCCTGAGCACCCTTTCCATGGGGAAATTCCTGCTGGTGTCCCACCTGGGACAATCCCACCAGTTTCCTTTAAACATTTATAGTTTTTCGTGTTATTTTAGAGACTCATAATTGCAAATTTCCATTTAGAGCTGTTGTTAATCCTCCGACCTCAACACTCCAGTATTGTGTTTGTGTTTATATTTTGCTTTGTATTTGTGAGGCCCTGAGAGCTTTGATTTGACCTCCCATCACTCCAGATCCAGTGGTGTTTCCCTCCTGCTTCCCACGGAATCTGTTCCTAATTGGAAAAGCTCCTCCAGGCATCTCATCCCCCCAGCCCCGAGCACAACACTTCATCGTTGCAGCTCGTTAGGAGACGCTGCCTTCATCAATTCTAATCCTGTACCTCTCGGAAAAGGAACGAATATTTTCCAATATCTGCTTTGGAACAAGAACCTGCAGCCAGGTTTTCCAGCAGAATCATTTCCTCACAATTAACTCGGAAGGTTTCCCTCCCAAAGAGCAGAGTTTTGTGTGAGTGTTATTTTCTGGTCAATAATGAGTCGTTGGAAAGGTCAGGTTGTCCAATACTTGCAACACCACGGAATTTGAGGGGGAGTTAGAAAGATTAATAGGAAAATCCTTGGAAAAAGCACTGGAAAAAAATCCTTGTGGTTCCAACAGCTTCCGAGCCTTGTAAGAGCTGCCAGAATCCAGGGAGGAGTGGGAATTAGGAAAACAGGATCAATTTCTCAATGGGACTGAATTCCCTGCTCAAAGGCCAGCAGAGGGATGGGTGCCTCAGGATCATGGGTGGGGATCAAACATTTTGTTTTCATTGGTTCTCCAACTTTGCTTTGGAAGTTTCGCGGATTTTTAGTGGAATCAGGATCAGTTTGGCACCAGGAATCAAGAATATAAAAGATATAAAATATAAAATATAAAAT
>VZTE01001275.1:466301-507068 GCA_013397775.1 Eulacestoma nigropectus
AAATAGGAAATAGAAAATAAATATAAAATATGAAATAATAAGATGAAGTTGCTTTTGGCTGTCAATAATGAGTAGCTGGAATGGTCAGGCTGTCCAACACCTGCAATGCCACGGAATTTGAGGGAGAGTTACAAAGATTAATAGGAAAATCCTTGAAAACAGCTTTAGAAAAAAATCCTTGTGGTTCCAACAGCTTCCAACAGCTTCCGAGCCTTGTAAGGACTGCCAAAATCCAGGGAGGAGTGGGAATTAGGAAAAAGGGATCCATTTCTCAATGGCACTGAATTCCCTGCTCAAAGGCCAGCAGAGGGATGGGTGCCTCAGGATCATGGGTGGGGATCAAACATTTTGTTTTCATTGGTTCTCCAACTTTGCTTTGGAAGTTTCGCGGATTTTTAGTGGAATCAGGATCAGTTTGGCACCAGGAATCAAGAATATAAAAGATATAAAATATAAAATATAAAATAGGAAATAGGAAATAGAAAATAAATATAAAATATGAAATAATAAGATGAAGTTGCTTTTGGCTGTCAATAATGAGTAGCTGGAATGGTCAGGCTGTCCAACACCTGCAATGCCACGGAATTTGAGGGAGAGTTACAAAGATTAATAGGAAAATCCTTGAAAACAGCTTTAGAAAAAAATCCTTGTGGTTCCAACAGCTTCCAACAGCTTCCGAGCCTTGTAAGGACTGCCAAAATCCAGGGAGGAGTGGGAATTAGGAAAAAGGGATCCATTTCTCAATGGCACTGAATTCCCTGCTCAAAGGCCAGCAGAGGGATGGGTGCCTCGGAGTCAAGGATGGGAATCAAACATCTGGTTTTCCTTGGCTCCTCCAGCTTTGCTTTGGAAGCCTCGCAGATTTCTAGCGGAATCAGGATGAGTTTTCCACCAGGGATCACGAATATAAAATACAAAACATAAAATATAAAATATGAAATATAAAGTAATAAGATGGAGATGCTTCTGGCTGTCTCTTTGAGCAGCTGGACCCCCGGAGACCTCTTCCAACTGAAATGATTCCACCGTTTGGAGATCTCCCCTTTCCAAAGCAGGAGTTCCAAGCACAGCAGCTTAAATATCCTCTTGGAAGGGAAAAGCTGTTTCAGGGTCACAATCTTTACCAAAAAAATGAATTTTTGTCCTTTTCAGAGCTCGTATCAACACAGTTGTTACTATTTTTATATGTTGAGTTTATTTCATATCTTGGAGCAAAATATGGACATCTCCATAGAGAGGGAGATATTCCAGAGACATCTGGATGCACTCCTGTGCCCTGTGCTCTGAGATGACCCTGCCTGAGCAGGGAAGTGGCACCAGATGAGCCGGAACCATCCCGTTGCTCCCACATCCTTCTCCAGGCTCTTTCTCTCACAAGGAGCATTAGCCCGGTTTTTTCACCTCCATGGGATAAAACTCCACAGGATCCCACCTTCAAGTTACGTTGGATGATGAAATTTCACTCTGTGCTTCCCTCGTGGTGGTTACTGAGCTTGGTTTTGCTTTCCTCTTCCCTCTCTACTTCTCCTTCCACGGGCACTCCACTGTTTTCCCTGAAATCCTTTGGATCTCGTGAATAGTGCAGGATTATTTTTGAAGGTTCAGGAAATCAATGCTCCTGAAGCACATGGATTAGAGGAAACAGCCTCAAGTTGCACCAGGGGAGGTTTAGGTTGGATATTAGGGAAAATTTCTCCATGGAAAGGCTCATCAAGCTGTGGAACAGACTTCCCATGGAAGTGGTGGAGTTAAATCCCTGGAAGTGTTGAAAAAACACATGGATGTGGCACTTGGGGGCCTGGGTTGGTGGTGACCACGCTGCTGGGTTGGTGGTTGGACTCGAGGGCTTTTCAAACTTAATGATTCCATAAATTTCATTTTCTCCATGAAAATCTTGAAAGAATTGTGTGTTCCTGCAGTTTAGTGTGGAGCTTGTCCGGGGAATGTTTGCAGGCAGGGAAAAGCACTGGCTGAGCAACAATTCCAACAAGGAATGGGGCAGAAGAGACCCAGCGTGGCGCCTGGGGGAGTAAACGTGGTGCTCTGAGCAGGCAGAAAGTTCAGGAGCTGTGGAGCACCAGGGAAAACAGAACAGTGGATAAGAAAGGAGTGTAAATTCCTTATTTTTACCTTCAGATAACTCTGTTTTACTTCCCAGAATAAATAACACGGAGCCTTTGCTGTAGGGGAGGGAGCCACGGGAGATATTTCAAATAAATCAACATTTACTTCCTTGAGTTACACTGAGAATTTTGTGGCCCCGAGGCCCTCGGAACAAATGGATGGGAAGGAGCACCAAGGGGCTGGAAGGAGTTTTAGAAACCTTCTCAGGCTTTTCATGTCTCTGTTCCCCACTCCGAGAGGAGGGATTGGGATGTTCCACAAGGAGAGGTGTTTGTTTGCTGATAACTCCTGCGTTTAATGCTCCGTGTGGGGACAAATTGTGGATATGGTTAAGAGAGGCTTTTGACAATCAGATCCTTTGCTATTAAATCCCTTCATGGATCTTCTTATGTCCAGATATTTCAGGATACTGAGTGAGGATGTAGGACAAGGCCAGGTTGGATAAACTAAAAGAGGAGAGGTTTAGATGGGATATTGGGAAGGAATTCCTGGCTGGGAGGGGGGGGAGGGGCTGGGATGGAATTCCCAGAGCAGCTGTGGCTGCCCCTGGATCCCTGGCAGTGCCCAAGGCCAGGCTGGACATTGGGGCTGGGAGCAGCCTGGGACAGTGGGAGGTGTCCCTGCCCTGGCAGGGGTGGGATGGGATGGGATTTAGGGTCCTTTCCAACCCAAACCGTTCTGGAATTCTGGGATCATGTGCTGCATGCCGAGTTTGGAAGAAATGGAACTAAACAGCAGCTTTTAATAAATGATGTGTAATGAAGGGTGGAATATGGGGGCGATTTTGGCCGAACAGCTGGGAAACGATTCCCAAGGGTTCCCACAGCTCCGAGGAACAGCCTGGGGCAGCATTTCCTGTCCTGCTTTCTGTGGATCCATCCCAAAGTTCAGGGTAAGGCGCAGTGTTGGAGTCTCTGCAGATTTCCTGTGCCGTGTTCCCAAGTCAGGATTAGTTTCCATAAGGGAATTCTATTTCCAGAAGTACAAATGTTCCTCACGATCCCAGGTGGGTGAGGGAAGTTCCTGGGCAGTGGCAGGATGGAACAGTGAGTGCCAGGGAAAATCCTGGCATCCTTCCGGTGGGAAGTGTCCCTGCCCATGGCACAGGGGTGGGAATGGGGTGGTTTTTAAGGTCTCTTCCCAGCCAAACCAGTCTGGAATTCCACCTGTGAAAACCGGGCATCGAGGCTTTCCACCAATCCAGGAGACTCCAGGACTCCTTCTCCAGAACTCCTGTGGATGTTCTCGTGCTCAGGGAATGGAGGTGGCTTCCAGAGGGTGGGTATGTGGGATCATGGAACAGCTGGGAAAGCCTAAAGCAAAATGGAAATCGTAAATTAATCCCAGTGTCAGACCTCTGGAATTGGCCGGGTTAGGTCCTGGATTTGTATTTATGGAACGGTTGGGGTTGGAAGGGGCCTTAAAGATCATCAAATTCCAACCTCCACTTCCAAAAATCCAAGTTTAGGGAAAACTCCTTCTCTTGGGATGTTGTTCAGCTTTTCCTCTTTTGACTGAAGATCCCAAAAATAGGGAGGAAATGAAGGGATGGGCAAGTCCCGGTGGATTTATAGGAAAAGGTGTGGAAATCATGGACACGTGGGAGCCTGGGAATGCTGAAATTCCTTTTGTTCCATAATGACAGAGGGCTCTGCCAGGCTGGGCTCTGTGCGAGCCTCACTCCGTAATTAAAAATCCATTAGCGTGTTTAGCAATTAGCTGATTAACTTCCTACAGCTGTCATGTCAGATTCATATCCAAACATGCCTCCGAATCCTGTGTGTTCCCAATCACGCAAATTATGGGATGCCTTTACTGCTTGTGGAAGTTGGAATTAGGGAAGCGCCCGATGTTTTTGTTAATTTGGGCTGTTCCTAATTAACAGGGCTTGGGATCTTCCCATAACCGAGTGGGAGCATCAGAACTTCCCTAGGAACACTGCAGTGGAAGTTTTCCATGGCTGGGATTTGCTCCCTGCAGCTCAGGAATGAGGAATAATGGGAAGTGATCCCAAAACCAGTGTCCATTCCTAGGAGAGCTCCACCACTTTGGGAGTTTTTGGGGTGATTTTGGGGCACTTGGTGGCACGAAGGACCCGGCCCCAGGTTTGGGTTGGTGCAGCCACAACCCCCAGGCTTGGCTGCTGCTCCTGGATCTGTCACTTCCCACTGCTGTCCCCGGGAGCTGGGACACGTCCACACAAGGACCTGGAGGGGCTGGAGTGTGCCCAGGGAAGGGAACGGAGCTGGGAAGGGGCTGGAGAATTCCCGAGGGAGCTGGGAAAGGGGCTGAGCCTGGAGAAAAGGAGGCTCAGGGGGGACCTTGTGGCTCTGCACAACTCCCTGACAGGAGGGGGCAGCCGGGGGAGGTCGGGCTCTGCTCCCAGGGAACAGGGACAGGAGGAGAGGGAACGGCCTCAGGCTGGGCCAGGGGAGGCTCAGGTTGGGCAGCAGCAGGAATTTCCCCATGGAAAGGGTGCTCAGGCCTTGGAACTGCCCAGGGAGGTTTGGAGTGCCCATCCCTGGAGGGATTTAAACCCCCGTGGATGTGGCACTTGGGGACATGGGGCAGTGGTGCCTTGGCAGTGCTGGGGAAGGGTTGGACTCGATGAGCCCAGAGAGCTTTTCCAACCTAAACAATTCCACAAGAGCCACGCCCTGAGCAGTTGCATTCCCAGCACTGGATCCAGGGGCAGCCACAGCTGCTCTGGGAATTCCAGCCCAGCCCCTCCCCACCTTCCCAGCCAGGAATTCCTTCCCAATATCCCATCCAGCCCTGCCCTCTGGCACTGGGAAGCCATTCCCTGTGTCCTGTCCCTCTGTCCCTTGTCCCCAGTCCCTCTCCAGCTCTCCTGGAGCCCCTTTAGGCCCTGCAAGGGGCTCTGAGCTCTCCCTGGATCCTTCTCCAGCTGAACATTCCCAGCTCTCCCAGCCTGGCTCCAGAGCAGAGGGGCTCCAGCCCTAAATGGATTCCCATTAATGGGAATACCCATATCCCATTTTATGGGATATTCCTCCAGTCCAGTGCTGTAAAGTGACTCCAAGGACTGTCCCATCAGGAATTTCTTTCCCCACTGATTACAGGACCCAAAATCCTGAGGAAAGTCTTTCAATCAAACGGAGATTTCTGCTTGATGCCATTTTATCCACGACACCTCATCCTACAAAGAATTATTCTTTTCGGGTCCCGGTATTTTACGGGATATTTAACATCATAACTGAGACTGAGAAGGAACCCAAACATTTTCCAATGTTTCCAACCTCCCGCAGCGCTCCCAGCTTTGGGAGCCACCAGCAGCCACTGGAAGAGGGGGATTTTCTTTCCTCCTTCCCATCCCACACACAAAATGCCCTTTGTGTGTTTGGGGTTTGGTTGCTGCTCTCAAGGATTTATAAATTCACATTACAGGAGGCACAAAAGTCTTCCCATTCCTGAGCCAGCAGCAAAACCATGGACATTTTCCTCTCTTTTTCTTGGCTGTGTCAGAGCTGCAGCAGAGAAAACCACCCGGGCTGGCTTCAAAGCTGCTTTTCCAAGTGCTGGCTCAGGGATGAGCCTGACCTTGCCTCCGAGTCCACGGAAAAATGGGATCCGTGGCATCAGGCAGCTTTTTATATATGATTGAGGGGATTTACCTGGGAGCAGGGAACGCTGGAATTCCCAGTTCTGGGAATGCACCTGCTCAGGGCGTGGCTCTTGCTGCTCCTGAAGTAAATGGAGCAGAAATCGTAGAATTATGGAATCCTTTAGGATGGAAAAACCCTCTGGGATCATGGAGCTCCCTGATTTCCCTTCCTGTTCTGCCCCCGGAGGAGGAGATGCACCAAGGGCTGCGTGAAGTTTTCATTATTTTCTTTGAGGTTGTTTTAAAATCAACTGGAGCTGCAGAATGGGGTCAGAAATCTGGAATTCTGAAGTTGTGTCCAAGGAATGAACAATTATCCAATTTGCAGTTGTAGGGTGTGGAGAACACGGTTTTGAAACTAGAAATTACCCCTAAAAATATTCCTTGATTTTTAAGCCTTGGCCACAGCAGGATCTCCTTTCCCCTCCCTCCAGACACTCTGTGGTCACTTCCCTTTGGAAATTTCGCTCCTGGGGGAATTTTTCCTTGGGCTTAATGGAAAATCCTGGTGTCTCCAGTAATTCCGTGACTCTCTGAGCACCCTGGTGGCGCTTGATGCGGCGCAGTCCCTAAATAATGTCCCCAGTGCTTCCCTGTGCTTCAGTTCATGGAACTGTGGAATTGTTTGGGTTGGAAAAGGACCTTAAATCCCATCCCATCCCAATCCTGCCATGGGCAGGGACACCTCCCACTGTCCCAGGCTGCTCCAAGCCCCAGTGTCCAACCTGGCCTTGGGCACTGCCAGGGATCCAGGGGCAGCCACAGCTTCTCTGGGAATTCCAGCCCAGCCCCTCCCCACCCTCCCAGCCAGGAATTCCTAATTCCCAAGATCCCACCTAACCCTGCAGTGGATTTATATCCCACTGTCCCAATATCCCAAATCTGCAGCGTAGCAACAATTCCATGCTCTGGAGTTCTCAGGCTTGCAGGGATCTGCACAATCATTATCCCTAGCTGGGATAGCATAACTGTGGGAATTTTCCATTTCTCTCCAGGCTCAAAACCAAGATCCCACAGGGATGTGGAGGAGGGAGGGGATTCCTGGAGCTGCTTTTTTTCCGGGCTTTGTGGCTGCCAGTACCTTGACATTTGTTTTCTTACTGGAAACAAGGAGCTGCTCCATAAATCCCAGACTGGATCCCGTGGTTTGCAGGAAACTTAAAATCCTACAGAAATTTCCAGCCCAGGGAATGCAGTGAAAAGGCTCTGGAGCCACCCAGGAAGAGGTGCCAGAGGTAATATTCCAATATTGGATTTTGGAGAAGAAAGAGGAGATTCCTAGCCTGGATCCTGAGCCCCAGGATCTGTCTGGGAAGCCCCAAACTGGCTGGGAGGAGGAAGGCAGGAGGTGAATTCCAAGCCTGACCATGGAATATGGAGGTCACAAGCTGGAGGAAGGTTATGGAGGAATAAAAAGTGCAGAAAATGGAAAAAAATCCCAAAAACAACCCTTAAAAACCAAGGGAATAACACAGCCATGACCTTCAATAAGGCCAAATCCAATAAAGCCAGGACTGGCAGGGAAGATCCTTTGGGAAATGAGCCCAAATGAAAAAAGGAGTTTGGGGAAGTTGGCAGCTCTTTAAAAAAGCACAGGAAAAATCCATCCCTGTGCAGAGGAGCTGCAGGAAGGGTGGGGAGGGACCCCGTGGCTGAATCCAGGGATCTTCATGGACTCAGAGGAAAAGGAATTGCACAGGGGAGCAAAAAGTGGAGCAGCTGGATGAGAAACAGAGCCTGGGAGATGCCACAGGGACAGGGGGAAAGCAGGAAGGGAAAAGCAGGAAGGGTCAAGGAGAAGGAGTCAGGTGCAAGAAGGACCCAGGAAGCTTCAGGGTCACCACTGGGTGAATGCAGAGACTCAGAATCAGACTCCCAGCTGATCCTTCAGGGGTGGCTCCAGCGCTTCTCTTCCTGCTGGGAACAGCAGCAGAAAGAGGGAAAAGGTTTTAATGGATTCTCCCCGTAAGGTGAACGTTGTTGGATCAGGCTGGTTCGATGGAATCACGGAATCCCTGAGGCTGGAAAAGCCTTCTGAGGTCATTGAGTCGCCCGGCACTGCCCAGGCCACCAGTGCCCCATGTCCCCAAGTGCCACATCCACAGGGCTTTAAATCCCTCCAGGGATGGGGATTCCACCCCTGCCTGTTCCCGGCATTCCAGGAAGGTGTTGGGCTGGGAAGAGGCAGTGGAGGAGCAAACAGGGGCTGGGTCCTGCACTGAACGTTGCTCTTCTCATCCTCCATGTCCCAGAGCAAGCCCGTGGAAGGTTTGAGGAAGAGACCTCAGCCAGCTGGATCTCCTGGTTTCCAGCGCCAGGGGTAGCTCAGTCCAGAGCAGGAATCCATGTGCAGCCCATTTCCATGGAATCACGGAACATCCTGAGCTGGAGGGGACCCACAGGATCAGGGAATCCAACCCCTGTCCCTGCACAAATCCCAACAACCCCACCCTGGGCATCCCTGGCAGCGCTGTCCAAATGCTCCTGGAGCTCTGGCAGCCTCGGGGCCGTGCCCATCCCCTGGGGAGCCTGGGCAGTGCCCAGCACCCTCTGGGGGAAGAGCCTTTCCCTGATATTTATTCCCTCCTGTTCCAGTTCCCTTTCCTTTCTGTGGTAACAGCATCACACACACAGGTCCGGCATTTTCCAGCTGTGGCAGCAACACCTCTGAGTGATTTCCTCCTTGGAAAATCCTCCCCTGGCTGCCCCAAGAGCACCAGGGAGATGCTGAGCAGCTCTGAGAGGGAAACCCCTCAGAACCACGCAGCGCCTGCCTTTTCTTTGGGAATAAAAGCCCTGTGTGAACATTCCTGATTTTATTTCCCGCCGCTGTTCTGCAGCTCCAGCCGGTTTTGAAACAACCCCAAAGAAAATAATGAAAACTTCACCCGGAGCTTGGTGCGTTTCCTGCTCCAGTGGCAGAACAGGAAGGGAAATCAGGGAGCTCCTTCTCCTGAAAGAATTTTGTGTCTCCTGTAACGTGAATTTATAAATTCTTGAGAGCAGCAACAGAACTCAAAACACGCGAAGGGCATTTTGTGAGCAGGATGGGAAGGAAGAAAAAAATCCCCCTCTTCCAGTGGCTGCTGGCAGCTCCCAAAGCTGAGAGGGCCACAGGGGCTCAGAAATACTGGAGAAATATTTGGGTTCTGTTAGGAATGGCTGATGTGGGTTTAAATCAGTCCCTGCCTTTTGCCCAGGCCTCTGGCAGCAGGCAGTCGCCTTATTGAGGTGCCCAGCACCCCAAAACCCACTCTCGTTCCCAAGTTCTTTAATAATGGCTGGTTGGGTCTGTTACAGAATGAATTATTTATTTACAGACACAAAACTGACAGACACGAGGCTTAAGACAGACCGTGGCTACACAGGGGTGAGACACAAGGGGATACTGGTATTCCACGTGGAGTTAAAGGTACCATTAAATTTACAGCCGGCCGAGAAATAGGATAACTTGGGATCCAGCGTTTCTCGCCACCAATTCCTGACAGGGCACACATCGAATTCCTTTCTCCCCATTTCCGGAAAAGTAACCGCGAAATCTGCGTCCAAACTTCGGGAAGAAATCTTCTCACGCGTTCCCAAGGAGAGCGTGAGGGATTTCTGCCTCTGTGATAATCTGGGGTGCTTTTACAGTGTAAAAGAGGCCTTTTGGTCCCCAGTGTTTGTTCATCTCTCCCCACACCTGTTAAGCGGGCAGACCTTTTGGTGCCACCAATACCCGCTGGGCCTTGCCCGCCTGGGTTCTCTCTCCTCTCTGCGCCGGCCACCCGCGGTGGGACAGGGGTGAAATGCCCCGCCACAGGTTCCTTCTCAATTCCCGCCGCTGTCGCGGGGAGCCGCGCGGTTCCCAGTAGGAAATGAAATNACAGGGGTAAGACACAAGGGGATACTGGTATTCCACGTGGAGTTAAAGGTACCATTAAATTTACAGCCGGCCGAGAAATAGGATAACTTGGGATCCAGCGTTTCTCGCCACCAATTCCTGACAGGGCACACATCGAATTCCTTTCTCCCCATTTCCGGAAAAGTAACCGCGAAATCTGCGTCCAAACTTCGGGAAGAAATCTTCTCACGCGTTCCCAAGGAGAGCGTGAGGGATTTCTGCCTCTGTGATAATCTGGGGTGCTTTTACAGTGTAAAAGAGGCCTTTTGGTCCCCAGTGTTTGTTCATCTCTCCCCACACCTGTTAAGCGGGCAGACCTTTTGGTGCCACCAATACCCGCTGGGCCTTGCCCGCCTGGGTTCTCTCTCCTCTCTGCGCCGGCCACCCGCGGTGGGACAGGGGTGAAATGCCCCGCCACAGGTTCCTTCTCAATTCCCGCCGCTGTCGCGGGGAGCCGCGCGGTTCCCAGTAGGAAATGAAATCCGGGGAGGGGGGTGATGCAAACCTGCCGAGGAGAGCAGGCGGCCGCGATGGTTCTTTATTGCTTCTTTCATCTGCTGTCGCGTTTTGCCGTCGTCGGGTGCTCAGCGAAGGGTGAGATTTATTCATGGCGGGGGGTTGTACAATAAACCCCTGACAAGGCGCGTGCCAAAAGGCGTTAGGAGAAGAGAACGATAATGGAGACACGAAGTATTTACAGAGCGAGTTGGCTTTAATTTAAAATCCTTTCGTGAGGCTTGAGGATAATTACATCACGCGGCGGAGCAGCCCTGCTGACAGGCCCCGCTCTGCACCGCGGCATTGAAAATCGGCTGTAATTGAAACCTCCCTTAAGGAGCTGCAAAAAATCCCTGGGTTTTTAAGGTCATTGCTGCCAAGAGCCAGGTTCTCCCTACGTTAGGCTGGAAGAGGGGTTGGAATGACGGGGAAATGTTTTGTGTGGTTGTTGGGATGGATCCTGATCCAGGGTTTTGCTTTCTGCTCTTCCTCCTCCTTCTCTCTCCCCACCCAGAGGTGTTTATCTTTAGGTTTAAAACATCTGTGTTTTATATGGAAAATGGTTTTGCCTCCTTGTGAAGCCCCTTCCAGGGCCTAAAGGGGCTCCAGGAGAGCTGGAGAGGGGCTGGGGACAAGGGATGGAGGGACAGCACACAGGGAATGGCTTCCCACTGCCAGAGGGCAGGGCTGGATGGGATATTGGGAAGGAATTTGTGGCTNCACAGGGAATGGCTGCCAGAGGGCAGGGATGGATGGGATATTGGGAAGGAATTCCGGGCTGGGAGGGTGGGGAGGGGTTGGGCTGGAATTCCCAGAGAAGCTGTGGCTGCCTCTGGATGCCTGGGAGTGCCCAAGGCCGGGCTGGAGCAGCCTGGGACAGTGGGAGGTGTCCCTGCCCATGGCACTGGATGGGATTTAAGATCCCTTCCACCCAAACCAGTCTGGAATTCTGTGGGGAAGAAGAGCACTTGTGTCATCCCAAAAGGGTGGAAATCGGCCATTTCATTTTCCCCTTGATTCCCCAAAGCTGTGATTCCTCCTGCAGCGAATCCTTGGAAAAAAACACTCACCCAGGTAGGAAAAGAAGATTTTCTTCCTATAAACCCCTGGCAGAGCCCTGGGCAGGGGCAGCGCTTAAAGGCTTAATGTCAACAGATCTCCCAAAGCTGTTCCCTCCCAACTTCCATTTTCTGTCATTTTCCAGCCCATTTTTGGAGGGAATGGAAAGGAAATCCCAGGAATCCCAGAGGTGAGTGCAGTTGCAGGGCTCTGACGACTGAGAGCAGCAGATCCATGCTCAGCTCCCGGGAAAGGGGGGCCAGGAGCAGCCCCATTCCAGAATTTCCATCCCTATAACTTTGCTCCAGCTTTATTTCCCTGGAATCTCGGAGCTGTAAGGAATTGTTAAGGACGTGGGAAAACACATTTGTGAGAGCAGCAGGAGGAGGAAACGTTTGTAAATCCAGCAGGGGGAAAAAAGCCTTTAATTAACAGCCAGCCTAACGAACAGAATCCTCCTGGAAGCAAAATCCATCTCCAGGCTTCCAAGTGGGAATGTTGTGTTTATGGGCCCTCCTTGAAAGGTTTGAGGATCTTTTTTGTGGGAAATTATTACTCTCATCTCCAAAGGGAAGCTCCTGGCCTTTAAACAGGATTTGTGGGATATCCAGTGGATTTTGTCTCAGATCTCCAAGCTGGAAGCCTGGGAATCCTCAGGGACAGGAATTTATCCTGGATGAGCCTTTGGTCTGAGCCAGCATTGCCATTTTTATGTTTTAATAGAAATTTTAATCTTAAAATATTAATATTAGGTTAATATTTCCTATAGGTTTTCATCAGCTTCTCGTAATTTAATCCCCTTTACAGAACATTTCCTAGGATTTTCCAGCAGCTGACCTGGAGGTGGGAACACCTGGATAACCCTGCTCTGTCTCCCAGGGTTGGAAAAGATGTTGAGGGTGGTTTTTCCGTGATTAACAAATTAATTTGGACATCAGGAACTCCCACTTTTCCGTGTAAAATGGAAGATTAAAAAAACTGAGTGGTTGGGTGTTCAGGCACAAAAACTCCTGGAAATTCAGGAAGATGCTCCTGACTGGAGCTCCAGAATCTTTATTTGAGTAGAAAACTCCACTTGGGTTTTTTATGGAATGTTGGGAGGGTTGGGATTTATCCCTTTGGGATATTTTGTGCCCAGCTCTGAGGTTCTCCCCAGCTGGACCAGGGACCCCGTCCCCAGGCTGTCCTCTGGCAGTGGTGGGAGGAGATGGAAAGTGAATTTCAGGAAGGAGTGAATTCCCTTCCCCTTTCCCCCAGCAGCCGTTTGAGGTCTGCGACTTCTGCCTTGGTGGTGGGATGGGGTTGGGATGATGATGGGATGGGGTTGGAATGATGATGGGATGAGGTTGGAATGACGATGGGATGGGGTTGGGATGACGATGGGATGGGGTTGGGATGACGATGGGATGGGGTTGGGATGATGATGGGATGGGGTTGGGGTGACGATGGGATGGGGTTGGGATGATGATGGGATGGGGTTGGGGTGACGATGGGATGAGGTTGGAATGATGATGGGATGGGGTTGGGATGAGGGTGGAATAGGATTGGGATGACACCACCCTGGCGCCCCACAGGCCGGGTGAGCCCATTGCTCACTCCTGAAATTCCGTATCTAAAACAAATCTCTGCCTCTCCTGCTTTCCACCCTGATTATTTTCCCGGGAATTCTGCCTGTCCTACTGCAGAATTCCTTCAATTCCTTCCCAAATCACATCCAACAACCTCCTGCTTTTCATCTGGGAGCATCAGCCAGCTGAAAGGGCTTCTCTGGGAAGAGTTTTCCTCAGCCGCTGTTTCCAAAAGGCACAAGGTGCTGAGGGCTTCGAAATTCCTGCTTGGAATTCAGAGTTAAATTTTGATCCTCATTGAAGCAGCTGTGAGACTTCTGCAGCCAGCGCAGGAATAACAAAGCTTTTGTTGGTTCTTCCCACAAGGAAAAAAACAGGGAAGCTTCGTTTTTGCTGATGGGAAGGGGATGCTGATGAAGGCACTTTGTGGAGAGGCTGCAGCTCCACTCACACGGATTTCCCAGGGTTTTAAATAGAGAAGGTGGTGAGGGAGGAATTCCGAGGGCAGTGGGAATGTCCTGCCCCCAGTGGATTTGTACAGCATCAATTTTGGGGTGTGGAGGTGGATTTTCTTTTGCTTGCAAAGGGAAAATGCAGCAGGGTTGGGATAATGCTGCAGCGGAGACTGTCCTGCGAAATGAAGGTGTCCAAATGAGGAAATAACCCATTTTCCCAGGAAATTACATTTTGTGGGAGTTGGCAGAGCGTTTTCCAGGAGTTTGCTCAGCTGGAGTTCTCCTGGCATTTCCTTCTTGAAAAATAAATCAGAGAATTCCAGGCTGGTTTGGGCTGGAGGAGACCAATCCCACCCTGGGAGCGTTGTCCAAACGCTCCTGGAGATGTGGAAGCCTGGTCAGTGTCCACCACCCCCTGGGGGAAGAACTTCTCCCTGAAATCCATCCTAAATCCCTCCCAGCCTTGAAAATTCCCCACAGCTGAGCTGGAATCACATGAGGAGAGAGATGAAGCTTCCAAGGAAAAGGAGCACTGGGTAAGTTCCATGAAAATCCTGAATTTTCAGACTCTGGATGCTGAAATCTCCACCTGTGTCCTTCCCGGTGCAATGCTGGGAATGTTTGGGATTTAATTCCTTCCTTGCTGTAGTAAAAGGTTGAGGGGGAAGAAAAACAGCTCTGAAAAAGTGGGAAGAGTTTTGGCAGGAGGAAGGGAAGGAGGAATAAAATTCTTGCCTACTTAGGAAGTGCTGATGTGAGCAATTAGCACTGGGAAACGAGCTGGTGGCAAATAAAAGTCACTCCTGAGATGTCCTGAGCAAACCCCTCCGGGACGGGAACTTCTCCAAGGAACATTTTAACAAAGATTTTTTTTATGGGAACCATTTTAGGGATCGGGATAAAAACACGCAAAGCCCTTCCGAGCTTGGGAGGGTTAAAATAACCCCGAGCCAGTTTTGTGGAAATCTCAATTAATTCCCCTTTGTAGATGAAAAAGTCGGCGCAGGGGCTGCTCCGAGGCTTGGAAAAGTCAACGGGAGATTTTCCAGAACTCTCCAGAGAGCTGGATCAGTGTTTGGGACTCAGCTGCAAAGCCTTTGAGCTTTGTTATTTTTGAGCTGTGCCAAAGTAAGATCGAAATATTGGAAAATCGGACCTGTGAGTTACAGACTGGGGCTCATTTTGATAAGATTTTGAGAAGATTTTGAGAAGATTTTTGTGCTGATTTTGATGAAATACCCAAGCACGGCCTAAAAATCAAATCTAAACGTATTTAAGTAATTCCAGGTAGAGTTTTCCTCCGGTTTTTCCATTGCGTTGTTGATCCTGGGAAGTGATTTAGGACAAAAAGTTCCTCTCTGGAAGCAGGAATTGCCTCCCCAGCATTTATCCCGTGTTATTTAGTGGTCGCCATTCCCGAATTTTGGGAATGAGTTGTTGGATTTTTCCATCCGGAAGAGAGGGATGGTTCTGAGTTCTGCCTTTGTACTGAGGGACTGTAGGATATTTTCAGGAGGAATTTTTTCATGGAAAAAAAGTGGCAGGGACTGCCCAGGGATGTTTGGAGTCCCCATCCCTGGAAGTGCCCAAGGAATTCCTGGAGGTGGCACTCAGAGCTCTGGGCTGGGGACAAGGTGGGCATTGGGCACAGCTTGGACTTGAGGGGCTGGGAGGGCTTTTCCAACCTCAAAGATCCTGGGATTCTGGGATTTTTGCCCTTAAGGAAGATACTTGTTTTATTTACTGAATATTTGTGTTAGAGTGGAGTTCAGAGGTTTTATCCAATTTAGGCCTTCAGGGTGGTGGGAATGTGTGAATCCCTAGGGAATCACTCCCTGCTCTAAGGATGTGTGAGAGGAAGGCCCAGGATTTTAGGGATCGGTTGGATGAGCACAGATTTCACAGGAAATATAGATCCAGGGATGCCTTTGCCAGCTTTGTGTCAGGAGGTCCGAAAACTCCTTGCTCCTGAGGATTTTATAGAATCTCAGAATCCCAAAATCCCAGAATCCCAGACTGATTTGGTTGGAAGGAACTTTAAAGCTCATCCCATTCCCACCCCTGCCATGGGCAGGGACACCTCCCACTATCCCAGGATGCTCCAAGCTCCATCCAGCCTGGCCTTGGACGCTTCCAGGGATGGAGCGGCCACAGCTGCTCTGGGAATTCTGTTCCACTCCCTCTCCACCCTCCCAGCCAGGAATTCCCTCCCAATCTCCCATCCATCCCTGCCCTCCTTCAGCTCCAGGCCATTCCCTCTTGTGCTACCCTTGTGAAAATGTGGGATTTATGCCCTGCTCATGGATGCCTTCTCCTGGTCAGCGCTAAAACCATTCCCGTGCTTCTTTTTTTTTTCACTTTCTCCATTTTTGAGTCCTTGACTCCATTAAAAAAAATCCACAGGAGCAATGGTAAAAGGAAACAGGGAAAACCCACAACGGGAATTAATGACCTGGTTGAAAAATCAGGCGAAGGGAACAATTTCAAAGGCTGAATATTTAAGTGCAGATACAACAAACACTGACTACTAATACAGGGGGAAAAAACCTCAGGAAATGACATTAAATGCCTGACATTTTTCCTATAGCTGCTTGAAGAAAACTCTCTCCTGATGCCATTCCCAATGGGAACAACGCTTCCGCTGTTTGATTTCCACCTCAAAGGAATCTCTACATCAAAGGTCAAAATCATCAATAGCTAAGCAAAGTAATTAATTAGCTCTTCGAATCACTGCTAGAGCACGATTTTAACATCATTTTTCTTTCATTCCCCTCGTGTCCAGCGGCTCGAGCAACTTTTTTACAAGTTCTGCGCCCCAGAAATTTAATTGCACTTTTATTGTTGTGTTTGGAGTTAATTATACAGCAAAGCAGGTTTATCTCTTCGATATTAAATCAAGCAAGTGCTCTTGGAACAATCAATTGATATTTAATTACAACAGAGAAGCTGCCCTATTAAATCTAAATTAAATGCTCGTTGAAGACTATTAAAGTGTTACCAGACCATCAAGCAGCAAATGCCGTCCAATGCAGCCCAAAGCCTTCTGTGCTTGGTTTTCCAGGGCTGCTTCAGAATCCTGAGCAGGAAAACTGACCTCGGATGACATTTCCTGAAATTTCTGATGGATTCCGAAGGAAAATTTCCAAGTTCGTTTTACTTAATGAAAGGGAGCAACAGTACTGAGGCTTTTTTATGTCTTCCAGGGTCGTTGGAAGAGTTTGGAGGGGAAGGATTTGGGAGGAGTTCAAAGCGGAGCATGGAAAAGACAGGAGACACCTCTCCAGGGATAATCATGGACTTCTGGAATGGTTTTGGTGGAAGCGACCTTAAATCCCACCCAGTGCCCCCCCTGCCAGGGCAGGGACCCCTCCCACTGTCCCAGGCTGCTCCCAGCCCCAATGTCCAGCCTGGCCTTGGGCACTGCCAGGGATCCAGGGGCAGCCACAGCTGCTCTGGGAATTCCGTCCCAGCCCCTCCCCACCCTCCCAGCCAGGAATTCCTTCCCAATATCCCATCCATCCCTGCCCTCTGGCAGTGGGAAGCCATTCCCTGTGTCCTGTCCCTCCATCCCTTGTCCCCAGTCCCTCTGCAGCTCTCCTGGAGCCCCTTTAGGCCCTGCAAGGGGCTCTGAGCTCTCCCTGGATCCTTCTCCAGGTGAACATTCCCAGCTCTCCCAGCCTGGCTCCAGAGGGGCTCCAGCTCTGGGAAAATCTTCCTGTTCTCCAGACTCACTCTCGTAGCTCCACATCCTTGCTACTTTGGGATCCCAGAGCAGGAGGCTCAATCCCATTATTCCTTCATCCTTTTTGGGTCCATGAGCTCCCAGAAGATCCAGAGCAATGTCCCTGAGAGGGTTAAAGGAGCCTTCGAACATCCCAGCTCCTGTGGCTGAGCCCTTTCTCCATCTCCAGCCCTATGAGGGGAACCTGCTTTATTTCCAGCCTTTCTCCTGGTTACGGAACTGGGATCCCTTCTCCCGCTCTGGGAGAATTCCTGCTGAGCACTGACAGAGCCGTGACAGCAAAGCCAAAGGCGATCCAAGGAAATTGAGGGTGCAGAGTTTATTTGGATTAATGGGACACCACATTTAAAGCAGGAAAAGGATTTTTTTTTTCGGAAAATCCTAAAGCAAACAGTGCTTAAGTTAAATTGCCTGGAGGTTTTCGTGCAGGGGGACGTGGAAGGCGTTTAACTGACAAATGTTTCATCTGGAAAGAGAAACTCCATTACTCAGGGTGAGCCATTACTTGGGATGAGTTACGGGTCATCCATCAGTCAATTCCATAATGGATCATCCATATTCATGCCCGGCCCTCCTTACAGCAGGGATGTTAATTTTGCTTTCCTTGGCTTGTTTTCCATCTTCATTTGCCTGAGCTCCCAATCTCAAGTGAGTGGAGACCCCTGTTTGCTCATTTTTATGGGATCAGTTCAGAGTGGATGGAGCCACAAACCCTCGGGAACATCTGGATGGCTCTGGGAAGGTGTTGCCTCTCAGCAAAGCTGGGATTGAGGTCAGGCACTTGCCAAGGGCACTGACAGAGCCCATCCCAGAGAGGAGGGATGGTAACTTCCAGTTTGAAGTGGATTTCCACTCTAAATGCATCTGGTTATGGGATCTTCTGATCAGGTGTAACAAGGACATGTTTTAGGAACAGGAAAAGAAGAGGAATAGTTCCTAATTTTCCTCTTTCATCTCCTGTTCTGAGGTCAAGATGTTGTTTCATGCCTTCAGGCTGTGCCGGGGGAGGCTCAGGTTGGCCATCAGGAGCAATTTCTTCCTGGAAAGGGTGGTCAGGCCTTGGAAGGGGTCATCCATCAGTCAGTTCCATAATGGATCATCCATCAGTCAGTTCCATAATGGATCATCCATATTCATGCCCGGCCCTCCTTACAGCAGGGTTGTTAATATTGCTTTCCTTGATTTGTTTTCCATCTTCATTTCCCTGAGCTCCCAATCTCCAAACTTCCAGTTTGAGGTGGATTTCCACTCAAAATTCACTTCGTTCCAGCAGAATCTTCTGACCAGCTGCAGGTGTAACCTGGACATGTTGTAGAAATAGGAAAAGAAGAGGCATAGGTCCAAGTTTTCCTCTTTCAATTCCTGTTCTGAGGTTAGGATGTTGTTTCATCCCTCAAGCTGTGCTCAGGTTGGACATGAGGAGCAATTTCTTCCTGGAAAGGGTGGTCAGGCCTTGGAAGGGGTCATCCATCAGTCAATTCCATAATGGATCATCCATATTCATGCCCGGCCCTCCTTACAGCAGGGATGTTAATTTTGGTTTTCCATCTTCATTCCCCTGCACGCTCTGAGCTCCCAATCTCAAGTGAGTGGAGACCCCTGTTTGCTCATTTTTATGGGATCAGTTCAGAGTGGATGGAGCCACAAACCCTCGGGAACATCTGGATGGCTCTGGGAAGGTGTTGCCTCTCAGCAAAGCTGGGATTGAGGTCGGGCACTTGCCAAGGGCACTGGTAGAGCCCATCCCAGAGATAAGAGATGGAAAAATCCAGGGAATGGGCTGCTGAGCCCAACCCTGAGACTTCTGTGCTAATCCCCCTCCTAAACCGAGTCTAAAAGAACAGGGGTCAATCTGGGAGTTTGTTGAGTTTATTGCCTTGGCTTTCTAAATAAATTCTTACCTGAAGCTGCCATTACCAATCTCAAATCCCTGGCCCTCCAGGTGTTTCCAGATCTCCCAGGAGAAAACTCCCAGATCCTTGCAATCATTATCTTGGAGGGATGGTGGTTTCTCCACTCAGGTGTGCAATAACCTCTACGTTTTTTATCAAAACAGTAAAATGGAACTTTTCCTTCTACCACCATCATTTTTAAGTGTCCTCGAATTTATTTAATGGAAACTGAATGTGGTGATGAGGAGCCGAGCGGGCAAAGAACCCACCTGGGTGAAACAGAAACAGTTTCAGTCTTGGGCTTGTCTCTGAGATCTTCTGAAATGAAAAAGGAAAATAATTGACAGCAGCCTCTCTCATGAAGAACAGGTATTTATCTGTCTACTAATAATTCATGGGATGGATAATCAGGCACATCCATTGAAAGGAAAGGTGAAGGAATGAACTCCCACTCACTCCAAGAGTTCACACCTTGCTGAACACGTTTCCTTCCGAGCCTCTGTGTGTGTATAAACCTGATGTTTTTAATTGCAGTCACCCAGGGTTTAATGTCTCTGCGTAGCGTTCCCCTGTCCGCAGCAGACAAAAATCTCGCCCTCAGATATTGCCACCAGCTCAGCTCGTTAATATTCATCATTACCTCTTGCATTCTGCCTGGCAATTAATTTCCAGCCCACACGAAAGTGCTGCTGTCTGAGCCCATTTAATTGGTTTTCAAGGTAGACATTCCCTGAGACATTTCTGCCACTGCCCTCCCAAAATAATTCAGATTCCTTGAGTTTGCTTTGATAAATCTATTGGAAGAACAATCAGGTTGGATAGCGAGGTATCCTTTGGATAAATTCTCCTGTCAATGCTTTGCTGAGCTGCTTAAGAATGAAAATATCTCAATTATTCCTGGTGTGGAAGGAGACTGCCTGAAAAACCTGGTTTGGTGGGAAAAAGTCTTGGCTGTGCTGTCACCGACGGAGCAGGAGGGTTAAATGTTGTCTGAGCCACGTATTTCCCATAAAAAACTCCTCCTAGATCCCAGTCTGTGCTTGGAAAGAGAGCAGGGAGAAGGGAAGGACTGGGGGAAACTCAAAGTGGAGCATGGAAAAGGCAGGAGACGCCTCACCAGGGATAATCATGGAATCATGGGATGGTTTGGGTGGAAGGGACCTTAAAGCCCATCTCATCCCACCCCTGCCAGGGCAGGGACACCTCCCACTGTCCCAGGCTGCTCCCAGCCCCAATGTCCAGCCTGGCCTTGGGCACTGCCAGGGATCCAGGGGCAGCCACAGCTGCTCNTGGCAGTGGGAAGCCATTCCCTGTGTCCTGTCCCTCCATCCCTTGGAAATCCTCTCTCTCCATCTTTCCTGTCAGCTCCTTCAGGTCCTGCAAGGCCACAATGAGGTCACCCCAAAGCTTCTCCTCTCCAGGCTGAACAATCCCAGCTTTCCCAGCCTTTCCCACAGCAGAGCTGCTCCATCCCTCTGCCCTACCCTGGTGAGATCCTACCTGGAATTCTGCATCCATCCAGCCAGTTATATCTTTAAGTATTCCTGGTTTTTAGCCTTCTTGCCCCTGGAAATTTTCTCCCTCTGTCTTTCCTGTCAGGTTCTTCAGGTCCTGGAAGGCCACAGTGAGGTCACCCCAAAGCTTCTCCTTTCCAGGCTGAACAATCCCAGCTCTCCCAGCCTTTCCTCCCAGCAGAGCTGCTCCATCCCTCAGATCATCCTGGTGCCTCTTGACTTGTCCCAACACCTCCAAATCTTTCCTGTGCCAACGTTTTTGGGGGTCCTGTGCGCTCAGACCATCAAATTTTATCTCACCCTCGTTGTCTCTGCAGAATCTGAACCCCTCCCTTCAGTCCAAAGGGGATGGATCACTCCATGACGACAGTGGAACCCTTTTTCCTGACATTCCTCAGCCAAAAAATCAGGAGCGTTCAATGTCACTCCTGGTGGCTCTCGGGAAGATTTGCGGCTTTTGTTGTGGAGCTGGATTTGATAAATGATGACTTGACTGTACGTGAAAAAGGATTGGGCAGACGCTGCCTCGGTGTCAGGTTTGATTGAGGAGGTGCCGATGAGAAGGGGTTCTTGGGAACAGATCCATCTCCTGGCACCGGGATGGTGTTGGATCTTTAACCCCTTTTCGGAACAGATCCATCTCCTGGCACAGGGATGGTGTTGGATCTTTAACCCCTTTTCGGAACAGATCCATCTCCTGGCACAGGGATGGTGTTGGATCCTTGACCCCTTTTGGAACAGATCCATCTCCTGGCATGGGAATGGTGTTGGATCCTTGACCCCTTGGGAACAGATCCATCTCCTGGCGCAGGATGGCGTTGGATCCTAGACAATAACGCTGGAAAGAGCGGCAAACAAACGTTCTCCTTGTGTTGGTGGGAATGAAGTTCTCCAAGCCCAGATTTCTCCTTCCTCACCGTCCAGTTTGGTGCTTGGCAGTGCCCTCTGCTCTCACCTTCCCTTCATCTCCTCGTTATTGGCTTCCAGGGATAACAGGAAAGACTTGGAGACAAAAACTGTGCCGGGAGTGTAAGAACCTGATCCAGACATCAGCCCGGTGGGTTTGTCTGGAAAATTCGTCTTCCAGGGAGCACATTCCATCTCCAGACATTGACAGGTCCTGTCATTCCCTTCCTGATTTCTTTTTTATGAACACTGAATCCATCCCTACAAACATGAGGTTTCCCAGAGAAGCTGTGGCTGCCCCTGGATCCCTGCAAGTGTCCAAGGCCAGGTTTGGAGCAAGCTGGGATAGCGGAAGGTGTCCCTGCTGGAACTGGATGATCCTTAAAACTCCTTCCGACCCAAATCATCCTGGAATTCTGGGATCACAACTTTGCCATGCCAGGTGTGTGTGAGCAGCCATAATCTGACAAAACTGTGAAAATAGGAATTTTTTGGACTTGAGGTGGCTCATAAAGTTTGGAAAGCGGCAGCAACAGTAAACAAAATCCAGAATTTACTACAAATTTCCTTTATCCTTATTTATTTCCATTCCAAGTGTGGCTTATTCCAAATTACAACTTCTTTATGGAGTCCAGTGTGAATAAATTTAACACCCCAGCAAGAGCGTGTTCAGAGCCTGTGGTCTTCCCCAAGGAGCCCAGTTTGGGGATTTGCTGAATTGTTGGGATTACTGGGAAAATCTGGTCGGGATTTGGCTGGAAATGCAGCAAGGGTTGCTGGAGCTCGCTGAGTGTTTGTTGCAAAAATAATCCTGGTGGGGCGTTGTGCTGAAGTGTTTGTTTGCTCCTAATTGTTCTGCCCTTCTTCAGCGGAGTTTGATGAGATTTCTCTGCGTAATTAAAAGGCCCTCAAGGAAAAGGAAAATAAAATCGTCAGCAAATTAATCTGTAGGACAAGGTAACGCTGATCATTCCGAGCACCTTAATTCATTTAAAATTCAGTTTTCTTTAAGGTTTTCCCTTCATCACCGTGAGCTAATTAGAAACCACTTTAGCCTGGTATTAATGCACGCAGACTTTTTAGCCCCATCCTGAATTCCTTTATATTTTTAAGGAAATTTCCTTTGAAATGAAGCTGAAATATAATTGAAAAGAAAAGTTAATTTTTTATTTCCTTCTGTTTTAAGACAGGGAGTGGTTTCTTTAGGAAGCACGGAGTGGGGTGGAGGCTGAATCCTCTCTGCTGTATCCTCAGACTTCGGGAAAACCACTGGATGGGAGCTGAGGGACTCTGGTCGCTGCTGCTGCTGCTGGTTGGACATCCCACTGTTTTTTTGCAGGAGATTGGGAATGGGCCTGGTGGGAAATATTTGGTTTATTTGTTATTAAAACCAAAATGCTGCTTATTTTCAGGGAAAATGGGATTTGGAATCATCTCACGTCTTCGGGATTGGAGGATCAGAACTAGATGGGATATTGGGAAGTAATTCCTGGCTGGGAGGGTGGGGAGGGGCTGGGCTGGAATTCCCAGAGCAGCTGTGGCTGCCCCTGGATCCCTGGCAGTGCCCAAGGCCAGGCTGGACATTGGGGCTGGGAACAGCCTGGGACAGTGGGAGGTGTCCCTGCCATGGCAGGGGTGGGATGAGATGGGATTTGAGGTCCCTTCCCACCCAAACCATTCCAAGATTCTGGGATCCCCTCTCCTGAGGCTCCCCAGGCCACCAGGCAGGGAGACAGGGATGGGGGGACATGGGACAGGGATGCCCTTAGGGTGGCTCTGAGCAGGGGGAGAAAAGGTGGAACCTGTGGAGATCAGAGGGACAGGGGAGGGTGGGAACAAATATTCCCAGGGAAAGATGTGGAGCCCCACCAGAGCAGGAAAAGAGGCTGGAGGCTCTTCCCAGCACAGAATCCTCCTGGAAGTTGACCTTCATCCCACTGAATCTGAGGAGATCCCTTCACCAGCTCATCGGGACTTCGACTGGATGCTGATTATTCATTATCTTAATATCAATTCAAAGATTATCAATACATGAAGTGATGGTTTCATCATCACTCCCATGGATACTGTTCCTTACAATAAAAAGTGGAGTTTGGGGCTTGATTTTCCTTTTTCCCTCCTTGCCAACTTTAACCAGGAGCCAGCACAGCTCAGCAATCCTGAGACTCTGCAAACTCTGGATTTTATTAGAATTTCAAGCTCTACTATCCATTAAGCAAATTAACACTGAAGTAAACACTGATTCGAAGACTTCAGACCTGGTATCAAATCTTCGTGGATTGGTGCTTCTGTCCTTGAGTACCAAAGGAATTTTGGTTGTGCTGCTCTGCCCAGGTGGCTGCAAATTAAACTGATTTTTTTGCCCGTGTTAATCAGCAGATAATTGCAGCTGCTCTTTGGCAGCAAAAGGGATTCCTGGGGGCAGGAATTCCATGTTGGTGTGGAGGAAAAAAGCCCCAAACAGATAAGATAGTCATGGAGAGACGGGGTTGGGCCTTTTCTTTGTGTTTTGCTTAAACATTGAGAGGTTTTGGGGTGAAAAGTGTTTTATTTTCTGTCTGGAAAGCCTTGTAGCCACTAAAAGTGCGAGAAATCCCTGGCACGCTGTTAATGACTGGTTAGGGAATAAAAAAGCTGCTTCAAGGGAAGATCCAGGGAAAAAATGAGCCCTGGCAGGACTTGGAAATTGCTGAGGAGCTCGTGGAGCTCAACGTTGAGCTGAGCTCATCCCTCCGAATGAAGGCAAAAATTTAAATCAGAAATGCTGCTAAAATCCGAGCCAGACGTTCTCTCTGGAAATGCACATTCCATGAGCTCAGAGTTCTCTAAACGAGCCCAGGATGCTTTCCAAGGTGTAAATGCGGATTCCAGCTGCTGCGTTCACTCCAGAGAATCAAAGGAGAGAAATGTTAAAAAGGCGGCGACCAAAGCTGAGGGCTGAGCGCCCACAAAGCCCAGAACAAGATTTGATCTCCTCAGAGCTCTCCCCCACCACAACCTTGACATTTGCAGTTGGTCAATAGATGTAAACTTCCATCGATTCATTAATTTTTAAAAGGAAACTTTGCAAAGCAACCGAGCGGCGTTTTGAAGGGAGAGGCGTCGGTAGAAAGGTTAATTGTTGTTCCAAGGCTCCGGCTGGAATCAATAGGACCGGGAGCTCCAAGGATTTTGTGGAGAGGCAGCTGATGGCTGCTCCCAGCTGGAGTTTTGTTCCTCAGGAAAACAAAGCAGGGGCTGTCCAGGGCTCAGGAAAGCCGGATCAAGCTCCGCGACAGGCGTGGAAAACAAAGGGAATGGTAATTTTGCAAAAGCCAGAGGAGGTTAAAGGAGTCTCTGCTTACACGTGGAACACCCAGAGCTGCTGGAAAAGCTGCTGGAAAAGCTGCTGGGGGAGGTGACAGGGACAATCCTCAGGAAACAAGGGGCAGGTTAAAGGGAGTTCAGCTGTTGCTCCTGAGGGATGGGAATTGAGGCACAGCAGGTGAGGCCGGGGCCTCTGTCCTCACTGAGGGCCCTGGAAGGGAACAGAAGCAGCAGGGCACACTCAGCACAGAATCAGGGAATTGTTTGGGTTGGAAAAGGCCTCTGGATCATCAAATCCAACCATCCCCCAGCACTGCCCAGGCACCACTGCCCCATGTCCCCAAGTGCCACCTCCACAGGGATTTTAAATCCCTCCAGGAATCGGGACTCCACCACTGCCCAGGGCAGTTCCAATGCCTGAGCATCCTTTCCATGGAGAAATTTTCCCCAATATCCAATTTAAAACTCTGGCCCAGCCTGAGGCCGTTCCCTCTCCTCCTGTCCCTGTTCCCTGGGAGCAGAGCCCGACCCCCCCCGGCTGCCCCCTCCTGTCAGGGAGTTGTGCAGAGCCACAAGGTCCCCCCTGAGCCTCCTTTTCTCCAGGCTCAGCCCCTTTCCCAGCTCCCTCAGGAATTCTCCAGCCCCTTCCCAGCTCCGTTCCCTTCCCTGGACACGCTCCAGCCCCTCCAGGTCCTTCTTGTCATGGCAGACAAAGAACCACGAGGTACCTGAGCCTTTTCCTCATCCTCTGCTGCATCCAACAAGGGCTGGAGATTCTCCTCATCCCTCCCCTTGTTGCTGCAATATTTACAGGAATATTTTTAAAGTCTTTTACGGCAGTATCCGGATTAAATTCCAGCTGGGCTTTGCCCTCCTCGTTTTCCCACTGCACAACCTCCCAACATCTTTGCCCTCCTGACTCACCTGCCCCTTCTTGCAGAGGTTAAAAACTCCCTGTTCTCATGTTTGGTGCTGTTTACACAGCCCATGGCCTCAGCATTCATCAGAATTCCGTCCTGGCTCTGGATGGAAAACTGGACACAATTTCCTGGAGGTGGAAGGCGCGCTGGCTGCAGGGTGGGAGTGAAAATTAAATGAGTAGACTCTGAGGGGAGGAAAGCAAAATTTCTTTCTCTTCTTTGCACAGAAAGAAATGGAGACTCAAAGGGATCCCAGGAAAAGCGTTCCCTGATTTTGGGGGGTGTTTGGGATGCCCTGGCGCTGGTTTAATTCCTGTGCTCAGAGCTCAGCTCCTGCTGGTCCCTTCCCCTCCCTCAGAGCCAACCCCAGGAGCAAAAATGTGACAACAGCTTTGAGAATTCATGAGTTTAAATCCCAAAAATGTGACAACAGCTTTGAGAATTCATGAGTTTAAATCCTAAAACACAGCAGGAGTTTTGCTCAGGACACGAGTGGGAAGGTCGGAAAAGATGAAAATTAATTAATTAATTACAATTGAAAATTAATTAGCTATAAATGAAAATGAATGAATGAATTGTAAAATTAACGCCAGCAAAGCAGGAAGAGGAGATTTTGAGAGACTCCCAGTACGAAGCAGCCTCATGGAGCTGTTCCTTTGTCACCCTCCCACCATGGAGCCATCGTTTGAGTGATCCCAAAGCTTTTCATCCGAGGAATTCCTCTCTGAGCACCCCTTTAACCAGGAATCCGATCTCCCCCCTTCCCACACTGCTCTCATTGAGCTGGAACCATCCAAAAGCTCCATTTACCTGAGCTAATCTCAATAATCAGAATTATTTCACACCATTCTTCTCTCTGGACTGAGCACGTTCAGTAAAACTTTAAACCCAGGTGTCTCCCAAGGACACCCGATGGAAGCTCCCGAGCACCAGACTGAATTCCAATCATTCCTAATGCCCACTGGCACCTCAAAGAGGAGTTTTAATTAGATATTGCTGATTAGAACCAGTTTCAGCGTGCCTGGCTTTATCCCGTTTTCCTTGGGATTTAACAGTAATTTGGATTTTAACAGCCCAATATTGTCGTGTTTTACAGCTCTGCAAGCTCTGCTCGGATTTTATCTCTCCCCCTTGGATGGTAAGAAAAATTCCACAGCATTGTCACCATTCAGACATTCCCCGGATTTCACTCATTGTCCAGGATCTCCACCTGCCCCAGGAATGCTCTGGGTGAAGATGGAGCCTTCCCGGTAATCCCAGTTGTTCTCTGTAGGAGTGAAAGGGCTGATCATGGAATCCTGGGATCACGGAATCATGGAATCACTGAATCATGGAATCTTGGAATTATTTGGGATGGGAGGGATTTTAAGGATCATCCCATCCCACCCCTGCCATGGCAGGGACACCTCCCACTGTCCCAGGCTGCTCCCAGCCCCAGTGTCCAGCCTGGCCTGGGGCACTGCCAGGGATCCAGGGGCAGCCACAGCTGCTCTGGGAATTCCATCCCAGCCCCTTCCCACCCTCCCAGCCAGGAATTCCTTCCCAATATCCCATCCATCCCTGCCCTCTGGCACTGGGAAGCCATTCCCTCTTGATCCTTTGGCTTTTCCTCATTTGTCTGCTCGGAGTTGTCCAGATATTTTTGCCAGGACAACTTCCATGCCCTGGATAACTCAGTTATCCGAACAGACCTGCCCCATTCCTGTGCTCTCCCTGCTGATTTTCCACCTTTTCCCTCTCCCTTCAGCTCCCAAATTTTCCTTCCCTCTTCTCTGGTCCCCTGGTTCATGCACCTCCGAGGACGTGGAATATTTTATTTTCTCTCTTTTTTCCCTTCTCCCCTCGTGCATCCTCTCTCCGTTGACTTCCAGCTCCCTCTGCATTTCCCTTCTGCCTTCCAGGCAGGAACAGAAAGCTGGGATTTGCCGTGGGAATTTTTCAGGGGCTTCTCTGGAGCTAAAACACCTAAAATCCGACACTTCCCACTGCGACGGACTGGAGTTGGGGCAAGCACATCCATGAATAATTCAGTCCCCCGAGACGTGGATGCTAACTTTGGGAATTCCCAGCTCCGGGATCGCCTGGAAACCCTCTTTGTTTTTGGTGTCACCGTGCACAGAAGGTGAATTATTCCCTTCAGTGCACACCTGAGCTGAGCTGCAGCTCTGCAGGAGTTTGGGAGCGGGTGGGGGTGGGAACAGCGGGATTTGAGGAGCTGCCTCAGGCAATGTCACCGGGAAGTGACAGCAGCTGAAAGTGGAGCAGAAAACACGATGGGACTCGGCCTCTGCACACGTCTGGGATCATCTTTTCTCCTGGCATTCCCAGCCTGGACCTTGTCCATGTTTCCTTACAGCTCATTAAAGGAACACCTGAGCTCCGTCCTTGTCCAAATCCACGTTATCCATCCAAAATCCGCAGCTGCACGAGAGCTGGGGGTTTCCCTCCCTAATTCCAGTTTAATCAACAACTTCCATTGAGTTCCTACTGCAATTCCATGGACTTAGACAATCTTGATTATGTTCAGGAAGGAAAAATCTCTAATTTGTGGTTTGACTGCAGCATTTAATCAGTTTGCAGCAATTAATTCCCAGGATTCCCACTATTAATTACACATTTTAAAAACCCAGTTAATTTTATATATGAATATATATTCCCAGACCTGTCATTCCTGTTAAAACAAAGGAATATATTTATATATTCCCCAGCCTGGCTGAGGTGTCTCCGAGTGAGGAATCCACTGGGTTTATAACTGTCTGCAGTGAAATTCCTTTGGGAAACAGCTCGGAGAGAAGCGTGGAATCATCAGCTGCCTCCGAGGCTTGTAAATGTGTCACCTTGTTTTCCAAGGCTTGTCTTACTGACACAGGAACAAAGCAACAGCTGGGAAGATGGAATATCTCACTCCCACACGGATATTTCTTCCAAAAATGGGGATTTCACCGGTGAGGCCGTGTTATCCAACAGTTAGCGCTGGTCAGTGTGTGGGACCACTGCTGAAGGATTGGTTGAAAAAGCCGCTTTTTTCCTACAAATATTCCACGTGGCAAAGTAGGCACAAGAGGAATTTTTGGCTCAAAAAAAGCCTGGAAGAAATTGGATTTTTTTTTTTCCCACAAATAGGCTGTCTCCAAAGTGATTCCCTCCTGGCTAATTCATGGAGATTCCAGGTAAATTGGTCTGTGAGGAGGAAGGAGCTGCAAACTGAAAGTAGGGTTCGATTAGATGGGATATTGGGAATTCCTGGCTGTGAGGGTGGGGAGGGGCTGGGATGGAATTCCCAGAGCAGCTGTGGCTGCCCCTGGATCCCTGGCAGTGCCCAAGGCCAGGTTGGAGCAGCCTGGGATAGTGGAAGGTGTCCCTGCCCGTGGGATGGGATTTAAGGCCCTTCCAACCCAAACCAGTCTGGGATTCTCTGCTGATCTGTGCTGTCCCCACGGTAGAGCTGCTCCTTTGGATTGATTATCTTTATTTATTAATATATATTTTTTTAAAAAAAAAATTATGTTCAATCAATGGCACCTTCAGGTCTCCAGAAAAGATCAAGGAAGACACGCAAAATCAAGGAACCCTCAGATCATGGAAAGACTTTCTGGAGGATCACCCAGGTTTCCTTTGCTTTATTTATTTCCATTATTTCCTCTTTTATATCACAAACTTTTCAGGTCTTCTCTGCCTTCACCTGTGTGTGGCTGAGCCCAGCACAAAGCAAAAGTGACCGAGGCCTCGACGCACTAAAATGCTACAAATCATGAATAACCTTTACAAAAACTACATCTTTTCCCCTCAGAGGTAGGAAATCTGTCCTATCTTCCCTTGTTTTTCTGCATGCACGTCATGACTGCTTGAAGCCTTTCCCGAATTCCCTCCAATCCAGCGGTTTCTGTGGGAGGCAGGCTGTGGGTGCGGCACCACGGAGCTGCAAGAGGAACGTTGCGTTTTGGGCTGAATTCCAGCAGGTTTGCCGTGCCTTGATCCAAGTGGAAAATGCATCCATCGGTGTCTCTCCAGAGCTGGGCTCGGGGGATGTTTTATTCATGAGGCCTCCGCTGCTCCGAGGCCCTGACCGCTGATAAACACATTCTGCCTCTTCGGGAAGCTTTGTTGGGAGCTCTGTTCTTTCCTTGTCTTCCCTAAAAGTCTATCATCCAACCCCTCTCCCGGGAGATGCCGCAATCCAAGGTTTCAGCTGAGGCAGCAGCAAATTCCAGCTTTTCTTGCAGCATTTGCAGGACTTCAGGTTCATTGCTCCGGGGCCTCCAGAGGATTTTCACGTTCTTCGCCACGTGCTTTGCTTCCAGCCTGGAAAAGTAAGCGATTCCCGAGCTCTGGGGCTGGATCCATGTGCTGAGCTGAGCTGGGAGAGTTGCCAGGAGTTTGCTGGGATCTGGGTTGGAATAAGTGGGATAAGCCTCACCATGAAGGCAGCTGGAAAAGTCCCGCTCCCAGAGCCCTCTGCAAGGCGGGAGCTCCAGGAATGCTTTGAAGAGGAGAGGGGAAGGGGTTTGTAGAATCGTGGAATATCCTGAGTGGGAAGGGATCCCAAGGATCATCCTGCCCAATTCCAGGCCCTGCACAGATACCTCGACAATCCCACGTGTTCCTGGAGTGTTGTCCAAACCCTCCTGGAGCTCTGGCAGGTTTGTGGATTAAGGCCTTCACCTGGACTCCTCTCACTGATTTGGGTCCTTCTGGATTTCCCTGGATCATCCTGCTCTCCTTCCTCATTCCCTCTCCTGCCTGGTTTAGGTGTCCACCCTGACTTGGAGAAGTGTCTCCTTTTGGACCATCTGATGGGTCAGCATTCGGTTTTTTTCTGTGTTTACGGAATCCCAGAATTATTTAGTTTGGAAAAGCCCTCCCAGCCCACGCAGCCCAAGCTGTGCCCAATGCCCACCTTGTCCCCAGCCCAGAGCCCCGAGTGCCACCTCCAGGAATTCCTTGGGCACCTCCAGGGATGGGCACTCCAAACCTCCCTGGGCAGTTCCAAGGCCTGAGCACCCTTTCCATGGAGAAATTCCTGCTGCTGTCCAACCTGAGCCTCCCCTGGCACAGACTGAGGTTGATGACGTTGATCCCCCGATTCTCTGGACTCGCTAAAGTCCCTTTGCCAGACAGAAGCAGGACTGAGACGTTTTGTGGGATAAACCATATCCTGCCCCATCTATCCCAGAGAAACGGGATCTGCACAAAGGGAAAGGTGGGAAAAGCAGAAATAATAGGATTATTAAAATTCTGAGCTGCAAATTGCATCCTTTTTCCCTGAAAAAAAACCCAAAAACATCGGGACATTGCGAGACCACTGAATTAATGGAGAATATCCTTATTAAATGAAGGAATTTATGGAAGACCACAGCATTCAGCACAGATTAAAACACATTCCGAGCTAATCATGGAGCTGTGTGGAGAGCATGGAATAATCAGGGGCTTGGACTGGGAAATGCTGCAGAAGGAGAGAAGGAAAAGGGAATCCGGTCTGCTCCCGGAACTGCCTGGAGCTGAAGTGGTGCCCAGGAGCCCTGGACAGGAGTCAGCACAAGGAGTGACCTTCATTAGCCAAGTGCTGACTGGGCATTCCCGGGGCTGCTTTCCAACATCTCGGAGACAGAAATGTCAGGGAAAAACCTGTGCTTGGAATAAACAGCGATTCCCAGCCTGTGGGAACGGGCTGGGTTCAGAGGAGGGTCCTGGCAGCCTGTAAATGACAGAATTTGCACTTTACTGCTGACTCCCTGGCACGTTATTGACTCCATTTAACCCTCAGCTCTCTGAGGGAAAAATGGGTGCAATAATTCCTTTTTTTTCCTGGATTCTCTCCTATCCATTGGGCTTGGAAGGATTTCAGTGCAGCAATAAATCGTTCTGCTTTTCTTCCCTCGTACTGGGCACATGGAGAAATTTTTTGTCTCGGGTAATAAATAATCGTCAGGTTTTTTTTTTCCTTGCTTGACCATTGATGTGGAGTCATTTTAGGGTGAGAGAAATGGCCCTGTCTCGCTGCCAGCACCACACAGAGCTCCTTGGGATGCAGAGGTTCTGTCGGGAATCTCTCTGGGATAGATCCCCTGGAATTAGAGCGTGAATTAACTCTTTTATTCAGGTAGCAATGCACTAACTGCTGATAGGGAAGGAAATTTATTCTTCCTTTATTTCTTCTTCCTTTATGCTGGGATTGTCCAAGCAGCAGGATGAGGGAAGGGGAGTTTCTTTGGGAGAATTGCTGCAGGTGATTCCCAAAGAATTCTATCAGGGCTGTCTGTCAGGATGAGGTAATGGAAGTGGAAACATCTCTGAAGGGAGCTGGCGAAGGAAACCCTGGAATCTCCCGGGATACCGGGGGTTGTGTCCAGATCACTGCCTGGAACAACTGGAATTATTCCACAGGTTTGTGTTGTGCATTTGATTCCTCACTTTCCACCACGTGCTCTCCATGGAGACTTGGAGCACAAGAACTTTTTATGGAATTCTTTCACCCTTGAAGGCTGCGAAGGCTTCGCTCTCTTCCCTATTCCCAGTGAAGAGGTCACTGGTGGTGGCAGATCTTGGACAAAGCGTGGAATCGTGGAATGGTTTGGGGTGGAAGGGATCTTAAAGTTTATCTCATCCCACCCCTTTCCATGGGCAGGGACAAATTCCACTATCCCAGGTTGCCCCAAGCCCCATTTAGAGAGAAGCAACATTCCTAAAACCCTCCCCAACCATAAACCCAAAACGCTGCTGAGTTTTAAAGCTGCTTTATGCAAAAATATGAATAAGTAATTTAAAATCTTCGCTTTGGCCATTTTATTTCCTCAGCAGAAACCAGAATTTTAGAAACAACAGAAAAATGAAGGGTGAAGAAAGCAGAGTTCCATGGATAGGTACCCCTGGATTTTCAGGAATTCCTCATCACTTGGTGTTTTCTGGCACTGGCTCATCCCAAAGATGCACATTGAAGACAAAATGATGGGAGTATAAGGATGTGGGTGAATTCTGGAATTACTGAGGTTGGAAAAGCCCTCCATGGTTNTGAATCCTGGAATTACTGAGGTTGGAAAAGCCCTCTATGGTTAAGTCCAGCCTTTCCCCAGCATTGCCAAGGCACCACTGCCCCATGTCCCCAAGTGCCACATCCACAGGGGCTTTAAAGCCCTCCAGGGATGGGCACTCCAAACCTCCCTGGGCAGTTCCAAGGCCTGAGCACCCTTTCCATGGGGAAATTCCTGCTGCTGTCCAACCTGAGCCTCCCCTGGCCCAGCCTGAGGCCGTTCCCTCTCCTCCTGTCCCTGTTCCCTGGGAGCAGAGCCCAACCCCCCCCGGCTGCCCCCTCCTCTCAGGGAATTGGAGCATTTATTATTCCCGTTTTCCCAACCTCCCTGTTTCTCAAACAGATCCCAGTTTATGATCTCAGAGACCTTCTAGAATCAACAGCGCTGTAGCAGGAGCACTTTTAGTCTGGTATGGACGTGAGGCTGCCTTTCATCATGGAAAATGTTGAATCTCTCTCTTCTCAGTGCCAGTTTTATCTCCCAAAATGTTTTATTTTGCAGCCTGATGGCTGAACAGCTGCTCAATTATTTCCTGCTGTCAGCAGCGACATGAACTGGACATAAAACAAAATCTGGACAATGCAGGACTTGGCTCATTTGTGTAGAGCACGCGAAGAACGAGCCCCAGCTGCACTGAGCTGTTAATTGAAGTTATTTTAATGAGGAGAGCGAAGAAAGGACCTCAGGTGCGGCAGAAATGTGGGAAAAAACCTCCTCCAGGTGATGCCAATGTTTGGTGGCCCCAGAGCTTCCACCTGGAGCTTCACTCTGTGCAGGTAGCAGCCTCAGCTGGCTCTGATTTGGCAATTTTGTTTGGCTTTCAGCTTGTTCCCTTCCAAATCCCACATAAATTCCTCTGGAAAAGGCCAAGCAGGGCAGGCTGGGAAGTGGGACAAGAGCAGAGTTGGCTGTGATGGGATCAGGACCAGCCTCTTGTCATCCCTGCAAGTCTCAGGTTTGCTCTCTTTGTGCTTCTGCACTTTTTTTCCATATTTTTCCCAGTGTGTTCTTATCAGACAGGAGCTAAAGAGCCTGGTAGGAATGAAAATGAAAACAGAACTCGATTATCTTCCATGGTTTCCATCATAGAAATTGTCAGGAGCTTGTAAAAAATTCCTGAGCAAGGAAAGAGCCGGATTTAAAAAATTCTGATGTGCTGCTTGTGTTTTTTCAGCTGCTCTGAACAAAAAGCTCTTCCCAGGTGGGTTTGAGTTATAAAAAACATAAAGCTACCTAAAAATCCTCTTCTTAAAAAAGAAACCCCCCAAAACAAACATGAAATCAATTTTCATTTCAATTTCTGCAGTTTCCATCTGCAGCAGTTTAATTGCAGATCAATGGGGTTTAATTGGCTCCTGCTCACCTTGGAGCTTCTGTTCCCTTTCAGGCAGGCAGAAGGATTTGTAAGAACTCAAGGAGGTTCTCCGAGGTGGAGCCTGTTCCTGATTCCTCTGGAGAGGCTCATGGGTGGTGAGAGGTGAAAAAGGAGGAATTTTGTTGTGTTTTGATGCTATGGAGTCCATAAACCAGGAATTCTGGGGACAGATTTCCCTATTTAGGCAGGATGTGTCCCAGATGCTTCTGTAGGAAAGTAGAAAGAGTTGGCTGGATTTGGAGCTTGGATTTAGATATCAGAGGAGAAACAAAAGTTCTTTACTCAGAGGGTGGGGAGGGGCTGGGCTGGAATTCCCAGAGCAGCTGTGGCTGCCCCTGGATCCCTGGCAGTGCCTAAGGCCAGGTTGGACACTGGGGCTTGGAGCAGCCTGGGACAGTGGGAGGTGTCCCTGCCCTGGCAGGGGTGGGATGAGATGGGATTTAAGATCCCTTCCAACCCAAACCATTCCACGATTCTGTGATACCAAATCCAGGATCAGATCGGCAGCTCCTGATGATGTCTCTTAAACTGGAAATTCAACGTTTTTTACTTAAGAGAAGGGTTTTGGAAATGGTGGATTCAACCTTTTCTCCACTGCTCCTTTTTGGGGATGGTTCTGTGCAGGGCCTGGAGTTGGGCTCGGTGATCCCTGAGGGTCCCTTCCAGCTCAGGTTCTCCTGGGATTCTGGGATTTTGAGTGGAAATGGTGGATTTTTGGAATACAAAACAGGCCATGCAGGGGCAGGTCCCGAGGTGGGATTTGGGGTTTTATCTCACGGCTTGGGCCCACCCCAGGAGATGCTCAGGCTGAACTCTGGGACTTGGCGGGATCTCAAAGCAGAAAACTGTGAAAGATTCTGGATTCCAAGCCCAAACCAGAATCCCAAAGACTTCCCTGGGGAGAAGCTGCAGCCAAAGGGGAGGCTTTGGTTGCTCTAAATTTACCCTGAGTTTTCAGTTCACTCCCAAAGCTGCACCAGATGAGGATTTATTGCTCTCGGCTCACATTCCCACCAAGAAATGTGGGATGGATGGATTTCTGGATGGGAATCTCTGCATCCCACAGCCCCTCAGGAACATTTTTGCTCCAGAATTTCCCCGCCATCCCTCACTTCTCTCCGTGAAGAGAAACATTTCCACCCTGGAACATTAAAAATTAAAATTCATTAGCTCAGGCGCCCATTAAATTACCACCATTTCCTTCGCCTGCATTACTGATTATTAGGATTTTTGTGGGGAACCAGCAGCTTTTCCATTTCCCACTCCCCAGAATTCCCTATCCAGGCAGTTCCATTCCAATCCAGTTTTTGTTCCGCATTTGTCGCCATGGGAACAGATGAGCTCCCACACCTGGGCCATGGCATTAATGAATAAATAAGGTGGAAAGAGCACTGATGACACAAAAAAAAAGCATTAAAAAGCTCTGCAATCAGCAGAGAAAACAACAGAAAAATGCGTGGCCGGGAACAAACGAGAAAATTCTCCCTTGGAAAACTCTGCTCAGGTTCCTGTGCATGAATCCAAGAGGAATTTTCATGAGGAGCAAACCAGCTGCTGATCAGATCTTCAGCTGAAAGGCTGAATTCTCGTAACGTTTACCCAATATCAGCTTCCAAAATCTCGCTAAGAAAAACCTAAACCCGGAAATGACCACGAACAGCAACATTTTCCTTTCCGAGCTGGAATTTTCAAGGCTTGATTTTGTTGTTACTGTTTGATGAAGTAAAAGGAGCCAAGGAGGAGCCTCAGGCTAAAATGGGTTTTTTATCTTAAAAAGGGTTTTATTGGGATCAAATTTCTCCTGGTTGGGAGGGTGTCCCTGATTATGGCAAGGGGTGGAACTGGGTGGCCTTTAAGGTCCCTTTCGCCCCAAATCATCCTGGGATTTTAGGATTCCCTGCTCTCCCTCCAGCCTGGACCTGTTCCTTCTGCCAGTTTTTCCGAAGTCCAACATCCAGAGCAGGAATGTGTGGGGTTCACCACAGGGAATCAGCCCCTTTCCCCAGCTCTTTTTAGGGATAAAGACTTTAAATCAAGATTTTAATCAAGGTGGGCAGGAAAAGCCATGAACTGAGATATTTGGCTGTCATGGCAAGCTCCAACTGATGTCCCTTGGGAATGGCCAGGGATTGCAGGAAAACACGGACATCAACAACTCTGAAACCCAAGGATGCCAAAGCAGAGGAGAACAACAGAGCCAAAGAAGCTTCCAAGACTCCGGAATAAGCACGGAGAGCACGATGGAATTCTGTCTTCCCTGAGTTTGATTAACAGCTGACATTAATGAGAATCAGGTGTCCAGGAATCCTGCTCCTCCTACCCCAGGCTGCTCCAGCCTGGCCTTGGGCACTGCCAGGGATCCAGGGGCAGCCACAGCTGCTCTGGGAATTCCAGCCCAGCCCCTCCCTGCCCTCCCAGCCAGGAATTCCTTCCCAATATCCCATCCAGCCCTGCCCTCTGGCAGTGGGAAGCCATTCCCTGTGTCCTGTCCCTCCATCCCTTGTCCCCAGTCCCTCTCCAGCTCTCCTGGAGCCCCTTCAGGCCCTGCAAGGGGCTCTGAGCTCTCCCTGGAGCATCTCTTCTCCAACATTTGGGATGTCTCTCTATCAATACTGCAGGGAAGCAGTGACCTACTCTTGGATTTTGACTTTTCCACGCTTTTTGGATGAAGGAAGGAACAGGAATGACCTTCAGCTCTCGCAGGGAAAAGCACTTTCCTCAAATATTTAAACAACAAGAGAATGTGGAATTATCAGTGCTGGACAGAGGGAATTCTGCAATCCACAGGCAATTCTATTAATCGAATATGCAAATATCCATATTTTACACTTCCCTTTACAGAATCCAGCCTTGGATCCTCCTGGGAATCCTATCTCCCGCAGAGAAGAAATGGGACTTTGGTTCCTGTTACTTTACACTTGATTTCTTTTCAAACCCTCTGATTTTTTCCTCCTGGGGGTTCATTGCTCTTGGAGTTCTTGTGGATTTTTTTTCCCAGCTTCCGCAGAGACTCCGCTCTCTGCCAAAGCCTCCTTCTGAGCTCCCCTGACAAGCGCCCCTGGATGAAGGAATTTGGGATTTTAACTGGAAAGGCGAATCAAAAATTCAGTATTTCACTTCCTAACCCCTTCCCCACCCTTCCATCAATTCACTTCCTCCTCCTTATCAAGAGGTCCCACAGAAATCCAGGGAATTTTTATTGCTAGGAATTTTCAATAACTCGGCATAAAAATCTGTCGGTGATGCAGGGGGAAGGCTTGGAATTTTCAGGGATTTTGGATGAGAGGGGAGTTCCCATCTCTCAAATATCCTGGCACAGAGCTTGGAAAGGTCTCACTCTCTAAATTTCCTGGAAGGGACCAGCTGAGACCTTTTGTCCATGGACTTTGAGGGCAGAATCCGGCTCTTCCCAATTTTTTTGCGGCTAAAACAATCAAGAAACAGGAAAAACACCTTGAGTTCTTCCATATTTTAATGTTTTCAAGGAGCCATTTTTCCTTACCCTTCTAAAGTATCTTTTTGGCATTAATTTTTTGCAGCTCCTCTACATCGAAAATCAAAACTTTCCACTCTTCACCACAGTGCGTTCGGATAAATTAAATCGATGTGAAAAAAAAAATGAAATTACTCCGCTCAAAATAATAGTCTTTAAGTAGAAACCTTGACGCCAAAGATATTTTAGGTTGCAAAACAATTTCTTTCCATTATTTACAGCTGAGCCAGGAGTTTCAGTTGCATAAATTTCCCACAAATACGAGTTTATACAACATCCATCACAGCAGAAAAGATAAAATCAACTCATTTGACCGTTATTAAAATGTGAATTATCAGCAATCCCCTCTCTCTTTTTATTGCAGTTCTTTTGTGTTTCTTAAGCCACCCAGAATTTAATAAATCTCTGCAGGACTTAATAAAGAGCAGAAGATTGATGCAGGTGCTGAGAGATTCATGGAGTCCCCGCCGCCCCGTGGAATTGATTTCCATGGGTTCCTCGTCACCCACCACTTTCTGTACTTGTGGAATTCTCCCATTGCTTCCCAGTGCACGTCCAGGGAATGTTCTGGGAGCACTGGTTGTGCTGGTGTGGTGTCCCTCAGGTAAATCATGGATTTATGGAATTGTCTGGGTTGGAGGGACCTTAAATCCCATCCCATTCCCACTCCAACCTCCCACTGTCCCAGGCTGCTCCAAGCCCCAGTGTCCAACCTGGCCTTGGGCACTGCCAGGGATCCAGGGACAGCCACAGCTGCTCTGGGAATTCCAGCCCAGCCCCTCCCCACCCTCCCAGCCAGGAATTCCTAATTCCCAATATCCCACCCATCCCTGCCCTCTGGCACTGGGAAGCCATTCCCTGTGTCCTGTCCCTCCATCCCTTGGAAATTCTCTCTCCATTTTTCCTGCAGCTCCTTCAGGTCCTGCAAGGCCACAGTGAGGTCACCCCAAAGCTCCTTTTTTCCAAGCTGGACAATCCCAGCTCTCCCAGCCTTTCCTCCCAGCAGAGCTGCTCCATCCCTTGGATCATCCCGGTTCCTCTGGACTCATTCCTGCAGCTCCAGGTCCTTCCTGTGCTGGGATCCCAGGGCTGGACCCAGACCATGTGCTCAGTTGAGACATTTGAGTTACAGGAACCGAGGGGGTTTGTGCTCCAGTCCCTGCTCTCCATTGTCAGACAGTTCCTGGAATGTGTCTTTACTTCCCCTTTTTTTTTCCAGGAAGAGCCCTGTTATTTCCGGGAATAACCAGGAATTCCCTAAACTGAAATTGCCTCAGTTTCAGCGAGGTACAGGAGTTGCTTTTATACAGCAAAGAGGGGATTTGTGATGATCCACCCCCAATCTGTCATCCCTTAATTGCTCAACAATTCCAACTGGAAGGTTTGTCCCAAAAGGAAGGAGTTTCTGTCTAAAACCACTTCCAGCAGCGCTTCCTGTTGGGATGATCCCAACCCACCCCTGCCTGGGACCTCTCTGGGAGGGATCCAGGGATGACCAGGATTGCTTGAGCCTGCAGGCTGATGAGGAGCTGAGAGATCTCCTTTGGTTCTGAAATTCCAGTATCTCCTTAAAACAGGAATTTCAGGGACAAACTCTGGGATTGTCCCTGTGCTCTGCTGTCTCCACAGGGAATGGCTTCCATGGATACCAAATGGATGGAGCACGTTGGCAGCAGGCCCTGGGAGCTCGAGCCCGGCTCCACTGCCCGGCGCTTTGGCCCTTCTGACCGGATGTTCACAGAATCCCAGGATCCCTGAGGTTGGGAAAGCCCTCCCAGCCCATCGAGCCCGAGCTGTGCCCGATGCCCACCCTGTCCCCAGCCCAGAGCCCTGAGTGCCACCTCCAGGAATTCCATTTTATTTCCTCAGCAGAAACCAGAATTTTAGGAACGACAGAAAAATGAAGGGTGAAGAAAGCAGAGTTCCATGGATAGGTACCCCTGGATTTTCAGGAATTCCTCATCACTTGGTGTTTTCTGGCACTGGCTCATCCCAAAGATGCACATTGAAGACAAAATGATGGGAGTATAAGGATGTGGGTGAATTCTGGAATTACTGAGGTTGGAAAAGCCCTCCATGGTTGAGTCCAGCCATTCCCCAGCATTGCCAAGGCACCACTGCCCCATGTCCCCAAGTGCCACATCCACAGGGATTTAAAATCCCTCCAGGGATGGGCACTCCAAACCTCCCTGGGCAGTTCCAAGGCCTGAGCACCCTTTCCATGGGGAAATTCCTGCTGCTGCCCAACCTGAGCCTCCCCTGGCCCAGCCTGAGGCCGTTCCCTCTCCTCCTGTCCCTGTTCCCTGGGAGCAGAGCCCGACCCCCCCCGGCTGCCCCCTCCTGTCAGGGAGTTGTGCAGAGCCACAAGGTCCCCCCTGAGCCTCCTTTTCTCCAGGCTCAGCCCCTTTCCCAGCTCCCTCAGGAATTCTCCAGCCCCTTCCCAGCTCCGTTCCCTTCCCTGGACACGCTCCAGCCCCTCCAGGTCTTTTTTCTCATGTCCAGACCTGGACACAGCACTTGAGGTGCTCAAATTTGTCAGCAATCTTGAAAACTTTACCTTGTGAGGAGCAAAATATTCGGCATTGACTGCGGCTGAAGTGGTTTTGTGCCCCGAGGCAGGAGGATCCTGCTCCCCGGGAGCTGCAGGGATAAAAATAGGTTCCACTTGTAAGGAGAAATTCTCTCAGACTTCAACTCTGCCCCTTTCTTCATCAAATAATTCTGCTTTCTTTCTTGTTCCACCTGACCTACAGGGAGAAATCAACCCCCCTCTGGAAGGGAACCAGCTCAGCCCCTGTTTGCAGCTTCACCTACAACGATTCGCTCAGGGCACTACAAATGGATTCATTTCTGGCTGTCTCATCTCTTACCAGCAACGGAAAAAAAAAATCAGATTATCTGTGTCAAACTCCTCCTGGTGGAATCATTTCGGCTCCAGGTTTCCCCTCCTGCAGCCTCCTGCCCTCAACCCCAGCCGAGAGAAACGGGGAGGTCAAGAAATCACCCGGAGGAGGATGAGACTTGGAGAACATCTTTTTATTTCTTTCCAGTGGCTAAACCTGTCCTGTTGGCTGAGGTTTGGGATAGAGGGAATTCTGAATGGATTAGGGAATTCCTAATTCCATGACAAGATTTCCTCGGCCTTCCCTCCTCCCTGACATTCGGTTGGGTCAGGCCTTGCTCTCCTGCAAAACCCCTGAGGCCTTCGCATGGTTCCATTTTTATTCCTGGAAGAGAGAACTCTAAAAAAGAAACCAACTTGAGCTGCGTGAATTTTCCTTGAGTCCATGAATTTATCTGTTATCAATGCCTGGAATTGAACACTTTCAGGTAATTTTTAATTTCTTCCTCTTTTTTGGTGCTGCCTGTCCAGGAAAAA
>VZTE01001275.1:507091-537264 GCA_013397775.1 Eulacestoma nigropectus
GGGGGGGGGGGGGGGGGAGGAGTTGGTTTTATTTATTTTTCATTTATTCATTTATTATTTATTATCTGCCTTTATGACTAGTTATTTATTTTTTTGGTGACTAGTTATTTATTTTTTTGGTGACTAGTTATTTCTTTCTTTCCCTGGTATCTGCAAAGATTTCAGGAATATTGACAGGAGAGCAGCACTGACAGAACCCAGGGAATGTTGCTGGTGGTCGGAAAAGTCCAGGGGTTTTTTTGTAGGAAATGCAGCTCCATTGACTCCACGGAATTCCACATCTGTCCAAGCTTTTATAAAGCTGTTCCTGTTCCTCAAAGGAAGATCTCAACTTCCATGCCTCCCTGAAATACAACAAATGCATCCCAAAAAATGGGATCAGAACAGCCCAGATGGAGATTGCCAAAACATAAATCTTTGGAAGGAACCAATCGAAATCCCAGGGAAAGAGGAAGGAACAAACAGCACATGGAGGGCATTGCTAATGAATCCCATTATTCCTGAGGCTGGGAATGACTCAGGCACGGATACCTGGTGTAATTGAATTATGAGGAAGCAGAGTTGGAGCAGATGGAGCTTGTCAGGATTTAAATATGTTGCAAATTGTGTTTCCTCCTGGAAACGAGACCAATTGTTTTGTCAAGTTTAAATTGGAATTCCGTTTTATATATCCCAGTGTTTCATATTTTTTCTTGCCACACACCCAATCGGCTGGAGAGTCCTTCAAATGGCATTTTTTGATTTATTTTTTGGTATCATGGAATGGTTGGGGTTGGAAGAGCCCTCAAAACCCATCCAGTTCCAACCCAACACCTTCCACTCTCCCGGGCTGCTCCAAGCCCCGTCCAGCCTGGCCTTGGACATTCCCGGGATGAGGAATTCCCAACTTCTCTGGGCCTGCTGTGCCAGGGTCTCCTCACTCTCCCAGCCAGGAATTCCTTCCTAAGTATATCCTGAGCTAAAATTTTTATTCCAAGAAGCTGGACCAGCTTCCAGTGGAGAATTCCCCAGGGAAAACACAAAATTATTCCGGTGGTAGCAAAGAGCTCGGAAGTGACACCACACGTGATACAGGTGCCATTAACCAGTTTTAAAAAGGAAATATCCCGTTGTCTCCATCTTTTTTCCGGATGGATGAAGCCAAGGAAAGACCAACAACACCCTCCAAGATCCCTCATCCCTCAGGATCTGTGGTTTGCTGTCGATATTTTCCTGGGCCTAGGTGTGAGTTCAAGGTAAGAACTTGTGAATCCCTTTTTTGTGGATGCCAAAGTGTAGGATGGTGACTTCCCTTCAAAAACCTGGAAAAGGGGAAAATCCCAGCCTGGCCAAGGGGGCAGAACAGCAACTTTTTTGCTAGGAAAAAAATCATAATTTTGGGAATAATATTTTTTGGTAGATGTGTGTCCTTGCAGGCTTCTTTTTGTCCTCTTTTTAATTGATAGTCTTGGAGTGCAGGAAAAGAAACATTTAGAGGGAAGGAATATCCAAAGGAATTGCTGAACTCGGGGTGTTTTTATGGATCCCATCCATGGTCACATCTCTGCTTTAGGCACCTTTCCATTCAGCCCCTCCCCTCTCCCCAGAGCCCAGAAAAATCATGGAAAAATGGAATATTTTAATTATTAGCCCTTTCCCTTCCCCATCTCTTAATTAAACCCCACATTTCCATAAAAAATCCAAGCCACAATCACCTCGGAGTGAAGAAACCGCAGCCTGCACCTCAATCATTCCGGAACTCTTCCCTGTTATTTCTATTCCCAGCTTTAAAGGTGAAGGGAAAAGCAGGATTGAGGGGAAGGATCCACAAGGTCATTTGTCACCGGGCCTAATTAGTTTGTTCTCCATCTTAACACCTGGAAAACCACTGAAAACCATTAAAAATCATTTTGAAATCTGCTTTGTTGAGTAAAAGGTGAGCTGTAGGGGGGGTAAAACCCACCGAAGCTCAAGGAAAATTCCCTTTTAATCCCTGCATCCTTCTTCCTTTGAAAATACTTGGAAAAAATGCATAGGGAGCTACAAAAAAATAGGAATATTAAAATTAGGCTGACCCTGAGACCAGGCTGGACATTTGATCCACTCCTAAAATTCAGCTCCCTCCTGATTCCCTGCTCCTGGCAGCTACAAAGGATCCTTTTCTTTGAGGGAAAGTTGTTTTTTTTCCCCAGGCATTTCATTCCAGCTGAGTGAGAAATTGTTTCTCCAGCGCTGAAATGATCTCTGGGAATTTCACCCTCCTCCAAATATCAAAGATGAGCTTATTGAGATATTTATTTTCAGGTCGTTGAGAACTGAAACAGAAGATTTTTACTTTTATTTTTCAACCCAGTCGAGGGCTCTGCACCATTTCTGCTCCACTCGGTCCCTGAAGTCCCACCAAATTCCCAGGCACATTTTTTCCCTGTTTTCCTTGCAGCAGAGCCCATCTCTCTCTGCCAGTTCCCAGCCCTGCTGTGGGCAGCTGGGGAGGGATTCCTGCCTGCCTGGAATGCGGATCCCACCCTCATGGAGCCAGGGAGTGCTTCCCACGCAGGTGACCTCGACAAATTCATCCAGGGCACGGCAATGAAAATAAACTGAGGAATTTCCCTCTGAACCAAGAGATTTCCACAGCCCCACCAAACCCCTTGCTGGGCACCTGGGATGAGTGAGCAGAACATGGGGTTTGATTTATGTACAGAAAACACCAAATTTTGGAAGTCAGCTCCACCAAACCCCTTGTTGGGCACCTGAGATGAGTGAGCAGAACATGGGGTTTGATTTATATACAGAAAACCCCAAATTTCTCAAATCAGCTTCACCAAACCTGGGATGAGTGAGCAGAACATGGGGTCTGACTTATGTACAGAAAACCCCAAATTTTGGAATTCAGCTCCACCAAACCCCTTGTTGGGCACCTGAGATGAGTGAGCAGAACATGGGGCCAACTCCTGGCCTGGCTGAGGTTGCTTGGGAAAACTCCAGGCATAAATAAGTGAAAGAAACAGAATTTGGGATGTTTCAGAGCAGAAAAGCTCTGGGTTGTTGCCTCTGGACCAGCACAGGCAGCCAAAGCCCTGTGACTCTAGGCCTGGAATCCAGCCTGGATACTCCCTAAATTCCAGGCTGGTTTTATCCAATCTCTGCTTAATCCAATCCCTCATCCCCATCCTCCCGCTCCTGGTGTTCCAGCTGAAGGGACTTTTTGAAGGGATCGACCTGGGACCGGGTGAGGGAGACGGATGGACACCAGCCAGGGCAGGAGCCAAGAGCTGACTTGGGGCTCCTTGGGAATTCCTTGGGAATTAGTGCCTTGTTGAGGCTTTTCTCAGGATCTCCTCACCTCCATGGGGAGACCCCGTGGTGCTCCCAAGGCCTCACCCCGAGCCTTTATCCCCTGGAGCTGGCAGGGATCCCAGAGCCACCTCCAGCTGTAAATTCCCGGGATTGGCTCTCGTGTGCTGCATCCCCGTGAAAAATGAACTTTCAAATAAAGAAGGAATGCAGTCCCGTCAATCTGCTGAGGGAAGGGAGAGGGATCCACCCCACGCGTGCTTTGGTTGTGGAATAACCAGCACAGCCCAAAGCTCCTTTTCCAAGGAAAAAGCAGCCAAAAAAAAGATGGGCAGGAAGGGAGATACCTCCAAAGGTGCTTTTCCAGCTTGAGGCTGAGTGATCAGAGAATCATTAAGGTTGGAAAAGTCCTCCAATCCAATCTTTGACCAATCCCACTCCTAATCCGTATTGGGAAGTGCCACATCCACTCATTTTTAGGTTGTTCGGAGGGAACAGCCTTAATTCCTGCATTATTTCCCTCATTCTATTTATTATTTCATTTTGTGCTTGTTTATTATGAATTATTATTGCGCCTTGAAGTTGATTTTTTAGGAATTCATCCCTGCTGGAATTGCTTTGCTTTGCTTCCCCAACTTCCAGCCCACCTGAATTGGTTTTTTTTGTTCCTGACTTCACTTTTAGCTCCAGTTTTTCACCTGGATCCTCCCCAAGTGCCTCAGTACAAGGAAGAGATCCTGAGATCCTGGAAATGAATCCTCATTTTCCAGCTGAGCTGGAAAGGGACATTTCTGTCTTTTCAGAAGCCTCATTCCCGTATTCCCTGAGTATCTCCAGGAGAAAAATGAGCTTTTGAGATGGCCAGTCAAGAATTCCAGCTCCTTCCCTCACCTGAGTGCTCCGATGGATGGATGATGGATGGATCCATGGATGGAGGGATGGATCCATGGAGGATGGATGGGATGGAGGGAGGGGTGGATGGATGGATCCATGGATGGATGGAGCCGTCATCCAGCAAGGAAAATCCTTCCGGTGGGAAGCTGTAACGTTATCCCGAGTTGTTCTCCCGGAGAACATCCCAAAAATCCCTTCCCTGGAGGTGACACAGCTCCCCTGGGCAGGGTACAGAGCTCACAAGGAGATTCCAGGGGGAATTTTGCCTTTCCTGTCTAAATTTGTTTGGAAAATGGTTCAGCTGTTCCTAACTGGGATAAATGTCCACAATCCATCAATCTCCTTCTGCTTTTAAAGCGGGAATTGTTGCCTTTATTGTGTGACAAATAAGGCCGGGGGGAAAATGTTTGAGGGGTTTGATTCCCTTTTCTCACATAGGAGTTTCAATTTTTAAATTATTATTTTTGTTATAATTTTTTGTTTCTCCTTGACTAATTTGTCAGGTCTCCACTGAAGCCAACACAGCGATCACCCCGGGTGCTTCCCTAGGAACTGGCGATTCCCACAAATCTCCCGAGCTCCTGATCTGATCTGTGGCCTTCTGGAGGTTTAGGCTGGCCTGGACACCCTGCTCAGCTTCCAGCACAGCTCAGGCTGCTTTAGGAAGTGGTGGTTGCCGAGTTCATCAGGAAAACGTGTTTTAATTAGAAATATCTTGGGTTTAAATACCTATTTATTAAAAACAAGCAAAAAAAAAAATCCATCAGCACCACCGAAACCATTTAAAACCAGTTGGTACCTAAATTATGAAAGTCATAATTAAAATAATTTGGGTTAGTTTGGAGAGCGGAGTCCAATGACCTTGGTTTTCTCCTTTAATTAGCTCAATTTAATTCTCTCCTGCACGATCCAGCAAAAAAATGGTTGAACAGAGACAGAAATTATTAAAAATTATCATTTTATCTGATTTAATTTTAGACTTGGCCTAAGGTTGAACAACAATGTTTAGTCCACTGTACCCAGAATTACCAGCTGTGGCTGTGGTTTAATTCCAGTGAAACCTCTTCCCGTTTTCCCAAGGTCTGTAGTTTTGCCAGCCCAGCAGCACTGGAATAATTCCTGACTTTTCCCTGGCAGTGGGAATTACTCTGAAATAAAAACAAGCTTGAGCTTATTCCCATGCTCCTGCTGTTTCCAAGATGGAATTGCCCAGGGAAGCGATTTCCAGTGGCAGAACACTTTTTAATTAAAATAAAAATATTGGGTTTGGAAGCCTGGGGCATCGGCTGAGTTTTGAAACTCAGGGAAATCTTGGGTTTAGGATTACTGACATCTCCAGCGTGGCACAATGCGGTGAAAATATCCCGGGAATCCACCAGGAATCGGGAATTCTCCACTCAATTAGAACGAGCTCATTCAAGGCAGCAGCATAAATCAGGTTTTTTAAATAAATATTCCCATGATTTAGATTTTTTTTTTAATATTTATATCAAGATTGTCGAACTTTCAAAGCTCTGTTTTCTTTCTTCTGGGGATTTTTCCCCACAGAATTCCTGAGATTTTTCCTGCAGCTACGTAAGGTTCAGTTTGGTCTTTTCCCAACATTTTGCAGCTTCCCAGGTGTTGTCCCATCCCTGGCAGTGTCCAAGGCCAGGTTGGATGGAGCTTGGAGCACCCTGGGAGTGTGGAAGTTGTCCCTGCCATGGCAGGGGTGGAATGGGATGGGATTTTAGGTTTTTTCCAACCCGATCCAGTCTGGAATTCCGTAACACACAGTTAAACAGGAAAATAAATTACTAAAGGATTTCGGTTTATTGAAATCTAATTTCTGGTCTCTCCAAACAGATTTATGACGGATTCTCTTTAACAGCTTTGCCTGTGCTCTGTTCCGGACCAGGTGTTACAGTTCCAGGTAAATTCCAGGATTTTCTTGGGAAGCACAGCTCCTGCCCCGTGCTGCTTAGGCCTGGTCCAGCTGCTTTTCCAGGCCCGGCCTCATTTTCTAAAATCAACACCATAAACACAAATTTTTGAAAAAATCAATCGAACCACGTATTTTTGACCGAAATGTTCCCAGCTTTAGCTTTGTAGAAAAATTCCATGCTCGGGCTGGAAGGTTGGAGGGGAGGTCACTCCCAGGGATCTGAGGGAACACAATTAATCCATGAGCTGAGGGAGACTCCTGGCAGCTCCGGAGCTGCTCCGCCTCCCAAGGATCAATAACATTTATTCCCAAGTGTTTGGGGAACGTTATTTGCATTTGGGAAGGTAATGAACAAACGATTGCATTTTAATTAGCATTTTTGGGAGAAAATCCACAGATGCTTCCAGGGGATTTCAGGCAACACTGGAGGCAAAATTCCGACTCGTTTTTGATGTTCTGCCATTCCCGAAACCACCTCCAAAGCAGAGATTTCCATGAACTTCCCACCGCCAGGAGTTACTCCAGCAGCCCAAAAACGGCTCTGTTGGAATTTTGTTGTTTTGCATTCCCGGGAACTGCTGAGAAGGAAGAGGAAAGAAATAAAAAGCCCGATTTTCTGGGATGAAACCACGACTTCGGCTGGGAAAAGGAGGTGGGTTTTTTTTTTTACTGCGCGTAATCACGTTTGGATAAATCGAGCAGGGTTTTCTCTGGAATAAGGAATTGTGCTAAATGTCCACGTAAATGTTTGAGATGGGAAAATCCACACTGGGAAATGATAAATGCTGGAAGTCAGAGTGCTCACGGAACGTGGGATTCATTCCCTGGAAATGGCTGTACCTTGAACGGGTAAGAAAAGGGAGGGAAAATAATCCACAAATATTTTAACGAGACCTCAATAAACCCTCAGCCAGGAGTTTATGTTCCTGGAAAATTGGAATGCCTGGATTTGATGGATGTTTTAATGGGTTTCATGGGTTTAATTTAATGTTTACACGGGGTTGAGACGTCCAGATCCCTTAACTGGATCTGCTGCTTTCCCTCTTTCGATCCGGTTATAACTTTACTTCCTGAGTTTTCGCCTTCTTGTCCTTGGAAATTGTCTCTTTCCATCTTTCCTGTAGGATCCTTCAGGTCCTGGAAGGCCACAATGAGCTCACCCCAAAGCTTCTCTTTTCCAGGTGAACAATCCCAGCTCTCCCAGCCTTTCCTCACAGCAGAGCTGCTCCATCACTCTGATGCCTCCTCTGGACTCTCCAGCAGCTCCAGGTCCTTCCTGTGCTGGGATCCCAGGGCTGGATGCAGAATTCCAGGTGGGATCTCACCAGAGAGGGGCAGAGGGGCAGAATCCCTGAAGTTCTTTAATTCCTCCATTGAAATCCCACCCGGCTCCAGGCTCCTCACTCCCACATCCCATTCCTCAGCTCCCTCACGCTGCTCCAGGGTAATCCCATCACGCTCTGAGGCAATGTCCACCCTGGAAAAGAACTGGAATTGTGCAACCAGGCTGGCTAATGCTGCTGTGGAGAAATTCCCATCAGTGGGAGAGAAAAAGAAAGGAAGATGTGTGATTCCAGCTCGTTTTCAGGTCCTGCAAGGCACCAGGACATCACGGAGAGCGGGAATTGCATTCCTGCTCCCAGTGCTTGTCTGGCAATTCCGGATTTATTTTGTATTTGCTGTTTCCAGGCAAAAGTTCCGTGGCTGACTGAGACTTCTCCCTTGGGAAGTTCCTCCCCACCCTCCCAGCCAGGAATTCCTTCCCAATATCCCATCCAGCCCTGCCCTCTGGCAGTGGGAAGCCATTCCCTGTGTCCTGTCCCTCCATCCCTTGTCCCCAGTCCCTCTCCAGCTCTTCTGGAGCCCCTTTAGGCCCTGGAAGCAAATTTGTGAATCCCACCCCTTTTATCCCTAATTTAGGACAGAAGTCACTCTGCTTTTCCCAAGAAAGGATCCACCGGGATATTTTTTTCTCTTATTTCCACTTCCTCTATTTTTTCCATCTGTTTTTCCTCACCAGCCCCTCACAAGACTCCATTCTTGAGCAGTGATGACATCACGGTGATGTCATAATCTCCATATGCATTAAACAACCCAGAATGGATTCTGTAGGAGACCTGGCCTGACATCCTGAGACCTGGAATGTGCCACTTCCAGAAATTTTTGTTAGGATTGACTTGGCCGCTTCGTGGTTCTGTTTTCTTTGTGCCACTGGGAAAAATCCCACTGGGAACTCTTTTTCCAAGTTTGAAATGAACCCCTGAAAAGCCAAGTGTTGCCAATATTTTTTTTCGTCGTTTCCCCTGGAATATATTCCTTCGATTTTCTTACACAAATATCCTGGAATTCAGGATCCAAAATCCTGGAAAACCAAAATCTGAGATGTTTTCCCTCTTCCCCATCCTTTGCAATGTCATAGAAGAGAATTCGATCTTGCTCCCTACAATTCCTGACAGGAAGTTGGAGCCAGCTGGGAATTCCATTCTCCCTCCAAGCACCAACCTGGGCTTTCTAACTTATTTTATTCTCCTCCTGATTATCCCTTAAATTCTTTTCCTTGGATCTTTTACTTTGCTTTCCTGAGAAGCTTCGAACTCGGGGCTTGTCCTGGGCTGTGACAAAATCATCCTTGGGTGTTTTTATGCTGAGGGAGGGATTTGAATTCCACGGGAAGGCAGAAATACTGGGAATTGTGTCATTCTGAGGGAATACTTGACCCTTTATTTACGGGACGATTTATGGGACTCTGTGGAGTGGAGAAATTCGTGTTGCTTCAGGCAGCACCAGGAAAGAGCAGGAATTATCCATTGTTTTCTCTTTATTTGTCCCAAGTTGAATACGGAGTGATAAGGAAAAGCCAGGAATTCCGATCACACCATCCTGGCCTTAGGAATCCTAAAAAACTTGAGGAATTTCACAAACAGATGGAGGAAAAAGCACATTTTGTCTTCCTTTTCCTTCTCTCTGCTGAAGTCATCGTGTGCCGGAATTAACGGGTGCTTTTATCCCTTTCCTTTTGATTAAAAAATTAAATCTTGAGCAAGTGAACAAAAAAAAAAAAAAAAAAGAAAAAATCCATTTTTTAATAAAAATCCCATTTAGTCCTGGTTTATTTATGAGCCCTGCAATTCCTGCTGATCCATGGGCCTGTCTCCAGCCCCAGCCTCCTCAGCAGAAATAAAAGCAGGAATCCGTCATTACAACGTTTTGCTGAGTCCCGCTGAAAGTTGCCTGGAAAATCTTTCCCTTTCAGGGATTTTCCTTCGGGAATTAGCGGCAGGCAAGGGAAATGCTGCAATACCTCGAGCACACAATCCAATAAAACCTTTGGAAGTATTAACCTCGAGCTGCCCGATCCATTTATTGGCGGTTGCTCCATGGGTTTGCTGGATGAAGGATGGGAAGCTCTGGACGCTCCCCCTGCTGATTTGGGAGGAGGGAGGGTTGAATTCCCTGTTTCCATCCACTAAAATTCCCTCTCCAGCTCTTCTGGGCACTTGGAGATTTGCCTATTCCGGTGCTGATGGAAAAGGAGCAGGGAATCGTTGCCTTCCTGCAATTCCAGGGAATCTTGGGCTCTCCTCCACGCGGGAAGATCCAAATTGGAGCAGTTTGGGGGTCACTGCTTGGGGTCCCACCTTTTATTGAGGAGAACTTTGTGGGGAGCACCGAGTGCCTCAGCAGGGAATATTCCCAAATCCAGGGCTCACTGGGACCATGGATACATCACAGGAGTCCATAAAGGAATTCCCACTTCTCCAGCCTGGAACCGTCCTCTAAAACCCTTCAGAACTCCGCACAAGCAGGGAATCTGTCACCAACCCCCGAGGATAAACCTGGAATGTCAGACTCTGGCTGGGACATTGGATCGGCATCACTGCCTGGAATTGGGTTGTTGTGGAAATTTCCCAGGATTTTGGGTTTTTTCAGGAAAACAGAGAGAGCTCTCAAGGAGTTCCGATTCCCAAGCCGTGAGAGTCCATTAGAGCCAACAAATTCCAGATTGCAGGGTCATTACATGCTCTCAATATCAATAAGAATTCATTCAATTATGATTAATCAATAATCAATTAATTAATTCAATAATAGAAATTAATTCAAATTGAATTAATTTAATGAATAAATAATAAGAACACTGATATTAATGGTAACAATAATTATCTACAACTCTAATAACTAGAATAATAGTTAGAATAATATTATAATAACTACATCGGGAGTTCTAATAATTGTAGTAACTGACCTGTGGCAAACACTTCCCAATGCACCTTTTCCGTACTCTTTTCCAACAGAATCATTCAGTTTTAAAGTCATGGAATCCTTAAGGTTGGAAAAGACAGGGCAGGGACACCTCCCACTGTCCCAGGCTGCTCCCAGCCCCAATGTCCAGCCTGGCCTTGGGCACTGCCAGGGATCCAGGGGCAGCCACAGCTGCTCTGGGAATTCCATCCCAGCCCCTCCCCACCCTCCCAGCCGGGAATTCCTTCCCAACATCCCACCCAGCCCTGCCCTCTGGCAGTGGGAAGCCATTCCCTGTGTCCTGCATTTTCCAGGTGATCTACCTTCCACAAAGGCTTCATATTTCATTTTCCAAGGAATTCTTCTCCTTCCCACCGGCTGCTGCCTCATCCTTGCTCTGTTTGGTTTCCTGTCAGCCATTCCCAGGCTCCTTCACATTCCAAGGGCATCCCTGAGTCGCTTTCAGGGCTTCTGTGGGATTTTACTGTGGGCACTTGTCCTTGAGCACTTCCCGAGTTCAATAAATATTCCCTGCATGAAGAAATTAGGAAGACATTCTTTAGGAAGGAATTCCTGGCTGGGAGGGTGAGGAGGGGCTGGGCTGGAATTCCCAGAGAAGCTGTGGCCGCCCCAGGATCTCTGGAAGTGTCCAAGGCAAGGTTTGGATGGGGCTTGGAGCAGCCTGGGACAGTGGGAGGTGTCCCTGCCCACGGCAGGGAGTGAAAATAATGAACTGTAAGATCCCTTCCAACCCAAACCGTCCCCAAATTCCATAATTCCATGACATTGACAGGGATGCCAAAGATTTCTCCGAGCTTCGGAAGGGAAGTTTTATTCCCTACATCCCCTGGTGCCCATTTTGTCAAATATTCTCCAATTCCAAGAGCAAATTCCACAGGGAATGAAACCCTTTTGTGCCCCACACCATCCCTGTCCCTGTGAAAATGCAGGAATTCATGCACTTCCGTGGATTTGCAGCTCCTTGAGCGTCTCCAGAGGTATTTTCCCTGCTTTCCCAGCCCTCTGGAGATCTGGAAGCTTTCCCAGCCTCGTGTCAGGCCTGACAAATGTCCTGGCTGAGCGGAGCTCTCGGGCCCCAGATGAGGAATGATGACTCCAGGGGCACCTCCATGAATTCCGAGGAAATCCAAGCTCTCTCCCTGTCCGGATAGGCAGGGAAAGAAATGAATGGGAATGTTGCTGGAACGGTAACAGTCTGGGAAAGCACAGGTTACGAGGAGCTCAGAACATTCCCGCTCTGTTGGAAGTGATTATTTTCCGCGTAACAGATCCGAGCAGTGGAAGAATTCTCATCCCTGCTCATCCCGTTCTTCAGGAGCCAATTCCAGCACAAAGAGGGAAGTTATCCTAAAGGGAAAAAGGAAAGAGAGCAATCCTTTATCAACCCCAGCTGGAAAAATCATGGATTTTTCTGAAGAGATCCTTTGAAAATTGCATTTCCTCGAATCCTTGGATTCTGCAGGATATTGGGATAACGAAAGGAGTCCCAGCTTCCAGCTCCCAATAAATCATTGCTATTTATGGACAAACCAAGGGACAAAATGGACAACTGAGAACATTTTAGAGCAGGATTTACAGCTCTGAGTCAGGATTAAGTGGGAACAGGATGTTGGTTATTAAGAACCTTCACTTTGCATGGAATGGATCCCATATTAATTGGTTTTTATGGAATTATGGCATCCCAGCTTTACTGCGTTGAAAAGTTCTTATACTTTTATCAGTCCTTTTATCAGGATTTTTATCAAGATCTTTATCAGGATTTTTACCAGGATTTTTAATGTATTTTTGTCAATATTTTTACTGTATTTTCATTCACAGTTATTACATGGAAAAGCTCTGACTGGATTTTTATCCATCCTCTTATCAACATTTCTATCAGGATTTTTATCGGGATTTTTACTGTCTTTTTTTCAGTATTTTTATCAACGTTTTTACTGGATTTTTATTCGCAGTTCTTACTATATTGAAAAGTTCTTCTATATTTTGATCAAGATTTTGATTAATATTTTTGCTATATTTTTATCCACAGTTTTACTGTATTGAAAAGTTCTTACTGTATTTTTATCAGTATTTTTATCAGTATTTGTACCAGTATTTTACTGTATTTTTATTCACAGATTTACTATATTGAAGAGTTTTATTATATTTTTATCAGTCCTTTGATCTGTATTTTTATCAATATTTTTGCTATATTTTTATTCACAGTTCCGACGACTTTGAAGGGTTCTTCTATCTTTCTATCAATATTTTCATTAATATTTTTACTGTATTTTTATTCAGTTTCACTATATTGAATGGTTCAGACTGTATTTTTAACAGTCCTTTTATCTATATTTTTACTCTATTTTTATCAGTATTTTTATCAATATTTTGACTATATTTTTATTCACAGTTCATATTGTATTGAATAGTTCTTACTGTATTTTTATCAGTATTTGTATCACTATTTTTACTGGACTTGTATTCACCGTTTTACTATACTGAAGAGTTTTATTATATTTTTATCAGTCCTTTTATCAGTATTTTTATCAAATTTTTACTGTACATTTATTCATAGTTCTAAATCTAACGAATAGTCCTTATTGTATTTTTATCAGTATTTTATTAGTATTTTTTGTTATTTTTTTTAGTATTTTTTCAGTATTTTTACTGGATTTCTATTCGCAATTCTTATTAGACTGAGAAGTTCTTGCTGTATTTTTATCAGTATTTTTGTCAGTATTTTGCTCAATATTTTTACTATATTTTTATTCACACTTATTACATTGAAAAGTTTTTGCTGTATTTTTATCAGCCCTCTTATCAGTGTTTTGACCCTATTTTTATTCACGGTTCTCACTGCATCGAATAGCTCTAATTCTATTTTTATCCATCGTTTTATCGGTATTTTTATCAAGATTTTTACTGCATTTTTATTCACGCTTCGTATTATAATGAACAGTTCTCACCAGATTTTATTCGTATTTTTGTCAGTATTTTTATCAATGTTTTTCCTCTCCCTCCGTCCCTTGTCCCCAGTCCCTCTCCAGCTCTCCTGGAGCCCCTTTAGACCCTGCAAGGGGCTCTGAGCTCTCCCTGGATCCTTCTCCTCTCCAGGGGAACATTCCCAGCCTGGCTCCAGAGGGGCTCCATCCCCGGCAGCAGCTCCATGATTTTCTCTGGATTTGTTTTATCCCTTTGAAGTATCTGAAAAATGGAAAATCCATTAAGGACACGGAAAGGAGTTTCGGGAATGCCGTCAGAACCGGATTAAGTCTCCAGGATCCCGGATTCCGCTTCATTAATGAAACTGGAGCCAGGGAATTCAGACAACAGCCACAGGATTCCTGCTCCAAACCTCTCCTGCTGCCATGGAGTCGAGGCTGGGAATTCCTTAGGTCAGGAATATTTGATTCCACCAGCATCTGCAGCTGGTGGTGCATCGAGGCTGGAAAAATCCGTGTGGGAATAATAATAATGGTAATAATAATAGTAATAATAATAATAATAACAACAATAACAGAAATTCCAACAAAGGTGACATTCTCCCTGCTGGATTCATTCCAGGGGATGCTGCTTTCCAGGAAGTGGAAAAATCTCCCAAAATCCGAGGTGGAACAGCCGAGTTTGTGCTCATCCAACACGTGCCAGCCAGGTCCTGGGAGGCTGCAGCAGTAATTAAATTAAATATTAATTAAATACCTCAAATTAATGCTGCACAAATATTTGTAAAGCCCAGTCCTGGGAATGCTGGAGGTGATGAATGAAACCTCGGAGCCGATTCCTCCTCCACCCCCTCTTTTTTACTGTGCAAAAAAAATGGGAGGAATGAATTAAGCACTTCCTGCTGCCTGGCTCTTTGGGAATTTTCTTTTCCTCCTGGATATGGATTATTTATTTATTTATAAAATCATCCCGGTCCTTCTCATTTTGGGCTGGAAAAGGAAAGGTCAGGATGTGTTTCACTCCAAGGGGTTTTCCAGGCTCATTCCAGGCTGGGAATGTGGCTTGGAGTGGGGAGGGTGGGTATTTTATGCCGTGTTTTATTTTAATGTTTAATAATATGGATAAAAAGAAATTAAAATATTTCATTCCTTATTTTCCCTCACCAGAGAATTACAGAAGCTTCTCAATCCATTTAACCCTGGAAGCATCCATTCAGATTTTTCCCGGTTTTATTTTATTTGGGTTTGTTTTTTTTTAATTGGAGGATTTTGCCATTTCAAGCCTAATTGCAGCAATAATTAATTAATTAATTAAAGCAAATCAGGTCACTCTGGCTCTATTCCAGTGGTTTTAATCCTGTTCCAGGTCCGTTTCACCTGGGGCCAGCACCTTGAGCAGGAAATCCTGGATTCGGAGAGGTGCCAACAGACTCATCCTTTGTTTTCCTGGATCTTGGGAATGGTGGAGATGCACAAAGAGCCTGAAATTCCTGGTTCCAAGCAGGAGGAGCTGCTGGACATCAGTGGGAAAAACACCTGTGGCCACCACCAAAACAAATCCCACCAGGGAATAACTTGGCTCAGTTGGATTTCCCTGGAAGCAGGAATGTGTCACCTCTGCTGGGTGTCCAATTCCATCCTGGAACATGGTCCTTCATCCCTTTTGATAACATTCCTCATGCGCTCGGAAAACTGGGCAGGTTGGGAATCTCCTCCTTGTCTGTCCATCCCAGCTGGAATTTTTGGGATGAATTGGTGGATTTGGGGCCGACATCTCCAAATGGCTGAGGGTGCAGCAGAGGGGATCCCATCCCATCCCGTCCCATCCCATCCCATCCCATCCCATCCCATCCCTTTCTTTACTCTGATCCCGTGTGAGGGAATTTCAGGGAAAAACCTACTTGGATCACAAATCAGATGAGGGTTGAGGTGGATTGGTGATTAATTAACTGGCAATTAACTGCAGGTTTGGGATAAACGGCAGTGACATCACAGGTGAGGGACACTTTCTAAAGGGTGAGAAATTCCTGCGATCTCCTGAACTCCGGTCTGGAATCCCAGGAAGTCGTAACTTCACCTCAAATCCTGGGAAAAGGTGTGGAAAGCCCTCCTGGACATGGGGTCTGCCAAGGAGGCTCTTCTGGGGGCTTGGAGGGGTGGTGGAACCTTGGAGATGTTCTGGTGGCCCCTTGGAGATGTTTTGGTGGCTCCAAAGTCACTTTTACCTCACCCCATCCACGCTCTCATCCCACTCTTAGGAATTCTCCTGTTGCTTTACCACCTCTTCCCAAACTTCTTTTCCAAAGACTTTGTGGCCTTCACCAAATTAAAACGAAAACCAAAAAACCCCCAAAGCTCCCCCCAAACCAATAAATAAATAAATGAATATTTTAAAAAATTTTAAAATTAATAAAAATAATAAATAATTTTTTAAAAACCAAAATAGAAATTAAAGAATCTGAACCTCCTGCATTGCAAAGATCCTGGGAAAAGCTTTTCCCAGCTGAAGCAGCTGAGCTGGGAGGGAGAAGGGAAAGGATCTGATCATGGAGCAAAAGTTCCTTCTGGATGGCAAAAGGAGAGAAAAAAAGAAAATCCAAAAAACTGATGGGAAGGAGAAGTTCCCATAGCAACGGCACCACTTTTTCCAGGGAAAAGGAGGAAAGAATCAAGGATATGAAAGAGGGAATCAAAGCTGCTTAAGGGATATAGAAAAATAGGGATTTTTTATGAATTATGGATAAGGCCGCTGAGAATTCCCATAAATCAACTCGGAGGGAAATGGAAATGGAAATGTTGGATGAATCTAAGGAAAAGAAAAGGATATTATTTGCACTCCAACACTTTCCTATAAACCATGGATCGTTTTTGTTTGGAAAACAACTCTGTGAGGGAAGCTGAACAAAAAAAGGCCAAATATTGAGTTGGAACTCCAAGTCTGGGATGGGGGAGTTTTCCTGCTTCCAGTGGCATGGGATGAGCCCCTGGAGTGTGGGACAACCAGAGGAACACTTGGGTTTTGCTGTGGCTCCTAAAGCACCCTGTGAACATCCCAGAATAGTTTGGGATGGAAGGGACCTTCCAAACTATCCCATCCCACCCCTTTCCATGGGCAGGGACACCTCCCACTGTCCCAGGCTGCTCCAAGCCCCAATGTCCAGCCTGGCCTTGGGCACTGCCAGGGNGGAAGCCATTCCCTGCGTCCTGTCCCTCCATCCCTTGTCCCCAGTCCCTCTCCAGCTCTCCTGGAGCCCCTTTAGGCCCTGCAAGGGGCTCTGAGCTCTCCCTGGATCCTTCCCTTCTCCAGGTGAACAGTCCCAGCTCTCCCAGCCTTTCCTCCCAGCAGAGCTGCTCCATCCCCTGGATCATCCTGGTGCCTCCTCTGGGCTCTCTCCAGCAGCTCCAGGTCCTTCCCGTGCTGTGGAGAGGCTGGAACAGCCTGGAAATAACTCCTCCTAAAAGGAAAATATTTTCCGGCGCATTTCGCAGTCATCCTAAGGCATCGTCAGAAGAGACCCATTGGAAAAAAGCGCGGAATATCCTGTGCCGTGTGCTCTGGGATGGCCCTGCTGGAGCAGGGAGCTGGGATCAGGTCATCCACTGTGATCTCTTCCAAGATGAATCATTCCATGAATTCCCTCACCACGATTTCACCTCCTGGCACGAGGATCCCTCACTTCACTTCTTCTCCCAGGAAGATCCATCTCACCCACGAGAGCAGGTTGGACATGAGGTTTCCCACCTTATCTTCTTCCATCTGATCAGAAGTGGTGAGGAAAACCTGGATGAAGTTCCTAAGAGACAGGTTTCCTAGGAAACTCAGGCATGGAATGATGGAGGCAGAGCTCCACACACACACCCGAGCTGGAGAGATCCTTCATGGAGCCCGTGGGGGATTTGGGTCTCTCTGGGCACAGGTTGACCCCATTGGGTCCCCAAATCTGAGCCATCAGTGGGGAAAAATCCCAAAAGTAGGGAAAAAACCCCTTCAGGAAAAAGCCTGTTCCAAGGTTTAACGACCTTTCCATGAAGAAATTCCTCCTGGTGTCCAGCCTGGACCTCCCCTGGCACGGCTTGAGGCCGTTTCCTCTTGTCCTGTTAAAAAATCCACCTGGAAAAGTCCTTTCTAGGCAGGGCCTGGTGTCAGAGGTTTATAAAAGCCTGATTCCCATTGGGAATGCACCACTCGTTCCCTGAAAATATTCCTGCCTTTATCCACCAGAAATAAAAATTCCCGCCTGGTTACTCACGTCAAAAATCAACTTCTGCTCCGAGGAGAAATTCCCACACTGAAGGGCAGATTAAACTCTCCGATCGCCTGGATCATAACGGGAATGTCAGAGCCCGTTAAACTCCGTCGGAAATCCCGATATCCGCTCTCCTGGCAGGAAGGACACGGAAATCTTCCGTTCCTTGCTGAAGGAGAAGCTGTTCCGTGCCACGGGAGACCGAGAGGCCATGGATGGGCAAGGATTGAGGAGTTGCCCTGTGCCGGGCGGGCCCTGACAATCCCGATTAGTTCCACCTGGTCAGGAATTCCTGCCTACCCTGCAAACCTGCCAAAGCACCCGGAAAATGGGAACAAGAACACCTGGCAGGGATCCCGGAGGAGCAGCATCGAGGACAGCCTGCCACAGCCACCCCATCCTGAGGGAAATTCCTGCTGCTTCAGCTTTTCCCAGGCAAATACAGGCAGGAGGAGTTCAGGCAGCTGCGGCTGGAGGGGAATTCCTTCCTGGCACCTGCAAGCAATTCCCTGGAGCCAGGAGCCAGGAGATTGGGTCCTAATCCCAGGTTCCTCGTGATCAGAGATGTTTGGGGCGAGGCAGGCTTTGATATCCTGTCGTGTCAATGAGGCGGGAGGTCATGGAGAGGAAAAAACCCCAGGTCAAGGAGGATCATGGAATGGGATGGATTTCAGCAGAATCACGGAAGGATTTGGGTTGGATTTGGGATGTGACAGCTACACCACGCACCTTAAACATCATCGGATCATGGAATGGTTTGGGATGGAAGGGACTTCAAAGTTCTGGGCCCTGCCCTGGCAGGGACACCTCCCACTGTCCCAGGCTGCTCCCAGCCCCAATGTCCAGCCTGGCCTTGGGCACTGCCAGGGATCCAGGGGCAGCCACAGCTGCTCTGGGAATTCTGTTCCAGCCTCTCCCCACCCTCCCAGCCAGGAGTTCCTTCCCAATATCCCATCCATCCCTGCCCTCTGGCACTGGGAAGCCATTCCCTGTGTCCTGTCCCTCCATCCCTTGGAAATCCTCCCTCTCCATTTTTTCCTGCAGCTCCTTCAGGCCCTGCAAGGCCACAATGAGCTCACCCCAAAGCTTCTCCTCTCCAGGCTGGACAATCCCAGCTCTCCCAGCCTTTCTTCCCAGCAGAGCTGCTCCATCCTTTGGATCATCCTGGAGCCTCCTCTGGACTCTCTCCAGCAGCTCCAGGTCCTTCCTGTGCTGGGATCCCAGGGCTGGAGCCAGGATCCCAGGTGGGATCTCACCGGAGCGGGGCACAGGGGCACAATCCCAATCCCTTTCCTGCTGCCCACGCTGGGGCCCAGCCCAGGGCGTGGGGGGCTCCGGGATGGGACATTTCCAGCTCTCACCCACAGCACCCCCAAATCCTTTCCCAGGGCTGCTCCAGCTGCCCATCCCAGCCTGGATTGATCCCGGGGGTTGCCCCAGCCCAAATTCAGCCCCAGGACGTGGATTGGGGTTCACCCCCAGGAGCTCTCCTCAGGCTGAGGAACTTCTGGTGACAGCGGGGGAGTTGTGCCCTGCATGTCCTTGTCCCTCTGGATGTTACCAACATTCCTTCCGGGCTGTTCTTCCCATTCCCTCGGGAATCATCGCCGATGTTCTTTTGCACCTTTCCCTCATTTCATCAGCCTTGGAGAGACCCTTCCTAGGGGTTAATAATGTCTCTTCCAGGGGTTAAAGATGTCTCCTCCAAGGGTTAAAAATGTCCCTTCCAAGGGGTTAAAAATGTTCCCTCCAAGGGGTTAAAAATGTGCCTTCCAAGGAATTAAAAATATCCCTTATAGGGTTTATAATGTCCCCTCCAAAGGGTTAAAAATGTCCCTTCCAGGGGGTCAATAACGTCCCTTCTAGGGATTAATAATATCCCCTCCAAGGGTTAAAAATGTCCCTTCCAGGGGTTAAAAATGTCCCTTCTAAGGTTTAAAAATGTCCCTTCCAAGGAATTAATAATGTCCCTTCCAAGGAATTAATAATGTCCCTTCCAAGGAATTAATAATGTCCTTTCCAAGGGGCCAAAATTGCCCATTCCAGGGATTAACAATGTCCCTTCCAGGGGTCAATAATGTCCCTTCCAGGGGTCAATAATGTCCCCTCCAGGGGTCAATAATGTCCCCTCCAGGGGTCAATAATGTCCCTTCCAAAGAGTGAATAATGTCCCCTCCAAGAGTTAAAAATCTTCATTCCAAGGGTCAATAATGTCCTTTCCAGGGGGCCAAAATTGTCCCTTCCAAGGGTTGATGGTGTCCCTTCCAGGGGTTAAAACATCTCTTCCAAGGGTCAATCATGTCCCTTCCAGGGGGCCAAAAATGTCCCTCCCAAAGGGTTAAAAACGTCCCTTCTAAGGGTTAAAAACGTCCCTTCTAAGGGTTAAAAATGTCCCTTCTAAGGGTTAAAAATGGCCCGAGCCTTCTTTCTCCCCACAAAAAATGAGGAGCAAGACAAACCCAAATCCTTTTTTTTTGCTCCAACGGAGACTACATTCCAAAACTTGCTCCTAAATCGCCTTCCTTGCTGATGGGCGGTGATGGCAGGAGCAGGGAGAGCCCAGCTGGGGCTTAAACCGCCTCGAAAGCTCTTCCTAATTGGAATTACGCGTCCTGCTGCTCGCCCAGAGAGAGGCTTCTCCCTGCTGATCCCATTCCCTGCCGGCTCGGAACACGCAGGAATACTGATGTGGAGCTGAAGCTGGGGGGATTGACCACTCGAGAGATAAGAAAGTCCTTGATTGGATTGAAAAAGAAATCAAGAGCTGGCTTTAATTAACGAGATTTGTTTATCAGGACACCCGATGGAAAGCGCAGCCTGGAATTTTCCGTTGGATTCAGCTCGCGGAACATCTGGGACGGCATCGTGTGGGGAACACGGATCCCGGGGAGTTTGCTCAATGCTGGGAATAACGAGGCTGCCTGAGAGGAGCTCGGGATGCAAATTTGGGAACAACAGCACTGTGGGAACGATGGGAAAGCTCGGTGGGACACGGGGCTGCCAGGTGGGAAGCAGCAGCTCCCGGCAGGATCTTCCACTCTCCATAATAAAACCCTCATCATCTCCAAGAAAATACAGGGAAACAGGAGGATTCTGAGGGAAATAGGAGGATTTTTTTTACCTTTCATGTCCGGAGTGGGGATGTCTCTGTGGGCTGGAGGTGGCTGCAGGACTCCCAGCTGCCCCAAAGCCACTTGGGAAAGCTGCCAGGAGCTGCCTGTGGAAGCAGCATTCCCAGCAGAAAGGGCTTTGGATGCTCAAGGAGCTCTTGTTCCTGCAGGTGTCAACCTTGCAGGGGTTTGGGTGATGTCAGAGCTGCACCGTGGAGCTTAAAAATCCCATTTGGAGCAAATCCAGAGGCACCAGGATGATCCAGGGGATGGAGCAGCTCTTCTGGGAGGAAAGGCTGGGAGAGCTGGGAATGTTCACCTGGAGAAGGGAAGGATCCAGGGAGAGCTCAGAGCCCCTTGCAGGGCCTAAAGGGGCTCCAGGAGAGCTGGAGAGGGACTGGGGACAAGGGATGGAGGGACAGGACACAGGGAATGGCTTCCCACTGCCAGAGGACAGGGCTGGGTGGGATATTGGGAAGGAATTCCTGGCTGGGAGGGTGGGGAGAGGCTGAGCTGGAATTCCCAGAGCAGCTGTGGCTGCCCCTGGATCCCTGGCAGTGCCCAAGGCCAGGCTGGACACTGGGGCTGGGAGCAGCCTGGGATAGTGGGAGGTGTCCCTGCCCACGGCAGGGGTGGGATGGGATGGGATTTAAGGCCCCTTCCACCCCAAACCATTCCATGATTCTATTCTATTCCAGCCCACTCCATATTTTACACCAGAAGGCGCCTGCCCATGGGATTTTCTAGGAAACAAGTGGGAAAAAGCAGCCAGACAACACAGGGGGGCTTTGGTTTGCCCACTGAGGCAAACTTGGGAAAAAAAGTTATTCTACAGCTGAGTGATTCCTTCTGAATGACGGGAAACATGGGAAATCATTCCCACTCCCTTTCCAGGCCCTCCCAGATTTCCCAGACCCCTCTCAGTTCCTCTTTTGCAGCCCTGACTTTGTCCCTCCCCGTGCAAAATCTCTCTGAATCCTTTCCCAGCCCTTCTGTCCTTCCCTGTGCAGATGCCAAAGGCAGGAAGTCCTGGAGCAGGAGCCCTACCTGGATTCCAGAGCCTGGAACGGCTTTGGAGCGGTGGTGCTGGAGTCATTAGGGTGCCTGATTAGCACCTCATTAGCAGTGTAATTAGCAGTGCCTGATCCTCAGCTAATCCTCAGCTCCTGATGGATGCTGGAGCTGATTCCAGGAGATTGGTGGCAAAAAAAAAAAGTGGGAAAAAATGATAATAATAAAACTCCAAGGGATTCTCACCTTTCCACGGCTGCTGTTCCTCAATATCCCTTAATTCAGGCATTGCAGGGTTGGAGCTGTCGGCGTTTTCAGGCCATTCCATGGAATTCCAGAATGGTTTGGGTGGGAAGGGACCTCAAATCCCTCAAATCCCATCCCATTCCACCCGTTCCATGGGCAGGGACACCTTCCTGTATCTCAGGGAGCTCCGAGCCCCAATGTCCAACCTGGCCTTGGACACTTCCAGGGATCCAGGGGCAAAACCTGCACCATGAACTCCCTCTCCAAGCATTTTTCCTGGCCGGACTTCTTAGTGGCCACTTAATATTCCCGAGAATATTCCCTACAAACTCACCCTCCCTAGGGAACAGGCATAAAATTCCTTATCCAGTGCCCCGTTCCCCAAAAAAACACCCTACCTCTGAATTGTTCCTGTGATCCCAACTGCCCGTCGAGCCCCTTGGAAATGGGACACACATTCCAAGATTTATTAAAATGAGAGGCCTGAGATCCTGCAAAAATCAAGTCCCCGCAGGTTGTGCAATCCTTGTTCCCTGAGGAATTAGGCTGGAAACGCCAGGGATCACTGAATGCAGCAAAACCGCCGATTTTTGCTGCATCCCAAAGCAATTGGGATTTAGGTCCCTCCTCAGAATGTCCTTTTACAGCTATTTTTTTATTAATTTGCACTGCGTAATTAAGCAACGCGAGAGAAGCGTCGTGTCACGGTGGGATTAGAGGGAATAATGGGGATTAGGAAAGGCCTGGAGTCACTCCAGCTATACTTTAATCCTTGCAAATACACCCCTGGCCTCCTGGCAGGGAAAAAAAAAATAAGGCAACATGCCAAAAAAACCTCTGAAAGGAATGAAAAATGTTCCCTAGGGAGACGAATCTGGCAGTCCTGGCAGTGCTGCATCCAGAGAGCAGGAATGTGTCAACTCCATGAAAATAACCATTGGATTAGGAGCAGGAATTGAACTATCCATGTATTTTACAGGCCAGGCTTGATCCCATTTTATCCCAAATGGGTCCTTTTCCCCACAGATAAAGTTTCCAAAAAAATCTGGTAAAATCTGTCGCAAAGATTGATTGCATATTACTGGTATGGTTTGGGATTTTTTAGGAAAACGTGGCCAGAATCAAACATTTTTGGCTCGGATGTTTGTGTGAAACAACTTCCACAAATCCTCATGGAACTGGGTGGGATGGGGACAGCGAGGTTCAAGCCTTGGGGTGCAAATCCAATTTATTTGTTATAATTCCAAAGGGAGGTCGGATGGGGCTTGGAGCAGCCTGGGATAGTGGAAGGTGTCCCTGCCCATGGGCAAGATGAGCTTTAAAGTCTTTTCCAACCCAAAGCCTCAGGGATTCTGTGATTCCAGCAGAAATAGGGATAACCCTGTGCTCATATCCATGGGCTGTGCCCTCTGGTCTCTTCCTGGCCCAATGTGGAGCCAAAATCCAATTTCCATGAGGGAAGATGGAGCAGATCAATGAGATGAAGTTCTCCACCCCATCAGTGTCACCACTGAATAACCCCAGGATGGGATAATGGCCTGTGGAATGACTTCAGGCTGTGAGATCCGACGGGATAATGGGATTTTTTAGGCTGAAAAATAGGAGATGGGAAAGTTCCTCTTTTTAAACCAAAAATTCCAGTGCGTTGCTGTTGGTCACCACCTGCGGAGAGCAAGATTCATCTGGGAACTCTGAGTTTTCCCTCAGGAATCCATTTGGATGTGTGGTCACACTGACAGGTGACAGTCACCGATCCAATCAGCGAAACGATGGAGGCCTTGTCCATGGTGGAAAACCAGGGGGGCCTTTTCCGTGATGGAAAAGGGCAGGGAAAACAGGAAACAAGGAAACACGGGAAAACACCGCAAGGAACAAAGCGTGTTTGCATTTCCATGGTCTCATTTCACCCACAGGAAAAATCCTGGGGGGTTCTAGGAAGGTTTGTCCCCACAAAGACCCACAGGGACAGTGGCACTTTGGGGACAGGTTTGGGATCCCCAGGTACAGGACACGGAGGGGCTGGAGCGTGTCCAGGGAAGGGAACGGAGCTGGGAAGGGGCTGGAGAATTCCTGAGGGAGCTGGGAAAGGGGCTAAGCCTGGAGAAAAGGAGGCTCAGGGGGGACCTTGTGGCTCTGCACAACTCCCTGACAGGAGGGGGCAGCCGGGGGGGGTCGGGCTCTGCTCCCAGGGAACAGGGACAGGAGGAGAGGGAACGGCCTCAGGCTGGGCCAGGGGAGGCTCAGGTTGGACAGCAGCAGGAATTTCCCCATGGAAAGGGTGCTCAGGCCTTGGCAGGGGCTGCTCAGGGAGGTTTGGAGTGCCCATCCCTGGAGGGATTTTAAATCCCTGTGGATGTGGCACTTGGGGACACGGGGCAGTGGCGGCCTTGGCAGTGCTGGGGAAGGGCTGGACTCGATGATCCCAGAGGGCTTTTCCAACCTAAACAATTCCAGGATTCTAGGATTAATCCCAATAGGAGATCTGGACAAGACCAGGAATACCCAGGCCGTGCCTGCAGCAGAGAACGGATGTCAACCCTAAAATTCCTGATGGGCAACCTCCACACTGAACCACGTAGCCAACAACCATGAGAAATTTGGGATCATCACGCAGTGATCCATGTTGGATCTGGGGGTGCTGTGCTGCCCCAGCCCATTACACACAGGCTGAGATTCCCGGGAGAACTCCTTGTGTCTATCCCTCTATGCCCACATGGCACGGGAGGAATGCTTGGGAACATCTATCTTCATTTTTGGGTCGCTTCCCAGGGATTAAATGGGAATTATGGAAAGCCAAAGAAACGGATTTTGACCCTCAAACGTCCATGAAGGTGGAAAAATTCTGCTGGGATCAGCCAAGAGAAGGACTGGGCCCAGTTAGGAAGAGGGTGGCCCAGCCTCTTCCTGCTCTAATGAAAACCTTTCAGTGCTTAACAACAGGTGGAGGGATAAGGAAACACATTCCTGCTTTCCCAGGAGGGAGGGACACATGGAATGAGGAATATCCCCCACCAAACCCCATCCCTCGCCTTCATCCCCGTGGATCCCGGAGCAGAAAACACTGGAAAAGACAGAAAATACTGCTGGCAATGGAAAAGGTACCCAAAAATCCGGCATGGTTTCTTTTTTTCTTTATAAAATGTACATAAAGAACATGAAACCCTTGAGGTAAAAGTGAGAGCAGTTTGGAACTCAACCAGATACAGACCCGACAATGACCCCAAATCAATCTACAGCGGGGGGTGTAGGAAAATAAAAGAGCAAGTTTGGGTTATGTACAACAGTGGAGGTCGTTAAAATGTCATCATTATCCTATTTACATCAAATACATCCAAATACAGGTATTTATAGGGTATTTACAGACACAAACACTTCCTTTTCCCCCCTTTTGCAGTTGGAGCGCGCAGCAGATCTAAGCGTTCCCGAGAAGGTGCTGAGGCTCTTCGTTCTTACTCTCAGTAATTTGTGTTCCTTCCATCTCTTTCGTGGTCGTATCCATCCAAAAATTCCAGTCGTGGTTGTTGCAGTGATCCTGGTTTTCCTTCCCATCTGTGGAAGGTGAAAGTTGCCCGCAAAAATCCTGGATCCCGAGGGATCGGCGGGAATATTCCTCCAGTTGTAGCCACGACCTTGGCGGTGAGCAAAGCTCAATATTCACTTGTCCGAGCACTCAACATTCCAGTCTCTTTCTCAACGGGAAAAAAAAATCTTACGGAGACTGGAAAAAAAAGGAAACTAGTTGTAAATCACCTGTCATAGGTCCCGTAAGGTGACATCCAACCTGAACGTGTCACACAAGGAACCAGGCAGGAGAGACCACGTCAGGATGCCCAGATCCATCCATCCCATCCATCCCCATCCATCCCATCCATCCAGACCCATACAGAGGGAACACAAATGGTCCTGTTTAGGTTTCAGTTTCTTATCAGGAATCTGAGATGGATTTTCTCATTGTCAGGTGTTGGAACAACTGCTCGGGGCAGTGCAGGAATTCCTATTCCCAGAGGGATTTAAATCCATGTGCATGTGGCACTCGGGGACACGGGGCAGTGGTGGCCTTGGCTGGACTGGGGAATGGCTGGACTCGATGTTCTTGGAGGTAATTCCCAACCTAAATGATTCCATGATTCCATTACTCCCAGTAAGTTACAAAATGTGGGAAATGACCGATGGATCTTGGCTGAACTGGGATGGTTTCGGGAGTTTGGGGAGGGACCCTCAGGGAAGAGGGAATTTCTCCTCACTTGAGTCTCGCTATGACCCAACTACAGAAGTGTCCAAGGCCAGGTTGGACAGGGCTTGGAGCAAGCTGGGATAGTGGAAGGTGTCCTTGCCCATGGAAGGGGGATGGAATTAGATGGGATTTAAGCTCCCTTCCAACCCAAAGCAGTCTGGGATTCTGGGATGTGTTGAATACAAGCTCCCCAGTCTGACAGATCCAAAGGAAAACTAAGTAATATTTTAATAAGGATCAGCAGGATGTACAATCCCAGATTCCCTGTGTTTGGGTTCATGATCACTCCTTTTTTTTATCATACAGAGAACAATTCCCTGCCTTCACCAACATTCCCATGGGATTTATGGGGTGACACAGGGTCAGGGGTTTAGGGAGAGGTGACAGAAAACTTCTGCACACGGCAAGTCCCATGAATGTGGGATTGCAGGAGCTGCAGGTCCCTAAATTCCTTCGCACGAGGGATAATCCAATGGTTTCATTCCTTCTGTGCTGACTGGCACCGGAATCGTGGTGGAGCACATAAAAAGGGGAGAACATTCCTGCAGTGCTGCTTATTTTCCATTAAAAAAAAAAAAAAAGGAATTTGAAATGTAAAAATAACCTTTTTTATAGCTTTTTATAGTTTTATGGGAAAATCCAAGAATTATTCCAGATGGCTCCCAACTCTTTATTAGCATGGAGAGGCAGGGAGTGCTTGTAACTCCAAACTGGAGCTTTTTTTATTGAACTGCTCCAAAAAGCCATTTTCCTGACGGATCACACACTTCTGGGGGAGGAAGAGAGTTTCAATTACTCCTCAATATATGAAAAAAACATTCCCAGCAAATAAACTCTCCCAAAATAAAACCAGGAAAGCCTCTTCCACTCAGCATGGAAAAAACCTGGGATCCTTCTCCCTGAACTGCTCCCTACAAAGGGAATTCACTGCCCTGACAAGGCAGAAAAAGGGAAAACGAACAAGAAGCTGATGATGGACTTCATTTTAAAGTTTGGGGACCCCAATCACCCCCAAACTGCTTATTCCATTTCCATGGTGGATGCAGCAGGAATTCCAGTGCCGGATGTCAAGGAGAGCTCTGGGATCGGTGGAGGTTGGGACTTGCAGGTGGGGCTGGCAGATATTTGGGGGCTGGAGGATGCAGTTCCATCACTTTTGGGGGGAACCAGAGGTTCTTCTCCCAGATTAAGAGGAAATTCCACATTCCCAAGGATTTCTGGCCTTCAAATCCTGATTGTGCATCCGCGGTGTCATTGGAATGGGTTTACTCCCTTCTAATCCATGGTTTTATCCCTCCTTGTGCCCCATCCAGGATCCAGGCCAGGCTGGAGAAGAGGCGGGTTGGTAGCATGGTGAGATCCGAGTGTTTCATGATTTTATGTGGGATTCAGGTTGTCCAGGGAAGCTGCTCCATCCCCTGGAAGTGTCCAAGGCCAGGTTGGAGGGGACTTGGAGCAGCCTGGGATAGTGGAAGTTGTCCCTGCCCATGGCAGGGGTGGCACTGGCTGGGATTTAAGGTCCCTTCCAACCCAAACCATTCCATAATTCCATGATTCCATGATTTCACGTTCAATGTGAAAGAAAAAGGGAAGCTCTCCAATACCATCCTTATCCTTCCAGATCAGCCTGAGAAAGAACTGAAAAAACCTGGAAAACTTATCCTGTGCTCCAGCCCTCTCTGCTTTGGGAACACCCGGCTAATTCCCGCAGCCATCCCATCAAACCCAGTCACTTTTCCCAACATCCCAGGACTTCAGTTGCTGCACATTTCAGTATTTGATGTCCCATTTAAAAATCCATCAGGGAAATTTCCAGGTTGGATACTCCAGAACTGAATCAGAGGGACTTCAAATTCCAGGGAACTGCCAGTTCCAGCTGCCTTTGATTGCTGTGCCGACATTTTCACATCCATTTTCAGTCCAAAATGTGCAATAAAATAAAAACCAAGAGTAGGAAATTCATATCTCAATTTGTTCTTCTTATTCATGGCCTGGAGTAAAATCCCATTTCCTTTTTGGTGCTTTATTTTGGGAATGGAAAGGAAGATAAAACTACTCCCACAGTCAACACTGGGAAGAGAAATCCAGCTTTTCTTAGCACCTCCTGCACCCCAGCAGAGTAAAACGGGAACAGGCATGGGAAATACATTTCCTTTCCCACAAAAACCTGGGATTTTCAGGACACACAGATTATCCTGCCCTGAAAAAAGACATCCGTGGTCTTTGTCAATCGAAACTCTTTATCAAACATTCCACGGGAGTGAGGGAAAGGAAAATCCAAATGGAAAGAGGAAACACGGATTTCAGCCTGCAGGTTGAGTCTGGGATCTAAATAACGGAGCAGGACCTCCCATTCCTTATCATCCAACTTTCTTATCACAGGGGGGACATCACAGGGCAGTTCCCAAATCCTAACTTCCCGCGGAGTTCCCGTCACGCCACCACCACCAGCCCTGCGCCGGAGCTCTGCCCTGTGCCTGGAAAATTCATCTCCCATAGGCATCCAAGGTTCAGTTTGGATTTTCGAGGGAAATTCGAGGGAAAAGCAGGGAAGTGTTTTAAAGGCAATGGAATTCTTCCTGTTTTCCTTCAGTCTGGTCTATGGAAGGTGTCCCTGCCTGTGGGGTTGGAATGGGATGAGCTTTAAGGGGTGTTCTGACCCAAATCTTCTGGGATTCGGTGGAAATGGTTGACAGATGGCCACTCTGGCTCCCAGCAGATCCAGCCCTTCCAAAGAGAGTCCTGCCAAAAGCACCCATGGAGAAGCCTCTTGGATCATCCCTCAGTTCTGTGGCTTCTCATCCATGGGAACATGTCTGGCAAGGTTTGGATCCTGAGTACTAAGACACGCCAACCTCCAAACAAAAATCTTCCTCAGGGTCTCACCACACCTGACCTGCTCCTCCATCCATCCATCCATCCACAGTTAAAATCCAGAGTTTCCAAAGGGAAATTTGGTGATTTGTGTTTTTTAAGGGTGTCTGGTCCACCCAGACTCAGAGTTCCCACCATCTTCCAAACCCCATGGTCCATCCAGACTCCCACCATCTTCCAAACTCCACAGTCTATCCAGACTCAGAGCTCCCACTTTCTTCCAAATCCCATGGTCCATCTAGACTTGGAATTCTCACCACTTTCCAAACCCCACAGTCCATCAGACTCGGAGTTCCCATTGTCATCTAAACCCCACAGTCCATGAGACACAGAGTTCCCACTTTCTTCCAAACTCCACAGTCCATTCAGACTTGCAGTTCCCACCATCTTCCAAACCCCATGGTCCGTCAGATTCACAGCCACTGTTTTCCAAACCCCATGGTTCATCCAGATTTGGAGCTTCCCACAGTCTTCCAAACCCCACGGTCCACCCACAATCAGAGCTTCCATCGTCTTCCAAACCCCACAGTCCATCCAGACTTGGAGCTCCCACCATCTTCCAAACCCCACAGTCCATCCAGACTTGGAGTTCCCACCATCTTCCAAACCCCACAGTCCATCCAGACTTGGAGTTCCCACTCTCTTCCAAACAGAGCAAGGTGCTGATAACCCCAAGGTTGTGGGTTCGATCCCTGTATGGACCATTCAGTTCAGATTTGGACTCGATGATCCTTGTGGGTCCCTTCCAACCCGGAATATTCTGTGATTCCAGGGATGAGCTTTAAGGTCCCTTCCAACCTAAACCATCCTGGGATTCTCTGAAGACATCTTGACTTGGAGCTCCCACCGTCTTCCGAGCACAGGGACTTGGAGACACCACAACTGCCTAAAAACCAGGGAGCCAAGAGCATCCTGGGAATGCTCCAGCGCCCCAGTACCACCAGTATGGACCAGTACAGCTCCAGCTGACACCAGTTTAGCAAGGAAAGCCCTACCAGGGCCCCAACAAACACACGCACCACGGGGCTGCCTTACCTGGAAAGAGGCTTTATTGAACAGAGCTGGAAAATTATCTCTTCAGTGGAATTACTGAATTTGCACAAACATTTCTCTACAGAATAAAAAAAAAAATCAAGCCTTGTCATTGTTTTACTGCATCTCGTTGTGCTTTTT
>VZTE01001275.1:538783-569557 GCA_013397775.1 Eulacestoma nigropectus
TTGTTTGTTTTTGTTTTTGTTTTTGAAATCAGGCTTGTTTCATTGAAGGCACTTGGTTTCCATGGCAATTTATAAAAGACGGTGGTTTGGTTTCTTCACTTCTTTAGAGCTGATGACTCCGGTGGGGAGGGGAGAGGGATCTTCCAGCGGCCGCGAGCAAACTCCCAGTGAAGCCTGTGACGAATGTAAGCCCAGGTGGCACATCCTGGATGGGAATGCATGCAAAAAGGAGACAGCACACAGTCACCAAGCAGAGCCGTGAGGAGTGACACGGGAATGTCTGCAAACAGCTCCGATTCCGGGTTATCCTCGAGGGGAGGTGACAGCCGAAGTAGAAAAGGGCCGACGTTTGTTTGACTCTACGCTGAAAACCCTCGTGAAGGGAAAATGAACGCCAGCTCTTCACATACCCTGTTTACAGTGAGGTGTTTCTCTCTGTGTTTGTATTTCCTCTCTCTCTCTCCTTCCTCTTTTTTTTTGGCAGGCCATTAGGTTTCCATGGTAACAAGCAAACGATTCATTTGAAACAAAACCAGCCATGACTTTGTGCTTTGACAAGGGTTTCTAGAGCTCTTTGCCGAGAGTTCAACCAGACGATGCTGAATTCATCAGTGACCACAAAAGCACCTGAAGGTCTCTTCCTTACTTAGGCCAGATCTCGGTCTTACGCTTGGTTCTTAGTGAGTTCCACTCCCGTGATGCCTTTTCAAGTCCCCAGTGCTTTCTTCACCTTTTTTTTCCTTTTTTTTAAGTATTTATTTACGTATTTATTTAACTTTCGAGTCAGTCAGTGGAGGAATCTTTGGTAGTTTGTTTGGAAATGTCCATTTTACAAAGACTCTTTCTTCATGCCAGTGCCTGGTGAATCTTTTGTAGCCTCTGCCAGGATAAGGTCACCTCTGATGACTTAAGACAGACATGAGGATGAGGAGTGGGAGAAGTCGTATATGTACCAATGTCCCAACAGCACCTGATCGTAGATCTACAAAAACGGGGAAAAAATAGAATTAAAGAGGTGCCCACACCCCCTCAGCATTGCTACAGTGCTCCAAGGTCACCTCCCACCACGAGGGGACAAGGACAACCCTCATCAATTGGATAGAGCAGGAATTGGGATGAAAATCCACCTGGCTGCGTAGTTACCTCTGTTTTAATGCACACACGGGGTGGAGGGGTGAAACAAAGTCCTCAAGGAATCACAGCAGTGATTTCCATGGATTTCACATTGTTTGGGCACCCTGGACATTGTTTTGATGTTGTTTTATCTGCCTGAGTCTCTCAAATGCAGCCCAGCCCAGTGTGGAGTCACCCACTGCCCTCACCTCTGCCTCACACCCATCCAGCACCTCCCATCTGAGCAAAGCATCCCCAAGGACAACATTCCACTTTAAACCTTCCAGCTGAACCGAAGCAGGGATTGTTCTGCTGGAAAAGATCCATCTGGGAAGTAGAGATACAGGAGGCAACTTGTGGGGAAGAGCCACTTACTGTTGGCCGGTTGGTCGGATTTCATACACTCTCCTTCCACAATGGACACATCGTCAATAGCAATGTCCCCTTCGATTCCAGGGCCACGGATCCCTTCAAAGATGAGCTGGAAAAAAGAAGCAGATCAGAGGGTGATAAATAAAAAAACATCCAGCAGAGCAGAGGGGGATAAATGAAAAATGTCCAGAAGATCAGAGGGGGATAAATAAAAAAGGTTCCGTGGCGTTCGGCCCGGCTTTAACTCACAAGGATGGGCTTGGAATGTTCTACAGACACTTTTGGGGTGTGGAAAACAATTCAGTGGGTTTGGAATGTTGTACAGACACTTCTGGGGTGGTAAAAACCAAATCAGCGGGCTTGGAATGTTGTACAGACATTTCCTGGGGTGGGAAAACCAATTCAGCCGAGTTCTCATCAACGTGAGGGTGGACAAGGAAGGAGTGTGAGCTCTGAGGGCTTTTCCTCTTTGGAATGAACTGGAAATCATCCTCAGGTGGCACCCGGTGTGTCCAGAGCAGCTCCACCACTGTGTGCTGTGGTTGTGTGAGGAAAATATTCCTGGAGCAAGGAGCAGGCTTCAATGGAATCAAAGCTTTTAGGAGATTGGAGGTGATCTCCCCAGAAATTCCTGCCACCTGAAGAGGCACAGCTTGAGGAATGTGTTGAAGGACTGAGCATCCATTCAAGCACAGATTCCATGAAAACACTCGGGAGCCAGAGAAATGCCATGGAAAACTGAGGTTTCTGGCAAAGAGCAGGATTCAATGGAGTTAAAGCTTAGAAGGAGATTTTCCCCACACATTCCTGCCACCTGAAGCGAGCTGCAGAGGCACGGCCTGAGGAATGTGTTGTAGGACTGAGCATCCACTAAAGTTCAGACTCCATGAAAACACAAAGGAGCCAGGAAAATTCCATGGAAAACGGAGATTTCTGGCAAAGAGCAGGATTCAGTGGAATTGAAGCTTTTAAGATTGGAGGTGTTTTTCCCAGAAATTCCTGCCACCTGAAGAGGCACAGCTTGAGGAATGTGTTGAAGGACTGAGCATCCATTCAAGCACAGATTCCATGAAAACACTCGGGAGCCAGAGAAATGCCATGGAAAACTGAGGTTTCTGGCAAAGAGCAGGATTCAGTGGAATTGAAGCTTTTAAGATTGGAGGTGTTTTTCCCAGAAATTCCTGCCACCTGAAGAGGCACAGCTTGAGGAATGTGTTGAAGGACTGAGCATCCATTCAAGCACAGATTCCATGAAAACACCCAGGAGCCAGAGAAATTCTGTGGAAAACTGAGGTTTCTGGCTCTTGGACGTGGCCCAACCAGTCCCTCCCATCCCATTTCCCACACTGGGTTCCCTCATCTGCAGCTGGTGGACAGGACAGGATCTGTTCCCTGCATCCTTCCTCGGGTCCAAAGCTTGGGAGAAACCTCCCAGGATCCAGGTTGGTGTCTCTGCACCCATAACTCAAAGTTATTTTCATCTCAAGGGCTCAGGAAGGGAATTCCTTTGGTTTGGATCCCACAGGGATCTCCTTGGTGGATTTTAACCTCCCAGATCTCCTAATGGGGCAGGAATTGGCAGCAGGGACAGCCCCACTTCTCCCCTGCCCCTTTTTAAAACAAAAACCAGTATAAAAGATGCACTTTTCTTAAAATTAAGACATATGCAAATAACCTGATTCGGTATTGTGGAAGTAAATTCCACGCTAGGATCTGTTTTTCCCAACATGTGGGTCCTCATCAGGTCTGGAAACTTTGATTCCATCTAGGAATGGTTTTTCAGAGGAATTGGGATGAGTTTTGGCACAGTAGCGATTTGATTCCTATTTAAGAGGAACTTTAACCACTGCCGAGTGGCTGGCTGGGATTTTAAGGTCCTGTTCATAATTTTCTCTCCAATATTCCTCGTCTGAAACCAAACTGCTGGAAAAAGGAAATTGCGCCTGGATCTCGAGAGGGAAACATCTCCTCCCCCAAAATCCAACCCCAGCTCCTTGGCAGCAGGCACAACACCCATCAGTGGAGTTAAAGGTCCAATTTTTCCTGACAATGGAAAACAATTTCCAGCCTAAAGGGCTCTGTCCAAACACAACAGGCGGCGTTTAATTAAAAGCCGCATTTGGCAGCGGCTTTGGTGGCCCTCAGAGAGGGGTTGCTCCACACTCAGAACAAATCAGAGCGCGGGAGTTGGCAGGGCACGGAGCAGAACCCAGCCTGCGGCTCCCAGGGATGGCCAGGAGGTGCCAATTGAGCAGCATTCCCGATCAGTATCCCAAAAAAAAAAACCCATGATGGTTTTGCAAAGCTGTTGTCACAAAAACTGGAGAAAAGGGGAGTTATGTGTACAGCAAAGCCACTCTGCTCTTAATGGAATGGAATTATGACCCTAAAAAGCCAATCCTGAGTGGTTTTGGAGGATTCAGCTTCTTCCTCACCCCTGGAAGCGTCCAAGGCCAGGTTGGATGAGGCTTGGAGCACCCTGGCATATGGAAGGTGTCCCTGCTCATGGCAGGGGTGGAACAAGTTGGTTTTTAAGTCCCTTCCTGCCCAAACCAGTCTGGGATTCTCCAATTTTTCCACAGGATTTCAGGCAGATTTTTATCCTCCCCCGTGTGCCCCCCTCACCCCTTCTCCCTTTCCCTGCCGGGCACTTGGGATATCCCAGGACAATCCCACCAGGCCACTTGGGATATCCCAGGACAATCCCACCGGAGAACTTGGGGTGTCCCAGGACAATCCCACCGGGGCACTTGGGGTGTCCCAGGACAATCCCACCGGAGAACTTGGGGTGTCCCAGGACAATCCCACCGGGGCACTTGGGGTGTCCCAGGACAATCCCACGGGAGAACTTGGGGTGTCCCAGGACAATCCCACCGGGGCACTTGGGGTGTCCCAGGACAATCCCACCAGGTGGGGGCTGCAGGAGGGGTTTCAGGGTGTCGTTAACAACCCCAAAAAGGGGGAGCTGAGAGGTTTCAGTTTGGTGCAAAAGGGGTTAAAATCCTGCTGGAGACTGGGCCAACTGGGACAAATGGGTATTCCAAGGTCCCCCTCTCAGGGACACCTCCAGCCTGAAAATTGGGACTATTCCCTTTCAGATGGGTGAGTGGGAGCACTGAGATCATTCAAACACGGAGATAAATCCTAAAGGAGCTCCACAATAGTCCTGTGATTTGGGATTGGGAATCCTGCAGGGCCAAGGGCTGCAAACCTGGATGTTCCCAGCCCATCCTGCTGAAATTGGAATTCTTTGGGCACAAAGTGACCAAATCTGGGTGGGCTGAGCCCATCTGGGGCTCAGACAGCGAGGGGGTGGCGCTGACCCAACAGGAGGGACCAGGACCTTCTGATACCAATCCTTTGGGATAAATCCTGGAATCTTCATTTGGATACTGCAATATTTAGATCCTATGTTATGATAAATCCCATCCCAATCATCCACACCGTTGCCATGTCCTACAGCTCAAACCTGAACTAAAATTGACATTTCCTGGATGACAGAACCAACGTGTCCCCCTGTTTTTGGGGCTCTCTATTTTTGGGACGTTCATTCCTTAAAAATATTGAATATCTGAATATCTGAGCCAGATTTATGGAATATTTTTGAGATTTAAGGCACTGCAGTGCTCCCAGTTCTCCACGACAAAAGCTTTGTTCTATATCACAGGGACTGACAAGCCCTAAAATCTTTTCCCCCTATAAATTACCCAATAAAAAGTTTTAATTTCCGTGTCTCTGCAGTGTTTTACTGCGAAGATTCCCTTCAGTTCCCTCTCCTTAAATTTAACTGGGAGCTTTAGATTCCTTCCTGCTCACACTCCTAAATGGAAAATGAAATTTGCTTCGACACAAGAGATGCTAAAAAAAGGGAATTCAGGGCTCTGAGCGCTCTGACATTCCTTTGTTAAATTTGGTCAGAGCTTTGTGTTTATTTTATGCTGAAACCTTTAAACACAACAATGGAAAAGGGGAAAAACAGCCAAGGAGAGGAGCTTCCCTTTGGAATCTCCCTCCTCCACTCCTCGGGATTGCTGCTGCCAAACCCTTTGCGTTTCCCTGCCCAAGTGTCTGATCCTTCCCTGATTTTCTAAAGCCCTTCCCAGATCTCTAAGACCCCCTCACATCCCTCAAATCCATCTCGTCCCTCCCTTTCCCAGGTGATTTATTGTGTTCAGATATTAAATCACTTCTCTCTCCTTCACTCTTCAGAGTTCTTGGGTTTATCCCGACTTCACCCGTGAAAAACTCAACTGCTCCGATCTTTTCCATGCTTGGCTCAGGCTCTGAGGGTTCCTGAGCTCAGCTCTCCCTCTTCTCCCCATTCCTGACACTTTGTTCCCATCAAACACCACAGAATCCCAGCCTGGGACACCTCCCGCTGTCCCAGGCTGCTCCCAGCCCCAGTGTCCAGCCTGGCCTTGGGCACTGCCAGGGATCCAGGGGCAGCCACAGCTGCTCTGGGAATTCCAGCCCAGCCCCTCCCCACCCTCCCAGCCAGGAATTCCTTCCCAATATCCCACCCAGCCCTGCCCTCTGGCACTGGGAAGCCATTCCCTGTGTCCTGTCCCTCCATCCCTTGTCCCCAGTCCCTCTGCAGCTCTCCTGGAGCCCCTTTAGGCCCTGCAAGGGGCTCTGAGCTCTCCCTGGATCCTTCCCTTCTCCAGGTGAACATTCCCAGCTCTCTCTCCTGTCACACTGTACTTCCCATATCCCTCTCCCTCAATTTTCCTCCAATTCCCATCCTTGCAACGGCTCTAAAATCGCATGGACCAAACCATTTCTCTCCTGTCAAAGCCTCTCATGCATGGAAATAAAAACCAAGGATGAGGAAATCCCTGGAACTACAGGAAGCGAAACCCAACGTGAATTTTTAAGGAGAACACTTTGGATTTGCACTGAAGGAATCTTCCAAGGCCAGGTTGGACGGGACTTGGAGCAACCTGGGATAGGGGAAAGTGTCCCTGCCCATGGCAGGGGGTGGGATGGGATGGGATGGGATTTAACGGGATGGGATTGAAGGGGATGGGATTCAAGGTCACTTCAAACCCAAACCAGTCTGTGACTCTTTCTGCCAAAAATACATTTTCTCCCCCAGGGGGCCTGGAGGTGACAGAGAGGACGCAGAGGAGAACCCCGCACTCAGGGCATGGCTTGTGACTCCCACGTTCCACCACCACATTCCCAGCCTCACTTACAGCAGGACCTGCCGCCAGCAGCTGCTTTTTTGGGATCGTTCCAGCTCCAAACAGCTCCCGGCGTGCAGGAGAACTGCCCCTAAAGGTCCTTCAGCACCTCCCTGTCAACCCCAGCAGGAGACGTGTGAAAAACCTGTCACAATCCCCGTGTCTCATGGTCCCAGCAAACTCTCCCAGGTCATTCCTTTTCCCGCAGAAAATCCACGTGTTTCCAAAAACCTCTACCACAGGGGCCCTAAATAATTTCTCCTCAGCGAGGAGTTTTATATCCCACTTGCTAATCGGAAATCAAAACCTGCTGGAATCGCTGCCAGCATCTTTTGGATTACATTTTATTGAGGATTAATCCCCCATGGATAATTCCGAATCTCACTGGATTCTCTTGGAAGCGGGAAGGCGCTTTGAGTTCAAGGATGATGAAGCTCCGTGGTGCTCAAGGAGAGCAATCATCTCTCCACGAGCAGCTTCCAGAGCTGGGAAATCCCAAAGAAAAGGGGTCAGCGTTCCCAGCCCCTCTTCCAACCCTGAATTCCCGGTTCCTGGAGGTGCCAGCCTTACCTGGAATGACGTGGGGGGGTTGATGTTCACCCGGGCTTGGTTCCAGTGCTGTCCCTTGTTCCCGCTCGAAGACCACAAGGGGCTTTCTATGGCAGTCTGGCCTTTGAGCCGCAGGTAAACGTTCAAACTCCCTGGAAAAGAGGAGGAGAACTGGAGTTGGGAAGGCTCTGCCTGGAGCAGGGAGGCTGGGCTGGCTGCAGCACCCTCCTCACCCGTTTTTCCATGGATCTGAGCAGGTGTGGAAGTTCCTTGGCATGAATTCAAAAGCTTTTCAATTCAGGAACGCTGGGAACAGGGTGATGGGAACTCCCAGCAGAGGGGGAATGGGGCACCCATCCTGCAGCTCGGGAAAGGCACCAGAATCCCAGGGAGAACAGGCAAAAAGGAATTTTCTGTGCTTTAGAGCGAGAAATTGGCATTTAAACCTCCTTATCCAGGGAGAAATCAGCAATCTGGTTGCTTTATGCTGAATCCTTGCTTGTTAAAACCATCCAGCTTTCCTCTGCCCAGTGTCGAACCCCTGGAGCGCCCCAGATCCCTCTCAGAGAGAGACGCGACACCCTTGGGAATATTTCTGTAGGACAACAACATCCTCTGAGTTAAAATAACCTCCAAAGTCCCTCCCCGTGCAGGAAAACCCCACAGAGCTGCACCTTTCCCCGCCAGTGAGCAACCGGTGCCAGCACAGACGTTTTTGACACCAGGGTCACCTGAAGGCGTGAACAGAACGAGATTCTCTTGGTGCACCAAAAAAATAACAAATTTCATTTATCTGGGTTCATGAATTCACGGAATTTGGGGGGGGGGTTTGGTCCTGTTTGCCACCGTGGCTGCCTGCAGATGCGTGGGGCAGTGGGGTCTCTTTGTGCTCTGGAAATTCAGAGTATTTCTCTTCATTTGGGACATTCGGCCAGCCACGTTCCCGCGGGAGCAGCGTTTTTTTGGGGATGTTTGGCACCGCAGACCCCACAAGTGGCTTTTCCAAGGGAAGCTCCCAGACCTGAGGCAGCTGCCCCTGCTCAGGAGAAGTTCTCACTTCCAGCAAAAGCCAAACTTGGAGCCTTGGAAAACATCAGGCTGGACATTTAATGGAGCAGGAAATATTCCCCTGATGGCTCTTTCACCAGGGTGACCGGAATGGGAGCATCCATCTTCCCTGAAGGAGCTGGGAAGGGAGCCCTGCTCCCACTGCAGCAATCCCGCCTGGAATGCAGGGAATGGGCACAAAGGAAATGGGATCTGGTGAGGAAAGTCTGGCTCTGGCTCCACACAAAGCAGGGAAAGACCTAAAATGGGAAGGGATTGCAGAGGGATTCCTTTAGCCCAACCAAGGTGCATGGAATTCCCAGGGCTGGGAATGCTGCTAGGACTCATCCCTCCTCCAAAGCTATTTATATTTATATTTTTATTATTGTAATGTTATACTGTAATATTACGTTATATTATTATGGAATCGTGGAATGGTTTGGGATGGAAGGGACTTTAAATCCCATCCCATTCCACCCCTGCCATGGCAGGGACACCTCCCACTGTCCCAGATTGCTCCAAGCCCCATCCCACCCGGCCTTGGACACTTCCAGGGATGAAGCTCAAGCTGAATCCTCCAAAAATCCTCGGGATTGGCCTTCTAGGGCGTGGACCAGGATGGGCTTTAAGGTCCCTTCCAACCCAAACCATTGTGGGATCCCATGAAGTGACTGGCAGGAGGTAAAAGCAGTGGCCAGGACTAAAAACTGGGAATGAAGGAATAAAGTCCCGCTTCTCCTGCTGGGAGAGCACGGGATGCTCGGGGACCTCTGCCATTTTGGCCCCTCAGGTTTCACACTCTGCTCTCACAGCAGGTTCTGCTTCCCCTTTTTTATTTGGGGTGGCTCTCTCACGGCGGGAAAAATTACTGCTCTCGGAGCATCGATTGGAAATGCCCCATTTTGGGGCGTGGATGGAAAAATGGGAAGTATGGATTGTTGGGAAAGGTGGTGACAGCTCTAATGGATGTACAAATCCCTTTTGTTTCGGTCCTGGAACACAGAAAGGACAGAGGCTCTTCATCTTCCTCTTCCCAACAATGGCTCCTTGCCTGCTGCAAATCAAGGAATGGGAATTCCTATTTCTCTTATCCTTTAGGAAAATCCGCCTCCCCTTTGGATGCACAGCTGGTTTCTCCGGCAGCCAGCACTCCCAGAGGGAGCTCTGGGATCTGGCAGGAATTACAATCCCACCTGTGAGCAGGAGCTGCCTTGTTTCAGGTGAAGAAACCCTTTCTCTTCCCAAATCCCACTGCCATGGGATGGGATGGGATGGGATGGGATGGGATGGGATGGGATGGGATGGGATAACCTTGGTTATCTCCCAGATAAACACCAGGGATGATCTCAGCGATGAGCTCAGCTCTGCACTCTGCTCCCTGGAAAGATTCCCAAGGACCTCTCCTTATCTCCAGGGAAATTTCAGACCCTCCCCCAAAGAATCCCACATTCTGACCAGCAGGCACAGAAGCTGAGCTGGATAAACTGGGAAGGGCTTTTAATGATTTAAAACAGGAATATTCTCCTATGGATGCCACTGGGATCCCTCAGTTTTAGGAATGGAGGGTGAAGTATCACTTCCCCTAAACCCCAAGGCCAATCCACACCAGGAACAGATCGTGATTCCAGCATCACATCCCATTTTCTTAGGGATCTTCCCTATTGGAAGTGTAGAAACAGTTGGATGAGCAGCATTTGGAAACAAAGTGCTCTGTCCCTGAGACATGGGAATAACAACCCTGGTACAGCTTGGGAATCTTCTGGATCCTACAGCAGAGAGATCACAAATGAGATATTGGGAAGGAATTCCTGGCTGGGAGGGTGGGGAGGGGCTGGGATGGAATTCCCAGAGCAGCTGTGGCTGCCCCTGGATCCCTGGCAGTGCCCAGGGCCAGGCTGGACATTGGGGCTTGGAGCAGCCTGGGACAGTGGGAGGTGTGGGGTGGAATGAGATGGGATTTAGGATCCTTCCAACCCAACCCATTCCAGGATTCCGCGGTGTTTGGAGCTCAGTCAGCAGCTCCAACCCTGCTCTGGTGGATAAATCCATGAGCCGGGAATGCTTCCAAAGCCAAGAGCTGCCCTGACTGGCAGGATTCATTCCCAAAGGGGGATAGGAAGCCCCTCTCCACATCGGCAGCAAATTCCAAAGCCCCGGTGAAGGGTCAAGGCTTGTGACAGCTGGTGATAGAACAGTTAATCCGTCCCAGCAATGGGATTTGGAATTATCCACGGGGGATTAATCCTTAATAAAATGTAATTCCGAAAAAACCTCTATTACCAATTAAATATTTCCCACGGAATCGCCGGGGTTGGAGGCGCCTCTGGAGCTCATCCAAAGCGTGGCTTAATTAAAGCAGGTGCTTAGGACCAGCTACCGCTGGATTTTGGAATCTCCAAGGACAGGGAATTCCCAACCTTCCTGAAAAACCTGTGCCAGTGTTTGAGTCTTTTCAGCTTAAAAAAAGCGTGGTTTTATGTTTAAATGGAATTGTCTCTATTTCAATTTATTCTCATCATTGTTTGTCCTGTCCCTGAGCATCCCTGAGCTTCCTCACACTCTTCCGCCAGGAATTTTTCCAATGGATAAGACCTCTCCGAGCCTTTCCAAGGCCAGGTTGGACGGGGCTTGGAGCAGCCTGGGATAGTGGAAGGTGTCCCTGCCCATGGAAGGGGTTGGAACGGGATGGGATTTAAGGTCCCTTCCCACCCAAACCAGTCTGGGATTCTGGGATTCTACAAAAGAATGGAATTTTGAACGTTGGCTAAAATGATGGGAGCTGTATTTTTTAAAAATTAAAGAACCACAGCGACATCGAGCAATTTGGGATTTTGACAACTCGTGCCCACATTCCCAGGAATAAATCCAGTGGAATTTTTGTGGTCACTGATCACCTCTGTCACCCGGGATCGGATCCTTCCTTGCCTTGGCAATTCAAGGATTTACACAGGGAAAGGGGGATCCTAGCAAAAATCTAAGGACAGACACTTTCTGAAGAGGAAATCCAGGAAAAAAACCCCCAAATCCCACTGGTTTTGGACAGACCTCGGTGACTGTTTTTCGTTACGTTATCCCAAAAACCTTTAAACTCCAAGTATTTATCAGGAATTCCAGAAACCCTCTTTGACCCTTGATGTTTGCAATTTGCTCTTCGTGGTAACGCACCATAAATAAACGACCAGAATATGAGCAGAGATTGCAATTTCTGTATTTTCTCTCAGCATGGAGTGGCTGAATCCCTTCCTTCCCATGAAAATCCCAGCTCCTGCTGCAGCACAGAGCCAGGAGAATTCCAACCCGGGGCTGCATCCACCTTCCTGCAGCACTAAAAAACCTGAGTGCACTTGTCTGCTCCGCTTCAAATCCGAGCTCTGCCTGGGGGCAGGGGGAGCTTGGACAAAGCAACCACCGGAATTCTCTGGGAGGATGAGTTTGCCCTTGAAACAGAGGTAAAAATACATCAAATCAGGTCACTTTGACACTGGAAAACCTCTTGGCATACTGGGAGCACCAAGAAGCCCATAAAGGACTTCCAAAAACTGGCTTTTTGCTGTTTAAACTTTAAGCTTTTCCCCCCTTTTTTTTTCTCATGCCACAAAAAGAAATTTAACTTGAGTGTTGGAAGAGCCAGGACTAAAAAGAGACTGGCAGATCCCCTTTGAAAATTCACATTCCTGCAGCTTTTGAGCAAATTCTCCATGACTTTTCCACAGGAAACACCTCAGGAATGCTGCTGTTCCCTGCCTGATCCTGATCCTACCCAGGAATTCCTAAAACACTCACAAATACCCTCTGAAAATCCATATTTCTGCAGCTTTTGAGCAAATTCTCCATGATTTTTCCACAGGAAACACCCCAGGAATGCTGCTGTTCCCTGCCTGATCCCAAATTTAGTCAGGAATGTCTTAAAATACCCACAAATACCCTCTGAAAACCCATATTTCTGCAGCTTTTGAGCAAATTCTCCATGATTTTTCCACAAGAAACAAGTCAGGAATGCTGCTGCTCCCTGCCTGATCCAAAATTTAGTCAGGAATGCCTAAAACGCTCACAGATACTCCTTGAAAATCCCCATTTCTGCAGAGTGGGAGCAAATTCTCCATGACTTTTCCACAGGAAACAAGTCAGGAATGCTGCTGCTCCCTGCCTGATCCTGGTCCTAGCCAGGAATTCCTAAAACCCTCACAAATACCCTCTGAAAATCCATATTTCTGCAGCTTTTGAGCAAATTCTCCATGATTTTTCCACAGGAAACACCTCAGGAATGCTGCTGCTCCCTGCCTGATCCCAAATTTAGTCAGGAATGTCTAAAATACCCACAAATACCCTCTGAAAACCCATATTTCTGCAGATTTTGAGCAAATTATCCCTGATTTTTCCACAGGAAACAAGTCAGGAATGCTGCTGCTCCCTGCCAATTCCTGAATCCAGTCAGGAATTCCTAAAACACTCAAAAACATCCTCTGAAAATCCACATTCTTGCAGCTTTTGTGCAAATTCTCCATGACTTTTCCACAGGAAACAAGTCAGGAATGCTGCTGCTCCCTGCCTGATCCCAAATTTAGTCAGGAATGCCTAAATCATCCCGTTAGAATCCGGAAAAAACCTTGTTAAAATCAACTTTTCTCTTTCCAGGCTCTAAAATTCCCTTTCAATCCCCTGCTCAGAATCTCACTCATGCAGGAAACACTTCCCAGCTGTAAGAGGGAAATTCCTCCTTCCTACAAATTCCTGATCAGCGGAAAACAGAATTTTTCCACAATTTGGATGCTCTCAAGCACCTCCCTGAGTTACAACAGGCCCTTGGAAGGGCTGGCACTCCTCCCACGCTTTTCCTTCAAACAAGAGGAAGTTTTTCCAGCTATTTTTCCCAAAGGAAAGGACCAGGACATTGGCTTTCTCTCACCTATGTGCTGTCCATACATGTGATAGTAGAAGCTGAAGCAATAGGCCGTGTTGGTGGCTCCGTAGGGATTTTTGGGAGCGACGCTGAAAACGGGACTGACAAGTCTGGCCTTTTCCCCCTCCAGCCTGGGCCGGGACGTCTCGATGTACATGTAAAAACCTGGAAAAATCCAAAGGGAAATCATTGGGATCAGGCCCTCAACACCCAACACAGGTGGAAATCCTTGGGATGAGGCTCTCAACACCCAGTACGGATGGAAATCCTTGGGATGAGGCTCTCAACACCCAGTACGGATGGAAATCCTTGGGATGAGGCTCTCAACACCCAATATGGATGGAAATCCTTGGGATGAGGCCCTGAACAACCAACAGAGACAGAAATCCTCGGGATGAGGCCCTCAACACCCAAAACAGATGGAAATCCTTAGGATGAGGCCCTCAACACCTGGAATGTCTCAATGTACACGTAAAAACCTGGAAAAATCCAAAGGGAAATCCTTTGGATGAGGCCCTGAACACCCAACACAGATGGAAATCCTTGGGATGAGGCCCTCAACACCCAACACAGATGGAAATCATAAGGATGTAGCCCTCAGCACCTGGAATGTCTCGATGTACATGTGAAAACCTGGAAAAATCCAATGGGAAATCCTTGGGAGGAGGCCCTGAACATCCAACACGGATGGAAATCCTTGGGATGAGGCCCTGAACATCCAACACAGATGGAAATCCTTGGGATGAGGCCCTGAACATCCAACATGGATGGAAATCCTTAGGGTGAGGCCCTCAACACCTGGAATGTCTCGATGTACACATAAAAACCTGGAAAAATCCAAAGGGAAATCCTTTGGATGAGGCCCGGAACACCCAAAACAGATGGAAATCCTTAGGATAAACCCCTCAGCACCTGGGATGCCTCAATGTCTATGTGAAAACCTGGAAAAATCCAAAGTGAAATCCTTGGGATGAGGCCCTGAACACCCAACACAGGTGGAAATCCTCGGGATGAGGCCCTCAACACCCAACACAGAAGGAAATCCTTGGGATGAGGCCCTCAACACCCAACACAGAAATGCAGGAACACACTGGGATTATCCTGATAAATTTTTTACTTCCATCTCCCACCATGTCATTTCTGGGACTCCTTTTTTCCTGCATGAAGCCCCTGTGTTTCCAAAAGCTGCCCCAAAGCCGTGTTTTCCATGAAAACTAAAATCCAGGTAGCAGGACAGTGCTGGAAAACACCTCCGAACCGATGGACCTTTGCACAAAGTCTGAGGGGGTTCAGCCTTCAGTCCTGAGAGGGGAATTTGTCCCTGGAAACAGGACTTGGAAAATAAAGGGAAACAATCACGATGGGAACCTTTCAAGGAGTATTTTCACTTGGCCATGTCAATCCCAAAGAAGACAATATCCGTTTGTTGCGTTCCTGGGCTGCGCCAACCACAGAGATTTATTTAATGAATCCAACCAAACGAATGAGGTGCAGGAGGAATTTTTTTCCCCTTTGGAAGTGCACACAACAAAATAGCAGGAGTTGCTGCGGGTCTCGATAAATTCAGCTCGATGTGTGGGACTTTTCAGATGCAAATCCACGCTGCAGTCAGGAGCACACGGTAACAGGGGCAGCAGATTGGAAATTGCACATTTGTACGACAGCCAGAGCAAAAACGGGGCAAAAACCACCTCACTGAGACAGGCTGAGAGAGCCCAAGGTAGAATTTAAATGACATAAAGCAGGAGAATATTTTAAGGTGAGCCAGATTTCCCCACTGGATTTTAATGTGAAGGGAATCGCTTTGAAAATGGCACGATAAAAATGATGCAAAATGGGGAATGGAACCATCAGGGGTTGTGCTTTGGGATCAGTCACTCCTCAGCACTCGCAATTCCTTCTAGGAGTCCTCGAAGGATCTTGGTATGAATTTAGAGCCCCTTCCAGTGCCTAAAGGGGTTCCAGGAGAGATGGAAAGGGATTTAGGACAAGGGATGGAGGGACAAGACAAGGAGGAATGGCTTTAAGGGGAAGGAAGGTAGATTTAGATGGGGTATTGGGAAGGAATTCCTGGCTGGGAGGGTGGGGAGGGGCTGGGCTGGAATTCCCAGAGCAGCTGTGGCTGCCCCTGGATCCCTGGCAGTGCCCAAGGCCAGGTTGGACACTGGGGCTGGGAGCAGCCTGGGACAGTGGGAGGTGTCCCTGCCATGGCAGGGCCTGGCACTGGGTGGGATTTAAGGTCCCTTCCAACCCAAACCAGTCTGGAATTCTGGGATCTTCCGCATTTAAACTTCAGGACCAGGGTCAGAAGGAGCCTGAGATGTCCCTGCCTTGTGTGACACAGGATCAGGGGCAGTAGTGGGGCGTTCTGAGGGACTTGGACTCGATCTGTTGTTTCCCAGACCTCCCCATGGATGAACTCCAGTTTTCTGGGAATGGCTTCCCACTGCCAGAGGGCAGGGACAGATGGGAGATTGGGAAGGAATTCCTGGCTGGGAGGGTGGGGAGGGGCTGGAATGGAATTCCCAGAGAAGCTGTGGCTGCCCCTGGATGCCTGGAAGTGTCCAAGGCCAGGCTGGACATTGGGGCTGGGAGCAGCCTGGGACAGTGGGAGGTGTCCCTGCCCATGGCAGGGGTGGGACAAGATGAATTTAAATCCTTTCCAACCCCAATCAGTCTGGGATTCCATGACCAGGAAATGGCTGAACTGCCTGTCCTGCCCAGCTCCCTTATCCCAAATTCCTCAGTGCTGGATCTTACCCTCCTTGGAGCCGGTGCGATCGGCGTTGGGCCCCGTGTTCGGGGTGTATTTCGTGTCCCTCGTGGCAGTGCTTTGTTTTGTCCAGTCAAAGTTGTCTGTGTCATCTTGAGTGAACAGGCAAATGTTCCCATCCTCGAAGCCACAGTGGAACTCTCCTGCCGAAACAAAGAGCAGGAGTTTAGCTGCCAGGGTTTTCCATCCAATCGTTATTTTTTCAAACTCCTTGTCAATTATACACAGTTTGCTTTTGCAGCAACCTCAACCAAAAAAAAAAAAAATTCCAAACAAAACCAAGGTCATCAATCTGTGCTGGTGCCACTTGAAATTATATTTAAATTTTTTTTGTAGAGCTCCTCCTCACATATTTAGATTTCTACAGTGGCTTTTAGAGGTGTTGTCTCTTCTGGGAAGAACAGGTAGCATGTCCATAAAACATGGAATATGGGGGAAAAAAAGTGGGAAGTGGGTTCATGTGGTTTAGGGATAAAAGCAACAGGGGAAAGATTACAGCAGCTTCTCAAAATGTAAACATTATCTCCGAGTGGTACCTCCTAATTTATCCTTAATTTCCATAGGGATGGGAAAGGAAGAAGTGAATATGATGAGGCAAAGGAGCTTTGGGATAGACATGAAGGAAATCTCTAAAAATCAGGACATCGCAGTGTTTGGAGGGACTGTCAGGAAGAGCATCGAGTCCCCATCACTGGATTATCGTAACAAATTCCTGGCAGGAATATCTGAATCCATACGGGAAGGAGAGGTGACTGTACCACGTCCTGGACACATCTCCTGGATTTTCACTGAGGTTTCTGTGAGGTACCTGAGGTCAGGTGGTGAAAGTGTTGGTCTAAAGAATAAAAATTGCCAAGAACCCCAGAGGAGATTCCTGGGATCCTCTCTCCTGCGTGGAATTGTGAGAGCCCAGTGATCCCAGCGATCTGCCCTGCTGGGTTATGATGGGATGAGAAATTCCTCCTGTAATTTAGGAACCAAAACAAATCCAAACCTTGGAAGGTTCGGTTCTCACTCAGAGCAAAACGAGGCCCCGTGGAGTAAAACGTGCCCAAGCTGAATTCCACTGCATGACCAATTCCTGCTGAGCTTACTCTTCCCTTGATTTATCTGAGGAAAGAAGGAAATCTCCCTTCTCCAGGGAGCAGGCAGCTGCCTGCACACGCTGTCAGCCCGGGCCGGGGGTGGAGGGGTGCAATTTGTATTCACTGGTAGGAGAAACTCAAACCCTCGGCGTCGGGGGATTGTTCATCCCTGTTAAACGGAGAAGGTGGATAAATGTTCGCAGGTTTGGGGTTTCGGGGAACTCCAAATCCACTTAAGCCACTGGAGCTTCCCTGTTAATCAGCGAGGAGAGAGGGACCTGGAGCTCAGTGCTGCAACACTCGGGTGACGCTGCAGGCTCAGAAATAAGCTTGGAAAATTCACTTCAAACCACAGGAGGCACAAGGAGTGATTTCCAAACATTCCTGGTTCTCCTCCTGCCTGTCCAAAGAACAACACGAGGCCAAAGGGGTCCTGGGGGGATCAGGGAGAGCGTTTCCAGCAGGTCAGGGAGGGATTCTGCCCCTCTGCTCAGGCCTGGGCACATCTGGAGTGCTGTGTCCAGCTCTGGGATTCTCAGGACAGGAGGGACAGGGAGCTCCTGGAGCAGATCCAGAGGAGGGATGTGAGGATGAGGAAGGGCCTGGAGCATCTCCGTGCCCAGGAAAGGCTGAGGGAGCTGGGGCTGCTCAGCCTGGAGAGGAGCCCCAGCTGAGAGGGGCCCTGAGCCCTGGCTGGCCCTGGCTGCAGGGAGGGTCAGAGCAGGGCCCGGGCTCTGCTCCGGGGGCCCAGCAATGGCACCAGAGCCACGGGCAGGGGCTGATCCCAGCGATTCCCCCGGCACAGGAGGCAGAACTTCTGCCCTGGGCAGTGCCCAGCCCTGAGCAGAGCCCGGAGAGGGGCTGGAGTCTCCTCCCTGGGGATGTTCCAGAGCCCTCTGGACACCCTGCTGTGCCCTGTGCTCTGGGATGGCCCTGCTGGAGCAGGGAGTGGCACCAGTGACCATTGGGGTCCCTTCCAGCCTGACCCATCCTGGGATTCTGGGCCCCTCCAGAACTGTCAGTGTAAAACACAATCCTATAAAACCAAGTTATCACCGGAATGCAGCTCCCAGAAACCTCCCTGGCTGTCAGCACCTCGAGCAGATGGATTTGGTTTCCCAGTAAATCCATCAACACCATCGGATCCTCCAGGAGAATTCATTCCCTAAGGCACAGTTCCTTCCCTGGCAGACACGACCAAGATCCGGGATTCTGGATATCCCTGATAACCTCAGCACGATGGGAGCTGGTTTTAGGACCAGAGAAGGAATTCCTGGCTGGGAGGGTGGGGAGGGGCTGGGATGGAATTCCCAGAGCAGCTGTGGCTGCCCCTGGATCCCTGGCAGTGCCCAAGGCCAGGTTGGACACTGGGGCTTGGAGCAGCCTGGGACAGTGGGAGGTGTCCCTGCCATGGCAGGGGTGGGATGGGATGGGATTCAGGTCCCACCAACCCAAACCAGTCCCTGATCCTTTGATGGTTCCATGATTACACCCAAACCCTTCAGGAGAGAAGTCGACAGATCGACATCTCCGAATTTATCCCAAGACCGGGAAGGGAACGCCAAGACCCTGCAGAAGCTCTTGGAATTCTCCAGGACTCAAACGAAGCTCTCTGAACAAAGTGCCAGCTCTTCCTCTCATCCAAGAATTCCTTTTACTCCACTTGAGCTCCAAATTCTCCTGGTTTACCCCACATTTTGTGGAATTGGCTTCCACCTGCATTTACCCAACCCCTTCCTGTAGCACAAAAGTTGCTGCTTCCACACGAAGGGATGGAATTAAAAGGCAAAATATAAGCGAAGGAGAAAAGTTTTGATTCCCAGATCCAGTCCTGGAGCAAAGCGAACCAACACAAGGAATTTTCAGCCATTCAGCACTTTCTGCACAGCCCCTCCAGTGCCTTAAAAGCTGCATCAACTCCTTGTGCCCTCAGAGCTTCATTAAGAAACTCCACATCAGCAGAACGAAAGATTTTTTTTCCTCAGGTTAACAAAAAAAAAAAAAGAAAATAAATATTCAGGCCAGACTGGGGGGTGGGGAATCAAAGTTTGCCATTTATTTAATAGGCAAACATTGATTTCACGTGGAACACCTTGGAAAAGGTTAGTGCGGAATGTTCTTGGCCCTGAACACTCCTTAAAAAAATGACAGACAAAGAAAAATGGGGAAAAGCTCCTCAGGCTTCGCTCCAGATTTTTGGAGGAGCGCTTAAATAGATCTGGAGGGGCTCGGTCTGTTAATTAATGAGCAGGAGGGCAGGAGGAACAAGCAACTCTTCCACAGGTGCTCCAGCCATGGCGCTAACGATGGTGCTAATTAACATTAATGAGAGTGGTGGTTTTTGTCAGGGCACGTGGCAGCTCTGGAAGCGGATTCAGGTCATTCGTAATTTCCTTGCCAATTAGGGCAAGAGCTGAAGCTGTTCTGGAGGTGAAACCCTTCATTTGTGTCGTCTCTTCCCATAAAATCCAAGCTGGATGTGACTCCCGAACATCTCCTCTCTCCCATTTATTCGAGGGTGGCACCTGATTGTACAAATTGAGCTAAAATCCTCCTGGTTTGCATTAGATGGGTCCTGTTAGGTGGTAAAAAATGAGGTGGAGATGTGAGGCTCCACCTCGGAACTGAAGTCTTTCGATGCTCCTTGCTTGGATATCGCAGAAATTGCATGAAAAAGAAGGATTTAGGGAATGGGATTATTCCAGAGTTGAAGCAGGGAGAGCATGACTTCCATTTCCAGTGCAGGAATCTTGTCCTGGTTGGTTACAGCTCCTCCTTTGTTCACACAGCATCAATAAAACCAGAAATCGGCCCAACAGCTTTAGGAACAAGAGGGATTTTGTAGGAAGCACAGAAAAGGAAGCTGGGAAGGGGCTGGAGCCCCAGGAGAGGATGAGGGAGCTGGGAAAGGGGCTGAGCCTGGAGAAAAGGAGGCTCAGGGGGGACCTTGTGGCTCTGCACAACTCCCTGACAGGAGGGGGCAGCCGGGGGGGGTCGGGCTCTGCTCCCAGGGAACAGGGACAGGAGGAAGGGGAATGGCCTCAGGCTGGGCCAGGGGAAGTTTAATTTGGCTGTTATGGAAAATTTCTTCATGGAAAGGGTTGACAGGCAGTGGAACCTCAGGGAGGTTTGGAGTGCCCATCCCCGGAGGGATTTGAGTTCCGTGTGGATGTGGCACTTGGGGCCGTGGGGCACTGGTGGCCTTGGGGAATGGAGACGGGATGCAGACCAGGATTTCTTTCCTACCAAGGGATTCCACTCCAAACATCTTGGGGAAAACAAGCAAAGCAGAATTCTACCTTGGCTTTGGTCACCTCAAAGGAGTGACCCTGGGGACGCTGCAGCTTTGGGGGAAAAACTTTCCCATCCCTCCCTTGAGCAGACACATTCCCTATTCCCATTCGGATGCCGCCCACATTCCATCATGATCCTGCAAGACTTTTGGAAAATTAGGCTGAGATCTTAAAATCCTAGAGGAGCGTGAAGCACTTGGGATTGCATTTTTTTCTTCCCATCAGAGCCTAGATTCAATATATTAATTAGCAAGAGTCTCATTCCCTGCTCGTTAGACTCCATGGGAGAGGTTCCTGCAGCTCCTGGGAGCTTGGAGCTAAGCCCCGCTTAATTATTAGCGCGTTGGACAAGATCTTCTGCAAACAAGTTCAAAATTTACACAAAGGCTTAAAGTTGAGTCCGAGGCATGGAGCAGAGCCAGGTCCTGCCTGGTGGCGCTGCCCTGCAGCAGGAAAAATGGGAGACTGGACCTCGTTCCTTAGGCAGGAATATTTTTGGGATGTGTTATTAAAAGCAAGAATATTTTTTGCGACAAAAAAATGTTGATTTGTTGGGGTTTGGGAGAACGTGATGGAGCAGGGGAGGGAAAATCGGTAGGAATAGGGTGGTTTTACTGGGATGTGCTAAAGCTCCATCCCAGTCTCCTGCCTGGATGTTTGTGGGGATTTGGTGTCCATGGAAAAGCAGAAGAACGAAGTGGAATTGAAGCTATTTCCAGCCTGGGACGTCCCCGTGCCTGATCACGTCAGAGTTTGCATTTCCAGTCGTGCCTGAGGAGCTGCGTCCCGAGAACTTGGGGAGAACCAAGTTCCGCCTGGGGTCTTCACATTTCTCTGTGCAATGACTCCGTGATTCCTGGATCTCTGTGGGGAAGAACTTCCTTCCTTTTGGTTTCAGTCTGCAGAGGAGCTCCTGACTACCCTGGAAAGCATGGAAATAACTCCAGAACCACGAGAGAAGGCTCTGGGGAGACCTTCGAGATCCTTCCAGCGCCTGAAGGGGCTCCTGGAGAGGGACTGGGGACAAGGGATGGAGGGACAGGACACAGGGAATGGCTTCCAACTGCCAGCGGGCAGGGATGGATGGGATATTGGGAAGGAATTCCTGGCTGGGAGGGTGGGGAGGTCCTGGAATGGGCTGCTCTGCTGGGCTGGCCCTGCCGGGAGGGAATTTCTGCTGCTGGAAGAGCACAAAGTGTCTGGAATGGTTGGGCTTGGTTAGAGCCGGGACAGATATCCCCGAATTTTCCTGCTGTTCCCTCAGCAAGGAGGATAAAACCTGCTGGAATTTCAGCTGGGTGGTGGATTTTGGGTTTGGGCGATCTGTTTTGGGCAGGAAATCTTGGGTTGAATGGCTTTTCCCAATGTCTTTAGGTGCAACTGCACGGATGTGGTGACAGCGGCATTGCCCAAGGATCCTGGCTGTCCCCCCTTTAAAAAACAGGGGGATTTGCTCCCTAGGGATAACAGAATCTATAGAGAAGGAATTCCTTTGGATGAACCCTCTGGGGCAGTGGGAAAGACGAGCTGGAGCTGTGATTTCCCTTCCTTTATCCTTGCTGGAACAAGAGGAATGACAAACGACACCTCCAGCCCAGATCTCACCCAACTTTCAGCTCCTCCCTTCCACCCACGGGCTGCAACTGGAAGTAAAATACTCAAAATTTACTTTTGAACCGTGAGGGACAACAAATGCCAGGACAGTTCCTCATGGCATGAAAGATGAAAAGATAAATATTTTAAATACTTACGTAGGTGTGGATTCACCGGAGCTGGAAAACAGAGGAAAGATTAAATTAATGCAAAGAAAAACATTCTAATTCATCAATATTCAGATTATCCCAAATTTCCCCTCGTTGGATATTGAGATTCAGCTACTTCACACTTTAAGAGGCTGGAACAGAATGAAATCCAAACCTTCACAGCCTCCATGACATCCAAACCCTGGGAATGGCTTCCCAAGGTAATCCCGAGGAATCTGTGCAATGCTAAAACCTGGGAATGGGATTGAAGGAGGAATTATTCCGTGGCTCTGTTTGCAGAAGGATAAATTTGAGTTTGGATGATTTAGGAAAAGGCCCTTCTGCCACAGACCCCACACGTGTGGGAAGCAGAAGGAGGCTGAGCTCAGGGCTGGAATCGCATTTTATTCGCGGAAAACCCCAAATTAAATTTTGTCTCCAATTAACGGGGACACCTGGCAATGCCAGAGCATCACTCCAGGTTTCCCTGCTGCCCTTCCTCGCTTTAATCCCAGCCTAAGATTCAGCAAAGTCCTGAATTCAATCTGGAGTTTTCAAACCAGCTCTGAATTAGCGACAATTTATCCTGAAACAGGAGCGGTGATTTGCTCCGGCGCAGTCTCCCTCAGAAACCCAATTTTTACATCTTTTACCTACAGATTACCTCTGATTCTCCAAAAAAACCTCAATTTCACGAGCTCCCTGAGTGATTGAACCTGGAATTAGCTGCAATTGCTGGGAGCTGCATTGACTGAGGCTTGATTTGGAACTAAATTCACGGGTTTGGATGGAAAACATCGTCAGGTGTCACCGCGAGTCTCACGATTTGGATTGTTCACAAAAACCCAACGCGCTGTGTCACACCGAGGGACAGAAGCAGACGAGAAAATTAAGGTGGTTGAGCTGAATTTATCCAGCATCATAAACTTGGGAAAAAACCCCCGAAACAACCAGGAAAAAACCCCCAAAAACCCCCAGTTTTGGAGCAACACAGCTGCAGGACAAGGTGTGATGCCTGAGGGGAGGTTGCTGCATCCATGACACAAAGGTATCCAGATAAATCAGCCAGAAAGGGAAATTCATGGAAAATTGAGGCCCTAAATTCCCAAAGCTGACTGAAAAGCCTGGAAAATCCGTGCCCCTCTCAGGGTGGTGCTGGCCCTGCAGGGAGGGAATTTCTGCTACTGGAGGAGCACAAAGTGTCAGGAATGGCTGGGCTTGGTTAGAGCCAGGACAGATATTCCCAAATTTTCCTGCTGTTCCCTCAGCAAGGAGGATAAAACCTGCTGGAATTTCAGCTGGGTGGTGGATTTTGGGTTTGGGCGATCTGTTTTGGGCAGGAAATCTTGGGTTGAATGGCTTTTCCCAATGTCTTTAGGTGCAACAGCACGGATGTGGTGACAGCGGCATTTCCCACAGATCCTGGCTGTCCCCCCTTTAAAAAACAGGGGAATTTATAATTTAGGGGGATTTAGAATTGATATTATGCCTAAGGATAACAGGATGTACAGAGAAGGAATTCTTTATTCTTCCCTGGGAGGGTGGGGAGGGGCTGGAATGGAATTCCCAGAGAAGCTGTGGCTGCCCCTGGATCCCTGGAAGTGTCCAAGGCCAGGTTGGACATTGGGGCTTGGAGCAGCCTGGGACAGTGGGAGGTGTCCCTGCCCACGGCAGGGGTGGCACTGGATGGGATTTAAGGTTTCTTCCCACCCAAACCATTCCAGGATGATTCCATGGCCTGCTCCTGCTCCTCTGAACAGAACATTCCCAGGTTGGTGGGATGAGGGAGGAGGGCTGGCACTGCTCAGAGCTACACAGAGCCACACCCACATCCCAAATCCCACTGAGCAGCTGGAAATGCAAATGTTTTCCTCCTTACCTGAGGCCTCCCCCCACCAAAAAAAAAGCATTCTGGGAGGAAAATTTAAAAATTTCTCTTAATTCTTTTAAGGAACCTTTGCCTGACGTCTTTTCTTTTCCGAGTGTCGTGTGAGATTATTTCTTGCATCCCCACAGCCCATTAAGTGCTTTTCCAACATTCCAGCATTCCACACGCTAACTCTGCACTCTGATAATGTTTGTGGCACCCTCATTTTACAGCTGAAGCCTTAACATCCATGAAAAACCTTGGAAACAGTTTGCTGACGTCATTCCCGGCATGAATGGCGGGATAAAAATGCCCATTTTAAGCACAGAAAACCTCTTCAATTCTGGGATTCCTCTCCAAAGGGGAGAGGATTTAAATTTAAGTGAAATTTAAATTAACCTAAATTTTAGGTTTAGCTCATGGACAAGGATCTGCCTCGGGAGTTTGGAGGCTGTGGAATTTGTCGGCACCCAGATGCTGCTCCAAAAGCTCCGAAAGCTGCGGCCTCCTCTCTCCTGGAGGCTGGAATTGGCCTTGGCACCTCCTCCTCGGCACGTCTGGAAGGGGATGTCGCTCACATCTGTGCTCAGGGCACATCCCAGCAGGAATATTTGCAGGATAAATCCACCTTTTCTGCCGCATGGGAATGTTCTGCCTGCCAGCCACGGGCTGGGAATGGAAATCCCATCAAGTGGCAGGAAAAGCTCGAGCTCAGCACGGTCGGGAGTCGCTGCCGAGACCTCAATCGACCTCCTGAGAGCTCACGGAGGAAAAGCAGCACTAAAAAGAGCAGGAATGACTGGAATGGGGGAGTTTTTTCCTTATGGGAATGCTGGCCAGAACATAAACCATGGGATAAATTCGGAACTCCATGGATGAGGGCAGAGGCTGCCTGGCCTGAGCTGGGCGTAAGGATTTGTCTCCCCACCACAGCCAGGCTGGGTTTGCTGCACAGAAGTCCTGGATAATTGGATGAAGCTTCTGCTCCTGATTTTTGGGAAGACTCCGGGTTTTTCCCACGTGTGTGGGTGCAGAGACACTGGACTCCCACCAGTGTCAGGAAATAGGGCCGAGGGCTGCCCCAGGGAGCCAAAATCCAACAGGAATTGCAGGAAAATCTCTGTTTTCTCCTCATTCGTGTGACCATAGATTGAATAAACAACCCAGCCTCGTTTATCCTGTCCATCCCCTGGATCCCTGGCAGTGCCCAAGGCCAGGTTGGACAGGGCTTGGAGCAGCCTGGGATAGTGGAAGGTGTCCCTGCCATGGCAGGGGTGGCACTGGATGATTTTTCAGTTCCCTTCCATCCCAACCCATTCCATGATTCCAAGTGCTTTCCTTAGCAGGATTTTCCTCTCCTGAGCTTTGGGAAATGCAGACTTTGCCAACACTTCCCTGCCACAGGTGAAACCCCAAATCCATCCGTCCCCATCAGCAGAGGTGGCATTTAGTGAAATGGGCCCCACGTCCTTTAGGATTGATATTCCAGGGGCAGCTAATGGAATTTTTTCCCCCCTGCCATTAATCCAGGGATAAAAATAACGGATGATGAGCTGGAGCAGGGCTGAGCTCAGCATCGATCCCGAGGAATTGCCCAGGATGCTCGAGACATTGGATTTTCCCCCGGATTTATTCATTGGATTTTATTTGCTGATGATTTTGGAAAGGAATTCGGGATCTGTGGGGTGCTTTTGGACATTCTGCTGACCAGGACACTTCCCACTATCCCAGGTTGCTCCAAATCCTTCCAACCTGGCCTTGGACATTTCCAGGGATCCAGGGGCAGCCACAGCTTCCCTGAACCTGTGCCAGTGTTTTCCCCTCATCCCAAAATATCTCTTCCTTAGACCAAGCCTGAATCTTGTTTAGTTTAAAACCATCACCCCTTGTCCTGTTGCTCCAGCTCCTAATCCCGAATCTGTCCCTAAATGTGACGATTCCATAATTCCTTGTTTACCGCCATCTCCCCGCCACAAAATTCCCACTAAGATGATAAAAATTCCCCCTAAACACATCCCATTCCCATCCCAAACTGCTCCACCAGCCTCTGACCTCCTCTTCAAGGTCCCTCCTCTCCTTTCATTGCAATTTTCACAGCAGAAATACAAAACAAAAGAAGAAATTCAGTTATCCATTAAATAAATACGCCCCCAAAATAGGGATTTTCAGGGATTTAACAGAGGATGGAATTCCTGGGAACATGGGAAACAGGATGGATGGATACTGCGTTTTTCTTGTTAAATTTAAGTGGATAAATCTTTGTCACGGTGACCTTTCAGAGGGAAATTTATAAATGGCCTGGCATTATTTCTTACATAAATTTATAGATTACATCATCTTGCATGAGACTAAAAACAGACGTGTTTTTTTAAAGGCAGTAATTCATGTTAAATTAAAAACTGCTCATTCTGGGGAAAAAACCCCCAACTTTCTTCACAGCTTTTTCTTCAAAACTTGTCCTTCAAAACAAGAATCAACTTGAAATCTGCTATTTGATGAAGACATCAAAATGATGCTATTATTTGGCACGAATTTGTCCAAATTTCTCCTTATTTCCCTCAAAAAAATGGGATGTGATTTTGGGGTTTGGATGTCCGGAATTATTTTGGCTGGGTGGTTTTGTTGTTACGAATCATCCAAGAGGTGAAGATTTTCCTCTCTCCCGTTTCTCAGCTCCTCCTTTCGGGATGACCACGCTCCACGCGTTACTCCAGGACTGGGAACGACCACGCCGTTCCAGCAGGCCCAGAACGTTCCCAACCCACTTTTCCTTGGATATCAAGTCCTTACCACTGTATTTGATGACCCGAATGGTGGAGTCGCCCTCCCCGAATCGGGTGATGGGCGTCAGGCGGACCTCGTAGGCCTCGGGCTTGATGAGCTCCGTCAGGTTGTAGGTGATCAATTCCCCCTTCTGGATATTCCCGTTCACCGTGATTTCCTGCTCCCACCAGCGCTGCTGGCCAGCCTGGAATCCAAAGGATTCAAATGTCAGGGATTTTGGGATTTATCTCCACCTTAGGAAGCAGAGCAGACCTGGGAACCCTTCAAAATTCCAAAAGAATCAGAGATACAACGAGGAATGAACTTGAATTATCCCACCGTGGAATATTTCTGTGACAAATGACACCAAAAATTTGGAATATTTCTTCCAGAGGCCCAATGGCCCTTGGATGTGTTTTGGGGCAGGAAAAGTGGAGAGTTCCCCCACTTCCTGAGGATTTGGGATGCTCAGCAGGCAGGGATTACATCAAAGGACCAAGTGGGTTTGTGGTGACACAGAAACACCCGGGAGACGCTGTGACATTTTTAAAACCTCACCAAATCCTCAATTCCTTCAAAAATCTGCTTTTTACATTTAAAACTGACTTGTCACAATCTTAAAGACCTTCATTTTTCCTTTCAAAATTGTTGTCCAGCCTGGAATCAAAAAGTTTCCAACATCAGAGATTTTGGGATTTGTCTCCACCTTAGGAAGCAGAGCAGACCTGGGCACCCTTCAAAATTCCAAAAGAATTAGAAATACAACGAGGAATGAACTTGAATTATCCCACCGTGGAATATTTCTGTGACAAACGCCACCAAAAATTGGGAATATTTCTTCCAGAGGCCCAATGGCCCTTGGATGTGTTTTGGGGCAGGAAAAGTGGGGAGTTCCCTGAATTTTGTGGATTTGGGATGCTCAGCAGGCAGGGATTACATCAAAGGACCAAGTGGGTTTGTGGTGACACAGAAACACCCGAGCAGGTCCAGTGGCATTTTTTCATTTTAAATTCTCAATTCCTTTAAAAATCTGCTTTTTACTCTTAAAATTGACTTGTCAAAATCTGGAATAACCCTTATTTTTCCTTTCAAAACTGTTGTCCAGCCCGGAATCCAAAAGATTCAAATATCAGAGATTTTGGGATTTGTCTCCACCTTAGGAAGCAGAGCAGACCTGGGAACCCTTCAAAATTCCAAAAGAATCAGAGATAAAACGAGGAATGAACTTCCTGGATTATCCCACCGTGGAATATTTCTGTGACAAATGACACCAAAAATTTGGAATATTTCTTCCAGAGGCCCAATGGCCCTTGGATGTGTTTTGGGGCAGGAAAAGTGGAGAGTTCCCCCACTTCCTGAGGATTTGGGATGCTCAGCAGGCAGGGATTACATCAAAGGACCAAGTGGGTTTGTGGTGACACAGAAACACCCAGAAGTTTTTGTGACATTTTAAAAACCTCCCTGAAGTCTCAATTTCTTTAAAAATCTGCTTTTTACACTCCAAACCGACTTGTCAAAATCCTAAATAACCCTTAATTTTCCTTTCAAAATTCCATCAGCTTCCCGAGGCTGGATTTTCTCACCCTCAAATGCAATTCCTTGAAATCAGAGGACATAAATTATCCCTCGGGATTTGTATCCCTATTCCATCCACGAATTTAAAATAACCTTGGCCAAGTGCAGCGGAGGAGGAGTTTTCCGGGATGGGAATTCCCTGGGTCCATGGGGTGGGAGCCGCCTCCTCATTAAGGTATCAAAGTTTCAGTGCTGGTTTTTGGGGCACAGTTTGGAGGTAATTAGAGCACTCTGGGATGGAGTTGGAATTCCAAGCATTCCCAATTTTGTTGATGAGCGAGAAGGAAATAGGCTGCCTGTTAATGACCTCAGTGCTTAATTACCACCAAAATCCAAAAAAGAATGGATGTAATCCAAAGATGGATGAATTTCCAACAGTGGAAACCAATGCGAGCCAACCAAGGCTCATTTGGAAAAAAAATGGGAAGCACAGATTTTTGGGATTTATTGACTGCAGTGTTATCAACATCCAAATCCAGTTTCTTTTATTCATCCAACTTTTTTTTCTATAAGAGGAAATGAAAAGACAAAATAAAATCGAATTAAGGAGGCAGCACAAACCCAGTCCCATATCGTCCCTAAAGTTCCCTCAAATGATAAATAAGCAGAAATCCTCCAGATTTGTGATTGGATTTTCCAATATTCCTGGCGGATTCCCTGCCTTATTGCAGGCACGATCTGCAGGAAGCAAAGGGAAACTCATGGAATATTCCCTCCATCCCAAGCCTGCGGCGCAGGAGCAGCAATGCTCGAAGATGTTCCACGAGGTTCCTACACCTGTCAGAGCTCTGGAATTCTTCCCTAGGATGTGTTTTCCATGGCAGAGCTCATGAAGGATGGAAAAGCTTTCATTCCCAAATTTGTTTTACTGCTGCAATAAAAACAGGCCTGAAACAGCCCTAAATTTACCGTATTTCATCCCAAAAAATCGGAATTTGCAGGGATTTCAACAGCTCCAAGCTTTAAATTCATAGCAAAAACATCAATACTTTTAAGTTCAAGTATTTTAGGTGAGAACAAGGGGAAATTTCTCCATGGAAAAGTTGGAAAATGTTGGAAAAGGGCGGTGGAGTCCCCACGCTTGGAGGGATTTAAAGCCCTGTGGAGGTGGCGCTTGGGCACACGATCAGTGGTGGCCTTGGCAGTGCTGGGAATGGTTGGATTTGACCTCAGGGGGCTTTTCCAACCTCAAGCATCCCAAGATTCCATGAACTCCCCATATTTTTAGGGATCATGATCACAACAAGGCACCCGCTGCAGTTCCTGGCAGGATTTCTCCAATCTTGATAACGAAGCTGATTTTAAATGAAATAAATATTTGATTTTTCCATTTTATCTGAAATAAATATTTGATTTTTCATCAGGAATTATCAACAGCAATTTCTGGGATCCACAAACAGGGAATCAATTTTTATGGAACTAATTCAGCCCAAAAAATGGGAATTTAAATCTCTTTAGATTTTAAATTTCGCCTTAACAGATCCCCAAAATATTTAAGTGATGCCAACACACTCTTGGAGGCTGCAGGCCCGAAGGGAAAATTCCCAGATTTTACTTCCATTGGAATTAAAGTTGTTTATTCCTTGCCATGGATTCCAATTTTTATTTAATTTCATTTTAAAAAATGAAATTATCCAGTTGAACACAAGGAATCTTCACAAGGAGATTAAAACCATTTATGCCCCAAAAAGCATCATTCCATGATTGTGTCTGGAGCCCTTCCACAAAATTAAGAATTAAAGAAACATAAAAGTCTGGAAAAAAATTGCCTCAATTTTAACATTAAAAAACCCATATTTAAAAAAAAAAATTTAATTAAGCTTTAAAAGCCACATTTGATGTCATTATTTCAATGATATTTGTGAGCACTGTAGGATAAAAATTAAAAATATTCCCTATTCCACCTCATCCTTGGCTAAGGAACCACAGAAACAGAGATTTCCCAAAGAATTTCCGTAATTAACGGGGAAAATTTGCAATTACCCCAACCAATTTCGATTAAATTCAGCCTCTGCTTTGAATTCTTGCCCTTTTTACACCCCTCAAACAGCAGCAATAAAAATCTCCATTATTTTCTCTTTCCTAACAGAAAAACAATTTCATTTTTCCTTTTCAGGATGCTCCCTCCGAAGCCAGGGTGGGATATTGATATTTCTCCATAGGAAGCAACACAGATTTTTGGGGTTTTTTTCCCTTTGCAATCAACACCAGCTCTGTTCTAATCTTTATTTTTTACCATGGAAACCAGGGGAAAAAAAACTCCAAAACATCACAAAATTGTCGCTGTGTTGGATAGGAAACAACGCCGTGCCTGATTTGCTGGCTCTGCTGTTGTATAAATAAATATAGAAACAAATAAATAAATACCGAAAGAAATATAGAAATAAATAAAAAAATATATAGGAATAAATATAGAAATAGATGCATGTAGAAATAAATAAAAATAATATAAAAATATAGAAATAAATAAATTTTAAACAATAGAGAAATAAATCAATATAGAAACAAATAA